>PVLA01004229.1:0-183921 GCA_004027455.1 Hydrochoerus hydrochaeris | reverse complement strand
TTTTACATGCCTGAAGTTATCTGCAGCTATTTTGAAGACAGCAGGTAGCATTATGGTAACCTTTGTTGATTTCTTATTGTTTTGAAGTCCTGTGTTACTTACATTGGTTTGTTTTGATTTGCTTTGTTCTGCTTTGTTTTGCTTGATTTAATTCTCTTTAACATAAAAAAATACAACTGATACATGCAATTACTTAGTACTGTATCTCAATCTGAAAAATCTAAAGAATATGCAAGACTCACACATTTAAACTGAATTTATCTTTCTCTTTCATACTTGTTTCTTTTATGGTCTTCCCTATATTTGTAAATATCAACTCCATTTGTTTTGCTCATGCAAAATATTTGGAGTCTTTCTCAGCTCATTCGGACAATGAAGAGTCTACATACATGGAACATTTTTACCAACAGAAAAACAATAATTAGATGCACTTTAATTGTATTTTTAATTTGTTAAAATTTAACCTCACAGTTCTCTCTGATTTTATTATCTGCAAGGTCTTTCAAAGAATTCTTTATTTGATATTTCTCTCAATCAGTATGTTCTGATAGTATTTATCATATACATATGATAGAAAAAATATATGTGATATATATGATAGAATATATATATATATATATATAATATATATATATATATAGAATATTTATATAGAAAGAAGCAAACTTCTATATATAATGATAGAAAATGATAACAGATATCGACACATAGATGTACATGGGAGAAATGGGATCCTACATTCCCAAGCTTGCTTCAGATTTTTTTAAATTTTATTTAAAGAGAAAAAAAGCAAAACAGAAAAAAAGGAAAGAAACAATGCAGAATTTCAAAGAAAAAGAAAAAAACAGTAAGTAATCACTAGTTGATAAATTACATATTGTCTTCTGGATATAGTTGTTCAAGTTATAAAATTAAAGCATACAAGGTGGACATTCAAACAGTGAGACTGCAAACAGTTCTGTTCAATGATCCAACAAAAACTTAGCAACATGGTTATCAATCCTACACACTTAAACATACATGCAGTTACATCCTTTAGAGTGCTTTCTTTTCCTCCTTTTGCTTTTCAAATCCATTATCTGTTTAGTTGTATTATGTTTCAGCTTGCTTAGTACCTTACTGATCTGTTTTGTTGTTATTTACTTTTTATTTATTTTAATTTTTATTATTTTGAAGGTAGCAAAATACAACAGAACAAGACAGAACAAAGCCAACTCAGACAGTGCAGTGAAATTGGTACAGAAACCCTCAACAGGTTATTGGCATAACAGTAATAGGTACCATAGTATATCCCCTTATCTTCACAACAGTTGTTCTTTCAATCAGGCATAGCCAAATCAAAGGAAATACAGGACATTCTAGAACTTATCAAAACAGAACATTGAATAGTGTAATACCATTAAACAGAACAAAGTAAAACAGTGATAACAATATTTGCCTTCAAAGAGATGGTAGAGGGAAATCCCCCCTATTTACTACATTGCATATGGTCAACCCCTCAAGAGATGTCAAGATCTCTGGCTCTCACTTGCTAACTGGGGAAGGGGGAGCGAGGTTTGCTTCTCAGCCCGCACGCCGGTAGGATCATGGGAGCTGCTGAGTGGTTTTTCTCTTGCCTCATGCAAGGGGCACTTACTGAGAAGGCGGGCAAATTGCCTTTGTGTGCTGTGCCTTGAGTTCCTCCGTGGTCAGAGCTCTAGCATGCTGGAAGCTTGCTTCAGATTAAGTAAATAACAAACACAGAATTCTTTGAAAGGCCTTGTGGATAATAAAATCCGTCTAATTATCTGCAGTCCATAAACCCAAAGAATGTATATAACAGGTAAATTGATCATCAAAGTTACAATAGAGAAATACAGAAAGGAACAAAGTAAAATTATTCTACAGGATGATTTGGATCTTGTGATAGAAGGGGCTACATCTGCAAGATCTTTCCAGCACATTCTATCCAAACAGATGTCATTATTGCTAGTTAGTGGAACTAGCATTCAAATCCATTTATTCAGTCAATCATTCAAAAAATATTCATTAAGTGAATATTTTATTCTTGGTGTTGTTCTAATTTTTGAGCACATGGTTCCTATGTTCATTAAATGTATATTTTAAATAATTTTTCCATAAAAATATGGTCACACGATGTGATTAAGGAAGGAGGGTGGACAATGCTGTAAGTATAAACTGCCTTAAAGATAAATATCCAAGTAAACTCAAACTGTGTAGGTTGGAAGAATTAACAAATTATCAAGGCAGCTTTACCTGTATAATTTCACAGAAGTTAGTGAAACCAAAATTAGCTTGGAAAATTTTGATGGATTTATGGCAATAAAGCTAGCTTTAGGAAAGTGGTTCCCTGATATCCCTAGTTTGACAAGTTTAGAAATGACCTAATGACATGTAGATTAAATTTTCTTTTTATAATTATTTATAATTTAGGGAAAATTTGGAGAAATTGTATAGAGTTGTTATTTATCCAGTACCAATTTTCTTCGATTATTGATATCCTTCCAAATTGTGAAGTACTTGTTGCAATAAATGAACTAATAGTGTTAAATCATTATTAGCTATATGTCATACTTTATTAATATTTCCTAGTTTTTCCCTAGTATTCTCTTTATTTTTCAGGATCCCATTCAGCATACATATTGATTTTATAGTCCTCATGTGTCTTTTGGCTCTTTTAGATTATTGCACTTCAAGTTTTCCCTTTTTCCCTTTGTTGATATATTTCTATATGCATAGAATATATTCATATTTCTTTATTGGAATTTGTCTGGTATTTTTCTCATGAATATAATAAGCTATGTGATTTTACAAGAAATACATTTCCAGAAGGTTAGAGTTGTTTCTATCACATATATTAGTAGTAATTCATGACATGTGATTGTGTGTCAGGATTGTCCACATCATGCCTTTTAGAAAGGAGTCACTATGAGGAATCTACAATTAGAAACTAGAGTTATGTTCCTCTAAATGCTTTCATGAATTATGTTGATATTTTTCAGTAAGGGAAAAGTATTTCTTTCTCGTTCCTTTTCATTCAATCATTTAGTTATGCCAGTGAGAACTCATAGGTAACTACTTTAAATTTAGATTGCATTCAAATATTACTTTATTTTTTACTCAAATTATCACAGCTCTATTTTTGTAAGCTCTTTTCCTTGGATATTTCTGTCCCTTTGGCAAATTCCAACATTGTAGTATTTCTTTTGTTCTTTTTGATAACTCCCTTATAGTCTATCTCCTCAAGATGCTGCAGGTCTGCTTGATAGTCCCTGACACATATTTTCACATTCCTGGAGCTGACATTTAGATAAAGTTCTCTTGTTTCATTTAATGCAAAGTGAATGTATTTGAATCCAAAATGTGCATGTTACTTGTGACCATTTTGACTGACTACTGTTGCTCCTACATAATCATGATTGATAAAGAAAAATATTAAATATGCACTAATGTTCTATAAACATATCCTTAGGAATATGACTGTATTTAATCATCTGTGTGTACCTAAAACTAAACATGAGTTCATAATATCTCCAAATCTAATCCATTACAACATGGATCATTCTAGCCTCCCTCTCTGCTTATCTACAAACTCCCACTCTGATCGGGAAAAATTTGCTTTAAACATTTACCAGTCCAACTATTTCAGTACAGGATGATCTAATCTTGCATATTTTTCATTAATTTATATAAGATAATATAACAGGAAATATTAAATAACATTGTATCAAATTTATTCAATATAAGAATAGATGGGTTGAGATGACACATGCTTGAGGGTCTAACCAGTACTGAGGATGTGTGGGATAATCAGTTCATAAAGAAGCACACTGCCTGAGTGATGCGTGGGGTAAACTGTTCAGTGATTAAACCACCATTTTGATACATTTTGGTATTCATGTTAACAATATGAAAATTCTTAACCCATACCCCATGGGATATAATCTAATTAACTACAGCTCAGTCCTAGTCATGGCAGGTTTTATGTTTAATTTTATAATTTCTACTCAATTTTAGAATTGCTTACTTCAGTACATTTTCTGCAACACCCTTTGAGAAATTGTGCCTTATATATTTGCAATATATACTTAGGTCTCATAAAATAATATGTTGGTCAATGATGAGATGCCTGCACAGTAGCAGTCCTGTAAGAATATATTGGAAGTAAAAAATTCCTGCTTTCTAGTGACACTAAAGTCATTGTAATATAGTAACATAATATCTTACACAGTGGAATATGTTGATTTTTTTAAACAAACTTACCTACTTACTGTACATAATTACTGCATAAAAAGTTATGCTTAATATAAAACATTTGATAATGACAAAACACTGTTGGTTTATATTTTTATGCTTTTGTTGTTATTGTAGACTGTACACTATAATCTTATAAAAAATTTTATTGAGAAGATTGCCAGTTTATGCTAAATGGAGCATTACAGATACAGTGCTTACAAATTTTTTTAAGTTCATGAAAGTACACTTTTTGATGTATGCACAGTGAAAAACATGATCTAATGACACATTTCTTAGAACATATCCCTACTGTTAAGTAACGCATGGCTGTAGTCTTATTGTTTTGTTATAGGGTACATTCTGCCCCATGCTTTCACTCACCTTGGGAATGCTTATAAATGTTCCAGTGTTTATACAAGGAAATATATGGATTATATTCTGTGGTATAATTTTCTCTAAGTTTTGATATAGGTACAGGGTCAAGTGTTCAAAATCTTGCTCTTTAACACACTAGTTGAAACCCAAAACACATTTGTCATTTTTTCCCGTTCAATTGCTCTTCTATCTCCTCACATTTTTTAAAACAATTTTTGGCTGTATTTTAGTTTTGTGGGCTGGAGATTTATCTCAGTGGCACAGCACTTACCTGGTAAGCAAATGATCCTGAGTTCGTTTCCCGATACCAAAAGAAAGAGAAAAAAAGAAAAAAAATTCCTTAGTATTTTAGTTTTACCTTTCCATAGTACAATTAAAACCATACTGTGAATAGATATTTAAATTGTTTTCTTTTACTGAAAATATGTGCTTACATTTTGACTATGTTTTTGCAGGACAAAATGTTTTTCTTTACAACACTAAGTAATATTTCAGTGTGGGACTGTAACAGAGTTTATGCATCCATTCACAATGGGGACACACAGTAGTTGTTTCCACTTTCAGTCACATATGAGTTCTTGTGTAGACAGAAGTTCATAAACAAGTTTCAAGAGTCAAGTGCAAATCAGTACGATTTTTACTAATTTACTTTTTATGACACTGGCCACTTGTTTTTCAAAGTGATATATGCTTTATTCTCAAGAGTAATAAAATGATAGTTTTTATTGCTCATTCTTTTAAAAGAAATTGACATTGCTTTTTGGGAGAAAAAATTTTTAAATTATTTCAATAGGCATATAATAGAATATTATTATTGTAAAAAAACTTTTTTAACTTTTAAATTTTAACAAATCTTTTGAACATTATTATATGCATGTGTGCTATCTCCATATCTTTTTCCATCAGGCATTTGTTCATCATACTCTTTTTTTATTATTATTACTGCTGTTGGTGGTGGTTTAAACTGGCTAATTTGATTTCTTAAAGTTAAGATTTTCTTGTTTTGCTTTGTTTTGTTTCTATATCCCCCTGTGCTTATGGATTAATCTCAGAGGTATTCTATGACCTCTTTTGGTCTTCTTTCTTTTTTCATTTCCTTTCTAAAACCATTTTGCTTATTTGCCCAAAAGGGACATGAAATTGTGATCCTCTTGCATCAACTTCCCTCAGTGCTGAAATTATATGTCTGTGACACCAGGATGAATGTCAAGCTTTAAAAATTCTTTATATATTATGCCATCAAGTCTTCTCTATTATCATATTTGTGTTTTGCAAATACTTACCCCTAAGCTGTGTCCCCTTTTAAATTTTCTTTGTATTTTTCATAGTGGAGAACTTAAAAAACAAAGTTTAATTTTCTTATTTTGTGAATTGTGCTTTCATTATTGAATCTAAACATTTTTCACTGAACTGTCCTTTAATAAAAGTTACACAAATATTTTTCTAACACATTAATTTAAAATTCTATATTTTAGAGTCTATGATTTGAATAAATTTGAGTAATAAAGTAAAAGTTGTAGGCCTAGATTTTTATTATTTGATAAAAGTTATCCTTTATTAAATTATTTTTCCTGTTTATGAAAATCAATAACTAAATTTGCTAAATTTTGTTTTATGAGCTCTGTATTCTATTCATTGAATAATTATACATTTGTTTCCTTATTATAGCTCAATATTAAATCATTCAATGGACCACTATATAGTCCCTAAACTTTGTTCCTCTTCATCATTATCCTGTTGGTTCTTCCTAAATCGTTTGCTTTTCTGTACAAGTTTAAAGACTTTCATGACCAGGACTAGTGCAATAGGCTGAATATATCCTAATAAATCCACATGTGGTAATCCCACTTTCAGGATAATTTTATTCCTATTAGGAGGTGGGGCATTTGGAAAATGGTCCACTCATGATTCTAGGGGTCTCATTAATTTGTACTTTCATTTACAAGTCTATGTATTTATTTATTGTTGTATTAGGGATCAAACGCAGAGAAATTTTAGATTGAACTATTTTCTTGGTCATTTATTTATTTATTTATTCATTTATTAGATCCAGGTGCCGCAGGACATGTACTACTCCTGTCTCAGCCTCCCTTGGTGCTGGAATTTTAGGAATAAACTACTACTCTAGCTAGAGTTCTGCTTTTATAAAAAAGACTCCAGAGAAACCATTAATCTTTTTTTCATGTGAGGAAGTAACAAGAAGACACAGTAAATAACTTGGAAAAGGAGATATTGGAAGAATCTAGCCAAATGAATACCCTTATCTTCTGGATTCTAATTATATAATAAATCTATTTCTCTCTTTTTTATGCACAACTCATTGTATAGCACTTTGTTATAACCATCCAAACTGCCAAAAATATCTATAATTTAATAGGATTTTTATTGTGATTGCATTGTACTTATAAATCAAGTTGGGAAGAATTGACATTTTAACAATATTGAGTCTTCCAATATATAAATATGGAATATTTCATTTAAGTATTTTAGCTGTCTTTCATACAAGTTTTATAATATTCTGAGCATGTATATTATATATGTCTTTCTAGATTTATGGCAACATGGGCTGGGGATATAGCTCAGTGGCACAGAGCCTGCTTGGCAAGCAGATTTTTTATGTATACAATCATATTTCTTTCTTTTTTTATTTTTGGTTGTGGTTTTGCTTTTGTTACTTTGAGACAAGGCTCGCTGTGTAACCCAGGCTGGCCTCAGTCACTGAGATCCTCCTGCCCTAGCCTCCCAAGTGAAATTATATAAGTGTGCAATACCACTCCTAGAGTCATTTGGGTTTTATAGGCTCAGAGGTTAGCAATTTGGGCAAATGTACATAGAATTACAGAATGCTGGTATGATTTTCTTCATCATTGTCAATACTCTTAATTTTACGTGGATCAGGCCCAAGGGCACTATACCCACTGAGCTACACTCCTGACCCTTTTTATTTTGAAATAAGGTCTAGATAAGTTGCCCAGGCTGGTGTGTTTTGTTTTGTTTTGTTTTGTTTTTTGTACCGAGAATCGAACTGATGACCTCATGCTTGCCAGGCAGGTGCTTATGCCATTGAGCTAAATCCCCAGACCTGCCCAGGCTGTTCTTGATTTTGCAAACCTTCTCCTGCCACCTAAGTAGCTAAAACTAAGACACCTTCACACTTGGCTTTAAATTTATTTATTGCAATACTAGAGACTGAGCTCAGGGCTTCCCCCACTCAGCTGAATCCCCAGCCCTTTTTTTATATTTGTATTTTGAGAAAGTGTCTTGCTAAGTGACTAAGTCACCACAAGTGGCATGGAACTTATTTGTGAACAAAGCATATTTTATTTATGTTTTTAACTTGTGAAAGCTTTCTACTTTTATTATGATGTGCTACTTAATACATTTTACACAACAGTGCCTTGTTTCTTAATTAAAGGGAAATTCTAATAATTCTTATAGGTTTTCAGTAACTGTTCTGTATAAAGATGAGTTTGTTGATGATTTATCTAGAATGGGTGTAAGAAATTTCCAAGAAATTTTTCTGCATTAGTTGATAAGGTGCTGAATCTTTTTCTTTAATCTCTTAATATGGTAAAATACATTAAGTTATAATATTAAGGTTTGCTCTATAACTCTTTTCACACATTGTTATTTTCAATGTGCTAATGTTTAACTTCTCAAGTTTTCTATTTATAGTCATAAAATATTTGGAGCTATAGTTTTTCTATTTTGTAATGTCTTTTTCTACTTTTCTAGTAAGGTGATAATGGCCTTAAGAGATTTAAAACTTTAAAAAGTTTAGATAAAAAAAATACAAGTTCTCTTTAGGTATTTGCTAGCATTTACCATGGAAATATTGAGGAATAATTTTTTCTTTTATAACATTATTATTTGATTAACTAGTTTAATGAATATGAATTTCTTGAAAGTATTTATATCTCATTGTGAAACTGTTGGCATTTTACCCCTTATAAGTAAGTGGTTTTTTTCTATCTAGGTTACTAAATCTGTGTGTGTAGAGTTGCCTGTCATATTATTTACTACTCATGCAATATCCATGAGATACAGAGTAAAAACTCCTTTCTTTTATGTTTTCCTCTCTTTATTTTGTTTAGCTTTGCTAATATCTTGCCATTCTTTTAATGATATTTTTTCTGAAAAAGCTCATTTTTTATTGTTTGTTTTATTGATTTTTCTGTTTCTATTCTATTTAAATTTTCATTTTTTGGTACACTCATTACTTTCTTCTGATATTTAGGTCAGATTTGCTTTTGTTAATTTAGTTTCCAAAAGAGAAATGTTAGAATATTTTTTTCCTGATATGTTCAATTAATGCTTTGTGTTTTCCATATTAGAACCACCTTTTTGGTGACTTGCAAAGGTTAATCTATGTTTATTTTTATTTATTTCAAATATTTTAAACTTAATTTTGAGAATTATAATTTATGTGTATATTATTTAGAATTCTACTATTTAATATTGAAGTATTTGGATATTTCTTTGTTATTCTTTCATTGATCTTATTTTAATATTGACACCTTCCTTCAATGTTAATTTCTGCTGGAATTCTATTACTGTCTATGAAATCATTTTTATGATTTCAATTGTTTTAAATATGTAAATGCATATTTTATTATCCAAACCCTGATCTGTTTTGCTGAACATTATGAGACTGAGAAGAATGTGTGTCTTGCTTATGTACATATAATATTCTGTGTAAAATTATTGGATTATATTAATGAATATTACTGTTCAAGTCAACAGTATTCTGATTCAACTATACTAACATGATCTACCAAATACTAGTAAAATGTTGAATCTTTAAACTATAATATTAGAAGTCTGTTACTTCTTCTAGTTCTATTAAAATTACTTCAATATTTCATACTCCTTAGATGCATACACACTATTATTTCTTATTCAAGAATAAATACTTTTACTATTGTGTAAAGTTTGAATTTCTTATGATCTTGTTATTCTGGAAGGTTTCTTGATTTGTTAATGTTTCCTTCCCAACTGTTTTCATTTTCTGAGTTTAATTATGTCATGATTCTGTTTACCTCATTCTGAGCATATAAATGACACATCTTTCAAAAATGTAGTTATTCTGGAATTTCTAACACACTATTACATTAATTTAAAAACATTTTCAGAAACCTTAACTAGGTATTCCACAATTCTTTATATTCTATATTTCATGTCATTTAATTCACTTATCCAGATTATATTCAGATTTTTGTTATTGTGACTTAAACATTAATTGATATTAATTAAAACCAAGAAAAATATTTCTTTTGATTTTATTTCTTTTCTATTACTTTACTTGAGTAGATTATAATTTCTTTTATTATGACTTTCAGCTGATGTGCTTATTTGATTTTACTGAAGAATAGATCTAAGCTGAATAACAAATTCTTAAATATTTTGTTCATCTACTAAATACCTTCTAACAGCTTCAATTTTAAAAGGTAGTAACAGTTCTATATATAAAATTTTAAATTTTACTTGTTTATGAATAACACATTTAACATTTCTCTCAATACTCTTGCCAGTTTTCAAAATTTCATTATCATTATGATCTAGGTACCTGTAAATTCAGCTTGTTTTGTCATTTTTGTTTTGTTGTTTTTAAATTGGATATTTTTTTTTTTTTTAGTTGTCCGCACTTTTGACAAGATATGTTTAAGCAAAAACGTTTTGGTTTCAAATCTGAATAATGTGCTCCGAGCTTCATGGATCCACAATGTTTTATTTGATCTCTACAAAATCAAAACTGATAATTCTAATAAAGATAGAGATTTAGATGTAATCATATCCATTGCTACTAAATAATGGTGTTTATAACATTATATAGATTTACTGAAGGAAACTAAATAGTGTGAGCACAAAGATCAAGAAGTCTCAAGATCAAGATCTTTAGTCAGTAACTTGGAAACCAAGGAGACCTGATGTGTAGCTTCAGTACAAAACCAACAGCCTAAGATCAGATCTAACTGTTTCAGTTCCAGCTCAAATTTCATAAGGCTCAAGACCCAAGGAAGAACTAGTACTTTAGCCCCAACCAAATTTCAGCAAAGATGAACATCCCAGTTCAAATAATTAAGCAAGAAGATGTCCCTCTTAATCAATATTCGTTTTCTATTCCAAGTCTACAGTTGGAATGAACTTCATTATAAAGGACAATTTGTTTTACTTAGTTTGCAATTCAGATATTTCTGTCAGCCAAAACATCCTCACAGGCTCACCTCAAATGCTGTTGGGCCAAATATTTAAGCAGTCTGTGAGCTGACTAGTGCTACAAAACAAACAAAAAACTAACACTTTGTTTCTATAATTTTTAAAGAAATAATTCTATAATTATTACTTCAAGTATTTATGCTCCAATTCATTTTGTGTATCTAGTACAATAATTATTTTTTATAATTTTTTTTGAAATAGCTCTGTGACAGTTTAGAATTTTAAAATTAGTTGTGTATTCCAGCTTGGTAAGCATCTATTAACCTCTTTCATAATAACTGATCAGATGCATTCCACAGGAAAGCATATCAAGACATTCTTTATGCCACAATAAACATATCATATCTTCCAACATACCATTCTAAAGGAGTTCAGGAAGTTTGGAGCAGGTTAAGACCAAAGAATATTATTCTAGGTATAAAGCTCTAGAACAGTCTTCTCACTTGTAGGACAAGCCTTGTTAGGGAGAACGGTATGTATCCTTTTTTGTAGTTGTTACTCTTTTCCTGTTTCTGGTCATATTCATTAAAATATTTTATTTGGTTTTTCAACGTGACAATCTGATGGGTTTCCTGGAACTAAACATGAGTAATATTTAGCTGCTCTCTAAACAAAATGAGTAAAGGTTTCAGAATTTTTTATTCAAGCTTTTTATTCAATTTTATTCAAAATTCTAGATAATTGTCAAAATTATTATTTATGTTCTCTTAATAGATTGTAGTTCTAGTGGCTCTTTCTTAACATAATCAAATCTCAGCTACAATTTTATATTCACTTGCACCTTCCAGCTACTGTCTGGGTAGGTTCAGAACTCACACCACCAATTGTAGCACTAGACAAATAATCAATCATAAAATCTAGATTCGGTAGCCTTCAAATCCCTCATGACCACATGAGACCTACAGAGGACAACCAGACAAAAAACCTAATGCATCCCCATAAATGTTGTTCAAAATATATTATAATAATGTGTTTACATTGGTTATTGTCATAAGATTAAGTTTTTGAGAAGCAAGACAATAAGGTTTTCTGATTTAAAGATGCTCTGGTACAAAGGTAAATTAGAAAACAAAATTTTTCATATGGTTTGGCAATTTATTATTGCTGGTATTACAGTGTATTAAATGTATTCATGCTTTCCAGGTATATAAGTCTTCAAAAATATAAAACTGGGATTGTTATCATAAGAAGCCTTTTCTTTTAGATTCAGACATCTGGCTTTACTTTGTGCTCCAGATATTTGTGATAGGAGATTCACATCAAGCCAAAGTGAAGTCACCAGTGAAATAATTTTTTAAACAAATGTTACATGATATGTGTTTTGTGTACATGCCACTGCACTTAGAGATGTTTAGACATTAAGCAGGATGGAAAATGTCACACAATTCAGTGATATCCGGTTAAAGGACAATAAATGTGGTGAAGAGCTTCTTAGGTACTAGGTAGAGGTGATTGACTAAAAAGGCTATTCTATACAAATACAGAGATTAAAATGTTACAAAAATGCCATCATGATTGTCATGCTAAGATATTGTGTATGGTTTTTTGTCCCAATTTTTCTCTATTAAACTATATAATTCTTTCTATTGACATTCTATAGGGGTTCAACTACTAAACCATTCACAGTTGACAAGAAATAATTCTTAAGATATACTTTACATTTCAAGGTGCTTAATATTTAGCTAGAATTATAACATTAAGGAAACCAGAAGCACCCTAGCATGATGGTCATGCTAAGATATTGTGTATGGTTTTGGTCTCAATGTTTCTCTATTAAACTATATAATTCTTGTCTGTTAATAGTCTATAAGGATTCAACTACTAAAACATTCACAGTTGATAAAAATAATTTTTGAACTATACATTATATTTCAAGGTGCTTGATATTCAGCTAAAATGGTAACATTAAGGAAACAAGAAGCACCCTTCCCATGAGCCTGTCGCAGTCGTTGGCCATGTGGTAGGAAAAACATTAAGCCAATTCAACCTTCCCATGAGCCAGTCAGAGTGTGGACCAGGAGACAAGAAGAACCAAAGCCCCCCACCCCCACCTCTGCAAGCAACTGGCTAATTCGGAGGAAAACAGACTGAGGTGATAGCAACTGAGGTACAAAAAAACTTAATACTGGTATTGTTTAATTGACTTTGTAGACCTAAAGCTTGTAGACTGAGAATCTATTTAAAGGAGAATAATATGCAATATTGCAACTATGGAGTATTTTCTTTTGTATTATTCTTGAAATACGATGTGGTTCTCACTGTTTTGTTTTGCTTCATTTTATTTTTTGTTTAATTCAATGTTTTGTTTTTATTGTTTATATTCCATTATTATTGTCTGATGGAATGGGCAGTAATTTTGAAGATAGCAAAATCTATCATTATGGTAGCAACTGTTGATGCCCTATTACTCTATTTTGAAGTCTTGTATCACTTTCACTGTTTTGTTTTGACTGGCTTTCTTCTGTTTTATTTTGTTTGGATTTATATTCCCTTCAAAATATAATTTAAAAGATATAACATTAAGCTCACTGCTCCTTTTACAATGCTAAGTTCATTAATCTTTTCTTTTGGATATTCAACAAGTAAGGTGTGGAGACCAAAAACTAGAAAGATAGCTAAGCTAAGAGAACAGCCTATGTTTTGGACCTAGCCATCCAAGATCAACAAGAACCCAGGACATGTGGGAACATTTTCTGCAACATCCTACAATTATGGTTAGTTATATGACCTGCTAACCAAGTGGATTGTTGCACTCCAGGAGATGGAAACATAACAGTGTACTAAAGGAGGGTCCCTACAGAAAAACCTTCCAATCTTTCACAGAAAGTAGGTTGGTCAAGCAGTGATCATGACTCATCAAGATAGCTGACATTGGCAAAGGACTGAGAAGCATTATATATGGTTCCAAGATAAATTCTTAGAAGACATAACTGATTTGACAAATGGCAAAAGGTTAATTTTTTGTTACAGAGGTCTCAATTTACCTTAGTCTTTAACATCCATCAGAAAAGTATAAACAGGAGATATTTAAAACAGTGTCATAATAATAAGACAAATAATATGAAAGGATTTCAATCACTAACCCTTTCTGTCAGTTTCCAACTATACAAGTAGCTAACTACTGTTATGAGTTATTAATAAGAAGTTATAATAAAATCTATGGAATTGCAACAAAAACTTTCAAATTATTTAGGTAAGATCAGGTAAAACTAGAGAGACTTGTGACAAAATATTAGACTCCATCTATAGAAAAATCTAACAGACAATGGGTTACAATCACCATTTTAGTACCATAAAAACAGTTTCCAGACTCGACTCTTTCTCTAAGGCTACTTTTCTCATCTAGTGTTTATGATTTGATTCTACATGCTCTAATTTCTCACAAATATGTTATTATTTCTTAGAGACTGCCAAACTCCAAGTGATCATACAGATAATATCAACAATAAATATGCAAGATTCCTTCTACTAAGTTCCATTAGCTGTTATTTAGTCTGTTCATGCTTCCTGTTTTACTGGCATTTACATTCTCCTTCCCAACTTCTGAGGTCTTTCACTAAAGACAACTATAATATCACAGCTGTGAAAGCTTTCTAAGTTTCTGGGGGTAACAATGATGGGAAGGTGAAGAAGATAAAGATAGAAATGGAAATCTGGGGTCAGGTCGAACCCTTCCTCCTGACTAGAGGAAGGGACTGGTGAATCACAGCAACGCATTTGTTTATACACTTGTCATCACAGTGTATACTGAGTATATACATAACACATGTTACTGAGTTTGGTTCTCTCTGCTGGGTCCATGTTTCAATAGATACTTCCTCAGGTTTCATTTATGCTTCTATCTGCATTAGTGAGGTAGCTAAACATGTCACTGCTCATTGTTTGGATTCTGTTGGTATCCTTGGTGGTCTGCGGGTGGTTAAAGCTGAAAGCATCCTGACTTATATGAGTAGTGCTTTGCTAAAGTTTTTAACACTTTCTGCATTTCCATTAGCATGGGAAACCCCTATAACCCTCAAGATCAAGCACTTGCTAAATGTGCTCATCATACACTTAAACTTCAACTACAATTAAAAGTGGTAATCCTTGCCTATAAATGCATACCCCAGAACAAACTTCACTTGGTATTATATGCTATTAACTTTTAAAATCTTACTCAAAAATAAGACTACAACAACAGAAATATAAGTCAATCATGGAAAGGAAAAGAAGCTAGAAAGTGTCCTTTGGAAGGAAATTCATACCGGACAAAGGGAGATGTAGTCCAGAACCTCATATGGGGCCAATGATACCATTGTATTTTCTAGGTACTATGCCTGTATCTTTCTAGAGAACAATGAATGGCCTATATGGGTGCCAGAGCATGCTGTTTGACTGTATCAAGGACCAAAATCTAGAAAAGTTGTTGGTACCACCCTTCAAGAAGTTGATACTCAGTCCTGTGGCCATAATGTCATAGAGACTGTTCCGTAGGCAACTGTAAAAGATGGGGTCAGACTCAGCCTGGAGCCAACTAAAGAAACTGACTCAGGGTGTCCATGAAATAATCAAGAGTGGGAATTCCAAAAACTTTGCTGCCTTCATCCTTGGCCATGCTCACTCTGGTCTCTCTGCAGTTAGGAACTTCATATGCTATGCCCTCTTAGACACTTTCCTGATCCACCCTTAGCTCACCCATTACCTTGGGAGGCTCCTGTTTTCATACCTATTTTTACAAATAAATCCCAACTTCTGGGCTGCTAGAATACCCATACTCTTCAAAAATATTCATCATTTAATTACACTGGTTGAGCAACTTCCCTTTCCTTGTTGAATCATCTTCTCTATGCTTGTCTACTTGTTATAGAAAAAAAGCCATTGCTCATAATGCATGAGGAGCAGACTATGATAAATTATTCCTCTTAGATAATTTCATTCTGTCCCTAACAACCACCAATTATTCATGTCCACTTACCTCATGCCAAAACACTATTCGGTATGCACCACAAAATAAAGTAGGGCTCTGGAAGGAATGTTGTACTCATCAACTTAACAGGACTACCATTAGAAATAGGGCCATTATGCATTGGTTCCATACTATATATAATAATACCAGGCATTATTCATATTCTGTACTTTACATTTTCCAAAAATATATCCAAAAATATTTATGGCATTTGGCTCCAGTTTCTCCACCATTACTATATTTATTCATAACCTCAAAGACATTAATCATGTAGGCACTCAAAAATATTAGTCCAGAGCCTGTGTATATATTTATGTTCTTCTGATGAGGAATGTTAATATCATTCAAGATAATTATTTCTATGTTAGTTGCAACAATTGTAACCCTGATTCCTGCTTACTATCTTAAATTGACTAGCAGTTGACTCACCCAAAGACAATGGTGGGATTTGTAAAACTGGGAATTATTTTTTTAGTTCCCCTTCTTGCCACTACTGTGGGCTCATCTGTCATTCTAGCCCAGAGTGTACAAACTGCATATTTTGTCAATCATCTGGCAAATAACATGTCATATGCTTTAGAGACCCAAGAAGATACAGATTTAAAACTAGAAGTACAAGGCAATGCCTTTAAGGCAACTGTATTAGATATAGGTGATCCAGGCAAAATTCTTCAATATTATTGGGGACTATAGAGGATGTTCAATTTAGCCACATATGTGTGATGGCTCTACAACTGAATTAAACTCAGTGGAGCTGGAAAAAAGTGGTAGCACATTTAATGGCTGTGTTTCATTATAATACTATAATATGGACTTACAAAATCTATATCAGCAAATTATGAATTTTCAACATGACCAAATGAGTGTTCTCACTCCAGATCAAGTAGCTAAGTATTTGACCTGCTAAAAGGATTTAATCCTTTTAATTTGGCATTCTACAGAATCATCATGATATTGAGCATCACTGTAGTTTTTGTTGTATTACTGATTTGCTTATTTAGTCCTCTAGAATGTTCCAATGACAAATCTTTATTCTTAACTTAAAATCATCAGAAGCATCCAATTCAAACCAGAAAATGGGGAGGTGTTGGGGACAAAACTGGCTGTTCTGTAACTAGGGTATCTAGGACTAGGTCACTACTTCTCACAAGTTGGGCAGGGCCCAATGAGAAGTGAGCATAGTTCATGGAGTTGATGCACATAGTGACTTGAGATAATATAGACCTTTTCCTCTTATTCCCTGTGAAGCTACCAAGGCATATTGTCCTTCTAAAGATTAGATACTCTTCCTGCCCTAGATTCCCTCCCCTTCAACTCTCCATGAACTTATTCATATGCTGATTGTACATATAAAAGTGCTGCAGGTCCTGGAAAGTTCCTTTCTTACATCAGAAGAACAGATCCCATCTGATCTCAGCTTTTGTATATTGAACCCCTATCCTCTTCATCCCCTACTGTCCTTCCTCCAGAGTGTCAACAGCTGCTCAGGATGAAGCAAACAGTCTCAACAAAAGAATCCATGATTTTGGACATGGGTGAACTGTGTTAACACATACGCACCTGTGATGGATTTAAAATTGATAGTCTATTTAAACACCAACTAAACTGAATCAGCATGGTGCTGAGTGTAGATGGTCTACTTGTGGACTGTTACCAGCATAAAAAGGAGACCTGGAGAGGAAGAGAGTAGCATTGTGAGTTCTGTGTGTTGTTGTGGTGGTGGTGGTGGTGGTTTTGGAGCTGTTGGTACTTTTGGAGCTGCTGGTTGTCTTGGAGGAGCTTGTCATGCTGGTATCCCTGATATGAACTCTGCTGTTATCATTGGAGGATTTCAGGAACTTGTCACTGAGAATGGCTGCAGTGCACTTTGGTTGAGCTCTGGTCCTTACTTTGAGCATTGCTACCTGGCTCTGCAGGGGAAGATATGTGCTATTCACTCTCCAGAAGCTTTTCACACTGGCTTTTTGATATGCATTTGGCTGTTCTTATCACTGGAGGAGGTTGGGACCTCGTTAGTGCTGAGGATGGCTGTGGTACTTTTCAGGTGAAAGCTTGTCCTTATTTTGAGCATTACTTCTTGGCTCCAGTGCAGAACCCTCAACCTACTGGCACAGTTCTTTCACCCTATAGGCATAAACTTTCTGGCTTCCACCCCTGACATTTGGCCTTCCTGACACATATCTGAAAAACAGACTTGCATGAGTCATTGTCATGGGCTCCAAGCCTCCAGCTGGACTCATTAGGGGCATTGTCATGAGCACTAGGTTTTCAGCTACACTCATGCAAGTTATTGCCATGGGATTTAGGCTTTGGCTGTATTTTCTAGGTGTTTAGTGTGTGAAAAATTTGCTGCACTCGTATTTGACTCTGGGTGACAATCATAAAATAAAATTATAAATTATGTATCCTGTATTGTCTTGCTTTCTTTGAAAACCTCGAACTACGACAGCACCCTCACACATACAGAAGTGTATTATTGAAATAGAATGTAACTATCCTCATTTTTAAAAAGACAGAAGTAGAAAATAAGGAAAGAAAAAAATGGTAACAAAGCTTTCTTAAATAAGTAAGGGAAGAGGGGTTGAAGGAAGAAGAGGGGAATGGGAAAAAACAATCAAGATGTATCATATATAGGTACACATTCCCTATGAAGAATATGATGTATCATATATAGGTACACATTCCCCATGAAGAATATGATCACTGTGTATTCCTAAAGTGTGCCAATAATAACAATACTACATATATATTTTAAATGTCAAATATTAGTTAATTATAGAAAATTTGAAAACATTGATCTGTGTTTAGTTCAGTATTGTGGATTTCAAAGAAATATGCCCAGGAATGAACTTCCAAACAATATATCCTTCACTAGCAGCAGCACAAGTAAAATTAAAGTGAGGAGCATCTTATTTTAAATACTATATTCAAATATAATGGCAAGGTTGCTTTGAAAGTTAGGGCATTTGAACAGGAAGCATTAGAATGCGTGATTGTATATCTTTGTTTATAAACTGTAACTAAAATGAAGATATAAGAGTCAAACTATTTGAATAACTGAGTCTTTTGAATCATCAAAATAAATCATTTCTTCATTCTTAAAATTTGTATACTGTCACTATCACCTGTTTTTCTCTTTCATTTTGAATAGTAAGAAGGGAAGAAGCAGGTAAAGTGTTATTACATTCAATTAATGATATTACCTATAATTAGACATGATAATCTGCATAGTACCTTTACACTAAAATATAAAATATTGCTCATTCAACAAAATTCTAGTAAAGATATCAATGTTTGTTAAAGTCATATAGCTAGTATTATGACTAGTATGAAATGTTAGGTGCACAAATATCCATGCTATAAAAAATAAATCACTGACATATAGCCAACTATATCTATTCCTAGTAAATTACTGTTTGTCACCAGAAGTAGCATACAATGTTTATTAAGACAAATCTTTTGATGTCTTTAAAAAAGAAAAACTATTTATTTGAACTTCTAGCTATATTTCTGATTCACTGGATATAAAACTTTTCATGTGCACATGAAAAACCTGTAGTAATTCCAAATATAGACTCATACATATGATAATATTAGTATTTTATACATCTTTAATCATAGTTACTTCACAGGAAAATTTATTATAAAATATATGTCATAATGTGAATGTAGCCCATATGCTCAGGATCAACATGTTAATCCTTTTTGTGCTTTTTGACTAGATCATATAAGCAGTTTTTTTCTGTGAAGGTAAGATTAAAGAAACTATGTTTAATTGAGAAAAAGAATGCTTAGCTAGGTTAATTTAATAATTTGATACAAGACAGTGGAACAATACTTCAGTTTAATGACTAAGAGTAAGTCATAAGAAAAAATACTCAATAACAAATGTAACAAAAAACTTAAACATTATATAAAATACGTTATAACAATAAATCAATATTTGACCATGTTACAATTTATAATTAATGATGCATTAATGACGGTGAAACACTCACTTGCAAGGTGTATTTTGTTTAAAAATCACTTGGTAAGTTACATATCAATAAACTAAATGATAGTTAGGACTAATTAATGAAGGATAAAAATACTGATTCTATTTTTCAAATTAATGTCATTGGAATACTATATATATATATATATATATATATATATATATATATAAAATCATAGGGAATTTGTACCTGTACATATTATATCTTGACTCTTCTTTTTCCCTGTTCCCCTCCCATCCCTTCAACTTCTTTAACTCCTTATTTACAAAATCTTTGCTTCTAGTTTTTTCCTTCTATTCATTTGTCTTTTCCCTTCCTTCTAATTATTAGAATACATAGATATTTTTATTCTACATGTCCTTCATATTCTTTTTTTATTTAAAGAGAAAAAAAACAGGGAAAGGGTAGAAATAATACAGAATTTTTTAAAAAAAGATAAAAAGAAATTGCTAGTTGATAAATTACAAACTGTCCTCTTTGAAATTGCTGCTCAAGTTACAAAAAGCATACAAAGTAGACATTCAAATGGTGAGACTGTAAACAGCTACGCATGCATCAGTTTTATATGTATTTCTATCCTTTCTGTATTAGAGGAAAAAACAAAACATAGCAAGATAAAACAAAACAAATTTCTATAAAAACATGAAACCAAAAAGTCATATAAAACCACAGTACCAGGTGATCTACAGTAGTTACTGTGTTGTCTCTTGTTATCTTCAATAGAATTGTCTATGTCATCAGGCATATTTCAATATAGCAACATAATTGAATATAGTAGCACATAACAATATTAGTAAAAACAAAACATTTTAGACAATGTAAAACTTCAAAGGCAGGTAATAATCAAACCAGAGTGGATATCCTAGGGAATCTTGTCATTTTCAGTGCAGTTGCCTATGCTCTTAGACTTGATACTATAAATCATAACAGCTTTGAATAAAATCTGTCAATACAAAGCAGCAATATAGCAAACCAGATTCAATTAAGATCAGTCATGGTAAAACAGTGTAAGTTATACAGAGCTTCAATTTAAGATAATAGGAAATTAAGGATGATTACCATACTATATCCTGCTATTTTCGGGATAACTGTCTGTGTCCTTAAATCTAGTACAGGTAGAATGACTGGAACAGAATATAATACATCTAAGCAAAGTAGTGTGAGTAATGTGGGTATTTAAATTCTGGTACACTATTAACAATATCCTCTGCCTTCTTTTTTTAGACTATTCCTCCACTTTTACTCCCACAGGGTGCTGTGCATTTTGGGTCCCACCAACTCCCTGTTTTTAGATTGGAGGGGCAAACTGCTATTTACCTAAGTGGTTCCAAACCTTCTCACTCCTGGACTTGATCTCAAGTTGTATTCCTTTACCTACAAAAGCCTCAAGGTTTTCCTTCATTATAGCTAAGTAGTTCTCTACTGCACATAAGTATCCTGTCTTTCCGCCCTATCTGCAAGTGGTGGTCGAGTTGCCCCTATTGCTCTCTGGCTCCATGTCACATAGAGCATTGTTTTCTCATATTTGATTTTTGGTCCATAAACCCTCTCTCAGGTTGATTATATTTCATATGCAGAGCTTCTCTATGGACCCTACTTCCTGATATACACTGCCTTTTTTTTTTTAGTGTATCAAGGCCATCTATGTTCGAGATTATAGACAACCTTCTCTTCCTCATTTCTGCTATGCTATTTTTATGCCATTGTTTGTCTACTTTTCTCCTTCATTCTACTGCCTACCCTGTTCATTGAGGCTTTTCACCACTGTTCCTCAAATCCTGTATTTTTTTTTCTCTCTCTACAATGTCCTTTAGTATTCTCTGTAGGGTTGGATTGGTAGCCACAAATTCCCCCAATTCCTCTTTGTCATGGAAGTATCTTGTTTCTCCATTAATTTCTAGCAATAGTTTTTCAGGGTACATCAATCTGGGCTGGAGGGTATTTTCTTTCAGGGCTTGGAATACTTTGCTCCAAGCTCTTCTTGATCTGATGGTCTGTGTCAAGAAGTCTGCCATGATCTTGATGGGTTTTCCTTTATAGGTAATATTTTTCTTTTCTCTTATGGCTTTTAATATTCTGTTTTTATATTGAATTTCTCATTTCTTGATTATTATATGTCTGGGTGGAGCTCTGTTTTGGTTGTAGGTGGCTGAAATTCTGTATGCCTCATATATCTGAATATCATTTTCTTTTCCTATGCTTGGGAAGTTTTCCTTGATTATTTCTTTGAATAGCCTTTGTAATTTGCCTGTTTTTATTCCTGCATCTTCACTCACATTTCTTATGCTTAAATTATAGATTCTTTTGTCATCTTCTAGCCTTTGTATTGCTACTGCCTATTTCCTTGTTATTTTAAAGAGACCTTTCCTTTCATGATCACATATTGCAAACTTGTCTTCAAGTTTTGATAGTCTATCCTTAGTTTATTTTAAGCAGTTTTGCCAGCTTTCAATGGAGTTTTTAATTTCCTGGTAATCTCCTTGAATCTGCTCCATGTATTCTAAGTTTTCTTTATATTCTTTATCAAATGTTTCTCTCCTTTTTTTGTGTTCTTCCCTTCTTCCATCTATGTCTTCTTGAGAGGTGCTTAGCATTTCTTTTATTAATCTACTTACATCTTGCTTTACCTGATTTAATATTTCAGTTTTGAGCTCATCTACAAGGTCTGGAAGATACCTCTTAATGTAAATTGAAGCTGTGTCTGATATTACATGTTTGCTGCCCTCAGTCTCTTTTGGATTTCCTTCTCCTGGAACAATGTTCTCAGGGTTTTGGGCTGGGGGCTTTTTCTTGTTGTTTCTTTCTCTTGTCATGCTTTGGTTTCTTCCATATGGGTGTATAGTGGAGGTCCTAGCCCCTTCTCTTGTTGGTTATTGTTCTTCTGAAGCACACTGGTGAGGGATTTCTTTCCTCTCCTGTTTGCTTTCAGTCATTTAGGTATAGGCAGTGGCTGCATATGCTGGCCCCTCCCCACCAGGCCAGTCAACCTTCAAGGGCCTTCACTAAGTTAGTGTGTGCTACATGTTGGGAATCTGTTTGGGACAGCTTATTGGGTCCCAGCCAGTGGCTTGACCCAGGCCAAGCAGATTTTACCAATCTGCTCTGGGAAGGGAGCAATGAACTTAAATCACTGTTGTTCCTAATTCAGCTCTTTCTGTCCAATTCCAATATGTTGTCCATTTGGTTGTGCCCTTCCTGTGGGCTCATTCCCAGCATGCACTGAGGTTTAATGGAGGTTCCTTGCTGGCTCAGTTCTCTGTTGGGCTTACCAATCTCGGTCTTCAGCACACCTGGTTAGTTGCAGTGGTGTGGTTTTGGGTGCTCCAGTGGGTTCAGGCTGCTCTGGCCAGTCGCTGCAGGTCACTGATGGAAGCACAGGCTGCTCTGGTCAGTCACAGTGGCAGCACAAATTCAGGCATTTGGAGAGCACTGTGGCCACTAATCTCAGTTTCTGCAATGTACCCCATGACTGCATGTTTGACCAACTTTTTTGCCTTTAGTTTCTTCCTGAGAGGACCCATCTCCCTCTGTCCAGACCTCTCCAGGGCATTTTATTATGGCATGTGTTGTCTCTCTCAGGGAGGCTCTGTATCCTGTTTTCTATCAATCCACCATCTTTTTTCCACTCCTTCACATTCTTAAAGCGATTTCTTCTGCTATTATTTTGAAGAAGGTATTCACTAATAGACAATTAATGTAATCAGTTCATTTTTAAAAAAATTTTATTTAAAAAGGGGGAAGCAAAACAGAAAAAAGGGTAGAAACAATACAGAATTTCAAAAAAAATAAACAGTAAAAAATCACTATTTGATACAATACATATTATCTTCTTGGATATAGTTGTTCAAGTTACAAAATTAAAGCATACAAAGTGGACATTCAAACAGTGAGGCTGCAAACAAATCTGTTCACCAATCCAACAAAAACTTAGTAAAATGTTTATCAATCCTACACACTTAAGTATACATACAGTTATCTCTTTTAGAGCACTTTCTTTTCCTCCTCTTGCTTTTTTTAAATGTTTTTATTTGAGAAAAAACTTTGAAACAGAAAGAGGTTAGAAACAATACAAAATCTCAAAAACAAAACAGAAAAAAAAATAGTAACCAGTAAAAAGTCACTAGTTGATAATTACATACTTTCCTCTTAGATGCAGTTGTTCAACTTACAAAAGTAAAGTTCACAAAGTGGACATCTAAACAGTGAGACTGCAGTCAGTTTTGCTCATCCATCCAACTAAAACTTTAGCAACATGGTTATTAATTCCACACACTCAAATATACATGCACTTATATCCTTTAGAATACTCTCTTTTCCTTTTTTTATCTTTATAATAACTATAATCCATTCTCATAAACTATTTAGAGGTTCTGCACATGTATAAGTCTCTACACATATACCTAGCCTTTCTGTATTAGAGGCAGAAGCAAATCAAAACAAGTCAGCAATACAAATTCCTAGAGAAACACAAAATGAAAAGAACATACAAAAACACAACACTAGGTGATCTATGGTAGTCACTATGATGTCTCTTGTTATTTTCAATAAAATTGTCTGTATCGTCAAATATAATATAAACTTAGCATTGCTTTACACTATTAATAAAATCTAAACATTGGAGACATTATAGGACTTCAAAGGCAGTTAACAATCAAACCAGAATGGGGATCCTATTGAATCCTGTCATCTTCAGGGTAGTTGCCCCTACTCTCAGACTTGACACTCTCAAGCATACCAGATTCAAATAAAATTAGTCAAGAAAAAACAGTGATATAACCAATTTTCTCTGTCTTATCTCTGCCATGCTATTTTTCTGTTGTTATTTGTTTACTTTTCTCCTTCATTCCACTGTCTGCCCCTTACTTTGAGACCTTTCTGCCATTATTCCTGGAACCCTGGTAATTTTCTTCTCTCACTCTCTGGAATGTCCTTCAGTATTCTTTGCAGGGTTGGATTGGTGGTCACGAACTCCCCCAGTTCCTCTTTGTCGTGGAAATATCTTGTCTCTCTCCATTAATTTTGAGAGACAGTTTTGCAGGGTACATCATTCTGGGTTCAAGGTTATTTTCTTTCAGGGCTTGGAAGATTTCACTCAAAGCTCTTCTTAATTTGATGGTTTGCATTGAGAAGTCTGCTGTGATTTTGATGAGTTTTCCTTTATAGGTAATCTGTTTCTTTTCTTTGACTGCTTTTAATATTCTGCTCTTGTGACGCATTTCTGGGATCCTGATTATTATATGTCTGGGTGTAGATCTGTTTGGGTTGTAGCTGGCTGGAGTTCTATATGCCTCATTTATTTGAACTTCACTTCCGTTACCTATGTTCGCGAAGTTTTCCTTAATTATTTCTGTGAATAAACTTTTTATTTCATTTGTATTTGTTGCTGCATCTTCATTCACATATTTTACCCTTAGGTTATAAATCCTCTTGTCATCTTCTAGCCTTTGTATCATTGCTTCCTGGTTCCTTGTTATTTTTAAGAGATCCTTCCTTTCACGATCATACTTTGCAAATCTATCTTCAAGTTTTGAAAGTTTGTCTTTAGTTTCTGTTAAAAGGTTTTGCCATGTTTCAATGGAGTTTTTAATTTCTTGATATGCTCTTTGGATCTGTTTCATATATTCTAGATTTTGTTTATATTCTTCATCAAAGTCTTCTCTCCTTTCTCTGCTTTCCTTTATTCTTTCATTTGTGCCTACTTGAGGATTACTCAGGACTTCTTTTATTAATCTTCTTATATCTTGCTTCACCTGAGTTAGAATTTCAGATTTAAATTTGACGATGAGGTCACGGATGTATTTCTTTATTTCTGCTGAGGCTGTCTCTGACATTACAGGTTTGCTGCTCTCAACCTCCTCTGCATTTACCTCTGTTGGACTCATTTTCCCTGGTTTCACAGTTGGGGACCTTTTGCTCTTTCTCTGTCTTGTCATGTTTCCGGCCCCCTTCAGACAGGTGGGTGGTGGAGGTCTCTGGGCCTTTCATTTTGCTTACAGTTTTTCTGCAGCACTCTTGCTAGGGAAGTACCGACCCCCCAGTCCACTGCAAATCTGTGAGTTGCAGGCTGAGAGCTGGCTCCTCCCCCTGTACCAGTCAACCAATTTAGGCTTCAACAGGTTTGAGTGTTCCCTGGGGATGCCACTGGCCCAGAAAAACCTCATCCCTGGCTATTGGGTTTCAACCAGGGGTGTGGCCCTGCCCGAGCAGATCCCACCAATCTGCTTTGGACTAGGAGTCATCAGCAGAAGCCACCTTGGGTTTTGATTCAAACTGGCCCTGCCCAACTCCAAAATGTTGCTGCCCAACTCCAAAATGTCGCCCAGCCAGTCCTCCTGGTTTGGGGATTTCAGTTCCCATCACTCACCAAAGTTCGTGCAGTTTGACTGGCTGTTTTCACTCCCTGCTGCAGCGCCTTCTCCAGCGGAGGGTCTGGAGCTCATCAACCCCCACTCTCTGCAGGGCTGTGATCTCAGCTCGATCCTGAGTCACCTGACTTTAAGACGGGCTGGTACAGTGATTGGGGCTTGCCCAGCTCCAGCCCTCTGTCCATGCTTTGTTTTCTTCTTTCTTTTTTCTTTTTCTTTTTCTTTTTCTTTTTCTTCAGTTTCTTCCTGGGTCATGAGAATTCCTGTCCTTTTGTCTGGCTTTCTCCATGTTGCGAGATTCCAGTGTCTGAATTGTTTTTATTTATTTTTTTCCTCAGAGAGGCTCTCTTGTGCCACCACTCAGTCGGCCATCTTGCAATCTCTCTCCAGTTGTTCATTTTTATTTTAGTTTATATGTTGTACAAGTTGGTGAACAAGATGATATTTAGTGAAGTTTATACAAATATCGACACATCAGGAAAGTGAATGCATTTAATATTTTATACTGAAACAAAAATACATGAATATTCACTATTTTTAATAGGTATCATCTATGCTATGACACAATAAAATTTTTTGTTATTAAATTAATAGTAACTTTGCATTACTGTATTTTAAGTTATTAATATTAAAAGTACAAATATCAATTTATCATTGTTAAATTATTTCAGTATTAAGAAAATCCCTAAAACTCCAAAGACTTCAAAATTATTCATAGATTAACTCTGCTGCAAAATCAACATGCTGAGATAGTATTTAAAGTCTTTAATCCTATTTATAGTTTCATTCTTTGGAAAATTTTGTGATGTGATTTGATGCAAAAATGAGATTGTGATATAAAAAACTTTAACTTTTGTAAAGGATATTTTAACTGGCAGAATCTAAGGAAAGCGCATAGAACCAGAAGTAAAAATAAATTTAAAATTCATAAAACTAGTAACAATAAAAATTATAAGATATGTTGCTTATTGTCTGTGTCCTACTGTCACCTCTTCTTTGTGTTGTTAGGTGGGAAAAGGATGATGAGGGAGATTTATTGGTTCCTTTCATCTGCTTTGTTTTTAGGTTTTTTTCTCTTGTTCAACTTTTTTGGAGTATAAGATTAAATTTCTGATGTGAGAATTTTTTTATTTTTTAAAATATAAACATGAGTCTCTATAAACTTCCCATTTAATACTGTTTTTGCCTCATCTCATTCATTTTGACACAGTAGTTTCATTTTCATTTGTTTCCAAATATTTAAAAAAAATTTGATCTCTTTTTTGATCAGGTGGGTTTTTGAGAATTTTTTTTACATATTTGAGGATTTATTTTCATTTTTCTTCTGCTATTAATTTCTACTTCAGTTATATTTTGAGAAAATATTTTGTATAATTCCAGACTTAAGATTTTCTGACTGGTAGCCTGACATACTTTGCATTTAAGACAAATTCAATATGTACTTGAAAAAAACATGCTTTCTGATGCATGTGTGTATATATATATATATGGATATACACACACACATTTTTGTGAGAGAGATAAGGTCTCGCTATGTAGTCCACACTATCTTCAAACTCAAGGTGGTCCTCTTGCCTCAGACTTCTGAATGGTAGGATTATAGGTGTGTGCCATTTTGTCCAGTCCTTAGACTTTTTCAGTGCTGCTGGCTATGTTACTCATAGATTATGTCTATTTTTATTATTACATATATTTAGACATTATAATGATAGAAACATATAGATTTCCAATTATATCTATCTGAAAAATTGCTTTTCTCATTCTATGTCTTACTTTTTCTGCATTTTAAGAAATGATATTTCTACTTTGCCTAACATATTTTACCAGTCTTTTTTTTAGGTTTAAATAGGCATGAATTTCTATTTAACTCATCTACCTTTTAGACTATGTTTTTCCCCAATATAAAGTGAGTCTGTTTTAAGCACTCCACAGAAATCTAATTTCCAAAAAAAATATGTTTAAGAATCTGGTGTCTTTAAAAATCTGTATTCAGAGTACTTGTAAAGGAAAGATTGACTGTTTTCTTTTTTCCTGCAATCCTTTCTTATTGATATCCTTTGTATGTCATTGATTCTTTATAAAGTGACACATTTATATTCTCTTTTAATAATTATTCTCTTCTAATTCCTACTAAATATATACATATTTCCTCTGTGGTTAGTTAGCACTCCAATTGCATAACCTTTAATGTTACAATAATCTATTTTAAATGGATAATCATTTACATTTACTCATATATAAAATTCTAATGTTTACTCAAGTATAAAGATGCTATTCTTTTTATATCAAATGATCTCCAACTTTTAGTATTATGACACAAATTGCATCTTTTTGTATTGACTATTAGAATAAAATTTTAATTTTATGCTACTTAAACATATTGCAACAGATTTAGAGATGATGTACTCAGTTATATTATAATAATATAATATTCTATAATTTCTTTCTTCACCCTTATCAGGAATTGTTATAGTAAATGATTTTGTGTTATTGTTTATTCTTTTTTCTTTGCATTGTACTGTAGTAGTCATTTTATAATTTCTGTTGACCAAGAATTTCCTTGGTTTTCTAATTTCTCCCTTGTTTTTAAAGAATACATCCTCCCACTATAGTTTTTGGTTGAAAATTATTTTCTTTGAGTACTTTGAATACATCATTCTATTACATTCTAGCCTGCAAGATTTATTCACAGAAATTTGCAAAAAACATTGAATAGAAACCCATTTGGATGTGAAAAGTCACCTTTCAGCTATTAATTTCAAGATTCTTTTAATGCATTTGACAGTTTTTGTATGGTCTGTTTGCCATAGGACATTTCAGTACTAGCCTTGTTGAAGTTCTTTGGGTTTCTTAAGATTGTATTTCTCTCAGTGGAAATTGGAAATTTCAAATCACTATTTTCTGAAAAGATTTTCTGCTCTTTTTTGTCTTTATCATTGGGACTACCCACTGAGTTTATGTTGGACTCCTTAATGGTGTCCCAGGAGTCCTTTAGCATCTCTTGGTTTCTTTTTAAATTCTTTTGTTTTTTTACTCTTTGCCCCAGTAACATCAAACTACTGAAGAGTTTTATCATCCAGTTCATCCATGTTTTTCTTTTGTTTGATTAAATCTACTATTGAATCACTGTTCATTTCTCTCAATTATTTTACTCTTAAAATCTATGATTTCTGTTGACTTATTCATAATTGATTTATCTTTTTGCTAATATCATCATTTTGTTAGGGCATGATTTTTCAGAATTCATGTAATTGATTTATTCATGCTGTCTTTTAATTCATCAAGTATATATATATATATATATATATATATATATATATCAGTTTCTAGAGTTTAAATTGATCATTTCCTCTTCATGTTACATGATTGGGTTTCTCTCTTTGAGTGTGTGTGTGTTTGTATTTCACTTTGTTATGTCAGTAACTGATGAATCAGGCAATTCTCTCAGACATGTTAGTCTGTTTTCATATAGCTAAACTTTTTTTTCCATTCAAGTTTGATAGACTGTGAAAATCAATAAACCTTTTCTTGGTATTTGTCACTTCTATGAGTCTATGATTTTTGATCTTTGTGAAGCGATTTGGCAGTTTCTGTTAGGTGCTTCTTTTGGTGACTGCATAGCTATGTGTGGAGTCTGGATCTCCACTTAGCTTGTGCATTTGGAAACACATTACAATACACATCAAATCTTTGTACTCAGAGATCCTCACATTTTTCCCTTTCTGTCAGTTCTTGTATAGAAACAAGACAGAGACCAGTGTTTCTGCACAATATCATTTCAGACAATTAAATTATATGCTTATACACCTCCTTATTATAGAATTGTATCATCTAAGCAATAACAACATTAAACTGTGAAAAATATAAAACATATGATGATCTTCACAAAAAAACCCTCCTAATAAATTCTCATTTCTATGAGCAACGTGTTTAAGGTCCTGAGGAATATAACATTAACTTACAGAGAAAAATTTTAAAATATGACACTTTAGTGAATATTTTCTGACATTCACTCCTGGTTGGTGTTCTACAAATAATTCTTTAATAGCAATACTTTTACTTTTACATTTGCTGTAAATAATGCTAGGCAAAACCTAATATTTTTGATAAGTACATTTCTTAACTCATAGAACTATTATTGTGAAGTCATATGACAATATATAATATTTCAAATACCAAGAAAAGTCTTGTTGTCATTTGATATATTTATTTAAGAATACTAAAAGAAATTTAATGTGAGGAAAAGCTTTCCAAATGCATCAGAGGAAAAAATGACTATTATTCTAAAAAATCAAATTTTAACCCTTCTAAGGCATGTTTCCACCTATATTAATATTTTTATATATAATATCTCTTAGGGAATAAAAGAAATGCCTTACAGTAGAATGAAAGTCATAAAGAGGTTACAGTAAGTAACATTTAAATCTGAATGAAACAAGTCAGAAATTTTTTAAATAACAAAATTATACCATCTCTATTCCTGAGTATAGATGTGAGAAAATCAGTACACTCTTAGTAGATAAAATAATTGAATATATTAAACAGCTGGTTTTGGGAAAATTAAGTATAATAAGAAAATAAGAAATGAAAGAAAATTAATTGTAAAAAGTTATAACATAAAATAACAGATTTGTATATTTGATGTTCTAGTTTGATTGATACAGTTAATATTAAGCCTAACTGATTTGTGTAAGGATTATTATGAAACTATTAATATATAATGGTTGATACATTATGTCTACTTAAAAAATTTAGTCTAACTAAGCAACTCAGCAGGGGCTCAGGGGCTCAATTTGTAAACATCTTCATCCTGTGCAAGAGGAGGGCACCAAGATGGTATGAGTGTTATACTTGTCCAAGGTGTGCGGGAGGGGTAGCCTGCTTACAATATAAGGGAGGAAAAGAGGCTTTCTCTACAGCTATTTTTGATCTCTTCTTGTTTTTGCTGTCTTCTTCCACCACGAACTGTTGCCTCTCACCATGCCCCTTTGCTTTGGAGCCAGCTGATAATGGATTGCAGCCTCTTCAAACTATGAGCTAAATAAATCTTTCCTCCCTTAATTTTGTGTGTCAGGTATTTTGTCTCAACAATAAGAGAAAAGCAACCAAGATAATATGTAATATTATAGTTAGTGAAAATACACACAGAATTTGAACTGAACGCTTTTGCAATTAGCCAGTGTAATACACTAAGATTAAATTAGTGTTTGCTTGTATTTGTGGTATTTCTCTTCTTCTGATGTTAATAATCTTGCATTTCTTGAAAAAACCTGGTTAGTTAGGTTGCATGGTACCTTTTTAAAATACCTCTGAATCTCTCACACAAAGTAAATAATAGCTTTGGGCAACAATAAAATGTGAATAATGGCCTTGCTCATTTGAACACTGTAAGAAAGTCAAAATTACTCCTGGAAATTCATGATAGGTGGAATGAATAAGAGGTAATTGTTTCACATTAAATAAACAAAAGATGTTATCATATATTAATAGATTTACAGTTTGTTACAGTTTAGACATATTCTAAACAATAGAGACAGCAACTGAATAGATTGGTTGCACCCAAAGGTGTTGTTTATTAATTTATCTTAACAAATAATGATGTTGTGTAGGATAATTTATGTATTTTCATATGTTGCAGGTTTTCTATTGAACTTTGAATCAAGCACATGCTTACTCATTCTTTGTCTTAAATATAAATTTATTATAGATGCATATTTTATTAATTTTAAAATGTGATTTTGGATTTTGGGGAATGACTTTTAAAATGTACTAATAAAGAATACTACTGGACTGCTGGTTTTATAGACAATTATACTGAATTTTCTATTTCATTTGTTGTTATTTTTAAACTAAGGTAAAAATAGGTACCATTTAACTATTACTACTGTTTAATGCATAAATGGTGATAGGATAGGTAAATATTTAAAATTTTTCAAAAGTCTTTACAATGGTTAACAATTATGACATGACACAAGCAGTGTAAGAGAAAATTAAATTTTTTTAGAGTGTAATAAATAGTCTATATTTGTTCAGTTATTTAAAAGCAGTCTACATGTAACTTGAGCCTTGCCAAATATGCTAGTGCCTCCAAACATATTTGTCTTACTTTGTCTTTGTTTTCTTTCATATACTGCTTGTAATATCATCTTCATATTTATATTAGTAACTCTTATTTATATTTCAAGATACAGCTACTATTTTAACCACCAAGTATTTCCTGATACACTTGCTTCCTAGGTATATCACTTGATTTTCATATTTCTATAATTAACGTATCATTACAGTTTCATTTTTGTGCTTTCCTTTCATAGAGCAGAACAAAATAAAAAAGTTTCTGATGGAATATATATATATATACATATATACATACATATATATATATATATATATATCCCTTGTAGACATAAATTCATATTACATGTAACTGTTTTATGCAAAATTTTAAATTAAAATTATTCTGTGAATCTAATGAAATTTTGTTTTAGATCGCACTTTAAAAATATGTGTACAACATTTGTTCATCTATAAACTAAGTTTGATTTTAACACTTTCCCTCTTGCTTTTGGCATGAATTAAATAGGAAGAATAAAGAAATTTAGAGGAGACTATAAGAAAGGTTTTGTAAGTCATAACAAAGATGAGGATTTCATTCTAATATCAGTGAAAACAATCACATAGAAACAATATGAGTTTTACATTTTGAATGCTAATTTGAAGAATAGATTGTATTAAATCAGGAAAGGATATAACAGTAAAACTTGAATAACGGTACTCAGTTCCACATAGGAGTTTTATTAATGCATCACAGAAACTTTTTGCAATATGTGTAGGGTAGGATGGATGTAATAGTAAAAAATGATAGATGTTCCCAGCACAAGTGAGGCTGAGGCTGGAGTATTGCAATTAGTTTGAGTGCAGCCTGGGCTAAAATATGAGTTGAAGTTGAAACTACAGAGTAACCTTCTTTCAACTGGGGAGCCAAGCCTGTGCCATGAGGTGAGTTCCAGCCCACTGGTGCTGGCCCTGGGAGAGTTTGGAGCCATTGCTCCCAGAGGTTGGGTGCCCACCTGGATCATTAGGACATTGGACTAGGCTCAGGACCATGCCCAGGGATCTTCTTTCAAACAGGGCGCCAGACCCATGCTGCAAGATGAGTTCCAGCCCTCTAGCACTGGCCTGGGGAGAGTTACAGATCATCACTCCCAGTGGTTAAATGCCCACACAGCATCCTAAAACACTAGACTTGGCTCGGAAGGTCCTAAGGGCCTGTCTGGGCCATGCTTAGTGACCTTCATTCAGTCCCAGAAGCCAAGGGTGCAGGAGGTGATTTCTAACATGCCCAAGGGAAGCTTTGGAACATCACTTGAAACATGGAAATATAGGAAAATGACAAGATGAAAGACCAAAGTGCAATCTCAAAACTCCAGCCCATCCCAAGAAAGCCTAGGACCCATGTATACAGAAGAAAATATAAGCCATATACTGAAATGCCTGAAATGATATCAACTGAAATAAAGAAGTAAATTTAGGAAACTATAAAAGAAATCAAATCAAAAATAATCTCCCAGGTAAAAGAAAAAAATAATACAAGTAATGAAAGAAATACTGAACACATCTAAAGAAGACACAGCTAAAAAATTTGAGGAACAAAGCAAAAAGATAGAATCCCTGAATGAACAGTATAAGAAACAAACAGAATACATGAAACAGATTCAAAGAGATATACAGGAAATTAAAAATTTTATTGAAAGTTGCCAAAACCATCTCAACAAAAGTGAAGACAGAATTTCACATCTGGAAGATAAGATTGCAGCTAGTGAACAGGAAGGAAAAGATCTTTTCAAAATAACAAGGAATCAGGAAATAACAATTCAATAGCTGCAAGATGATGCAAAGAAAAACAACATAAGATTAATATGGATAAATGAAAAAGAAGGGGACTATACAAATGATATCAAGAGGCTATTTACAGAAGTAATAGCTGAAAATTTCCCAAACATGAGAATGGAAACTGACATACAGATTAGTGAAGCATATAGAACTCCAAACAGCCATAACCAAAATAAAACTATACCCATACATATACTAATCACCATCCCAGACATCCAACATAAGAACAGGATATTAAAAGCTGTTAGAGAGAAAAGACATCATCTATAAAGGAAAACCTATCAGAATCACAGAAGACTTCTCAAAATGAAGTTAAGAAGAGCATGGAGTGAAGTATTTCAGTTCCTTAAGGAAAATGTCTTCCAACCCAGACTAATGTATTACAAAACTGTCCTTTAAAATGGATGGAGAAATAAGACACTTCCATGACAAATAACAGCTGAAGAAATTCATGATCACCAAACTGCCCTAAAAAGAATATTGAAAGACATTCTAGATACACATAGGAAAAAACCATTAAGCAAGAGAGACAATTAAATAGAATGGAAGGGGAAAGATACAACAGCAGAAAGATAACATGTCAACAATAAACCAATATATAACAGTTATAATCATTAATGTAAATGGCATCATTTCACCAAAAAAGAAACATACTGGCAGATCAAGAAACAACATCCAACCATATGCTGTCTACAAGAAACCCATGTAACCCAAAAGAAACTCATAGACTGAATGTCAAAAGATGGAAAACAATACTTCATGCAACTGGAACCCCCCAAAAAAGCGGGGGTAGCTATTCTGTTTGCAGACAATGTGAACTTCAAACCAAGAAAGGTCTGAAGAGATAAAGAAGGTCATTACATACTAGTTATGGAAAAACTTCAAGAGAAAGAGATAACAATCTTAAATATATATGCACCAAATTCCAGAGCACCCAGCTACACAAAGCAAGTATTAACAGAAATGAAAAACCAAATAAGCAATAATAGAATTATATCAGGAGACCTCAATATGCCATTGACACAAAGAGACAGATAAACCAGACAGAAAATGAGCAAAGAAATAACAGGACTGAATCACACCTGTGAACAAATGGACTTGATAGACATATACAGAGTGTTCAATCCAACAACATCAGAATATATACTCTTCTCAGCCGTACATGGGACATTCTCTAAAATAGACCATATAGTAACCAACAGCACATATTTAAGTAAATGCAAAAGAATTGAAATTATCCCATGCATGTTATCAGATCATAGCACCATAAAACTAGAAATTAATTATAAAAGTAACTGCAAAAACTTCACAAACACATGGACATTGAATAATACACTCTTGAGCAATCAGTGGGTCACAGAGGAAACTAAAGGAGAAATTAAACAATATCTGCAAGCAAACAAAAATTCAAATACAACTCACTGGAATCTGTGGGATGCAATGAAATCAGTCCTCAGAGGAAAATTTATTGCACTGAGTTCCCACATCAGGAAAACAGAGCAAACACAAATAACCTGATACTACACCTCAAACATCTAGAAAAAGAACAGCAAGCCAAGACAAAAGACGGGAGGGAATTATAAAGATCAGAGCAGAAATCAATGCAATAGAGACTAAGAAAACAATACAAAGAATCAATTAATCAAAGAGTTGGTTCTTTGAAAGAATAAATTAAAATTGATATGCCTCTAGCCTTTTTTATTAAAAAAGAAAGAAAAGACTCAAGTTCATGTAATACAGAATAAAAAAGTTGAAATCACTACAAACTGTGTGGAAATACAGATCATCAACATCTATTTTGAAAACCTCTATTCTCATAGGTTCGCTAACACAGAAGAAATGGAAAGATTCCTAGAAACATATGAACCACCAAAGCTGGATCAAGAAGATGTAAAACTGCTGAATAACTCAATTTCTATTAATGAAATTGAAAATGTAATAAAGTCCTTACCAACAAAGAAGAGCCCAGGCCCAGAAAGATTCACTGTGGAATTCTACAAGAAATACAAAGAAAACTTAATGTTGACACTCCTCAAACTGTTCAATGAAATTGAAAGGGAAGCAATTCTTCCTAAGTCATTCCTGCAAGCAAATATTACTCTAGTAGCACAAGCTGAGAAATACCCAACTAAAAAAGAGAACTACAGGCCAATCTCCCTTATGAACATAGATGCAAAAGTTCTCAGTAAAAGATTGGCAAACAGGATGAAGGAAATGATCAAGAAGATTATAAACCATGACCAAGTGGGATTCATCCCAGGCATGCAGAGATGGTTCAACATACATCAATCAATAAATGTAACCCACCATGTCAATAGAGCCAAAAGTAAGAATCACATGATCATTTATATAGATGCAGAAAAAGCTTTTGATAAGGTCCAACACTCATTCATGATAAGAAACTTACAGAGAATTGGAATAGATGGTCTTTACCTCAATATGAAATAGGTCATCTACCACAAACCAACAGCCAGCATCATATTAAATGGCCAAAAACTAAAAGCCTTTACCCTAAAATCAGGCTCAAAACAAGGATGTCCCTTATCACCACTCCTATTTAATATAGTACTGGAAATACTTGCCAGAGCAATTAGACCAGAGAGAGAAATAAAAGGAGTAAAGATAAGAAAAGAGGAAGTTAAATTATCATTATTTTCAGATGACATGATACTCAATATAGAAGACCCACAAAACTCCATTGAAAGACTCCTAGATATAATAAATAAATTCATCAATGTAGTTGGATACAAAGTCAATACTCAAAAATCAACAGCATTCCTATACACTAACAACAAAATCACCAAGAGAGAAATAAGAAAAGCCACAACTTTCACAGGAGCATCCAAAAAAATGAAATACTTAGGAATTAATTAACAAAGCAAGTAAAAGAGTAATACATGGAAAATTATAATACCCTGAAAAAGAAATCAAAAAGGACATCAAAAAATGGAAATAATCCCTTGTTCATGGATAGGAAGAATAAATATTGTGAAAATGGAAATTCTCCTAAAGTTGTTATACATATTCAATGCAATCCCAATGAAAATACTAGTAACATGCCTCATAGGTGTAGAGAAATCACTCCTAAAATTCATCTAGAACCAAAAAAGACATAGAATATCTAAGGCAATTCTAAGCAACAAAGGCAAGGCAAGAGGTATCATAATCCTTGACTTGAAGTTATACTACAAAACTACTATAATAAAATCAACATGGTACTGGAATAAAAACATATCTGAAGGTTAATGGAATAGATTAGAAGATAAAACCACAAGTACAAACACACGCAGCTAACTTATCAAGGGGTCAAACATGTTCACTTGAAGAACAATAGTCTCTTTAATAAATGGTGCTAGAAAAATTGGTTCTTTATATGCCAAAAACTAAAACTAGACCCATGCCTATCACCATGTACTAAACTAAAATCTAAATGGATCAAAGATCTAACTATTAAAAAAAACCCACTAAATCAGTTGGAAGACAAAGTAGGTAAAAATCTTGAAGACATAGGGGTAGGGAGAGAATTCATGAACAAGAACCAAAATGCATGGGAAATACTTTCCAGAATCACATCTTATTAAAGAGTTTCTACATGTTGAAAGAAATCTCCAGCATAGTGAAAAGAAAACCCACAAACTGGGAAAAAATCTTAAAGAACTCTCCCTCAGACAAAGGACTTCTGTCTAAAACTTATAAAGAATTAAAAAAAAGAATCAGACCCCAAAATTCAAAGACCCAATCCAAAAATGGGCATCCAAGATGAATACACAGTTCTCAGATTAGGAAATACAAATGACAAATAAATACATTAAAAAATGTTCATCATCATTGGTCATTAGAGAAATGCAAATTAAAACCACACTGAGATTGCATCTCACTTTGGAAAGAATAGTGAGGATCAACAAAACTACCAACAACAAATGCTGGAGAGGCTATGGGGGAAAAGGAACTCTTTTGCACTGTTGGTGGGAGTGTAGACTGGTGCAACCACTGCAGAGGTCAGTCTGGAGATTCCTCAAAAAGCTGGGATTTGAAGTTCCAATTTGACCCAGCTATTCCACTTCTAGGCATATTTCCAGAAGAACTGAAAATAAACCACAGAGATACATGTGCACCCATGTTTATAGTGGCACAATTTATAATAGCCATATCTGGGAAACAACCTAAGTGCCCATCAACTGAGGAATGGATAAAAAAATTGTATTTTTATACAATGGAGTACTACCCAACTATAAAGAATGATCACATTAAGATGTTTGTAAATAAATGGAAGAAACTTGAGACCATACTCATAAGTGAAATAAATCCAACTTATATATATATAAACACCGTATGGTCTCCCTAGTGTAAGAAATGGTAAGAATACAGAATATTTTATGGTAATCATGATTCCCCATTACATTGCTTTGAAAACTTATAATGTTTTCATTCATTAGTTGGAATAATTTTATTCTGATTAGTTTGATTTTACTATGTGTGATGGTCTGAACAGATATTTTGAAGAAAACAAGACATTATGGCAGCCATTGCTGATTTAATATCATCTTCATTTGAAGTCCTACCATGCTTTTGCTCTTCTTTTACCATTGGTTCTGTCATGTTGTGTCTTATTGGATTTTAATATGTGTGATAGTATAAACAATTTTTTTATGAAAAATGAGATAGTATAGTAACCATTGTTCATTTTATGTTATTTGGTTCAGAATGCCCTGTAATACTTTCATTCTCATGAATGCTTTTATTCCATTTTATTATGTTTGGTATTATTGTATGTGAAGCTATGCTCAACTATTTCAAAGAAAGAGACATTATAGTAGCTACTGTTGATATCCAATTGTCTTGTTGTGAAGTGCTATGTTGCTTGCATTGTTGTCTTTTGATCTGCTTTATTTTGTCCTTTTTTGTTTTATTCTCTGTAAAATAAAATTTTAAAAAAGAAATATATACCCCTCAAAAGAGAAAGGAAATTGACTTAAAAAATCCAAAACCATTTTTAAGGAAACTCAAAAATGTAAAAGAGAATATGAAATGATCATTATAGAAACTTGGAGAATAGGTCATGATCCAAAGAAAAATTCAACCAACATATAAATCATAAAAAGTAATCAAACAAATGATGAAATATAAGAATTCAGTAAATTAAATTTAAAATACAGTTGTCAATCTCAATAATGAACTGGATCAAGAAGAAAGAAAAGAAATTTTGATCTTGAAGACAGTTTTTGAAATAAGTCTCATAAAGAAAAAAAAAGAAAGTAAAAGTAAAATAAAAATTTTTAAAATGTTGGAACTACATAATGAGACCTATCTCCACACATCCCCCCCAAAATGGCAGATGTGACAATTCATCAGAAATTATAAAATTATAACTGAATTATAAAAGAATAGCGGAATAGTTATTTTCTATACATAATGATTATTTTCTACACATAATGATTATTTAATTGAAGTACACTATTTTCCATAGACTATTTACATTATGATGGAATATCCTCACATTTAACCAAACACATAAAAAAGTATGTTTTATAACAATACATTTTTTAAAACATATTGGACAATTAATTAAAACTATGAATACTAGCTTCTAAATAAATATTTGAATGATTAAAATTGAAGATTAATGACCATTAAGTTAAAAAATAGCAAAATCCTGTGGTTCATAATTTATATGCACTATAAATTATGCATATCTTTAGTAATAAAAATCTATTTAACTATTATTTGTCATACTTGCTTTGCATTTGGCTTGTATCTGCTTTGTCTATAAAGAATTAAACATGACTTTTGGTTCAGAGTAAATGAAACAGAACATTGACTGCTGAGTGTAGAAGTTTAACAAAAAAATTGAGAGTGATTTCACCATAAAACCATCTGTATAATACATATTGTGAAATGAGAAGAAATCATTCAATAGGGAGGAGAGAAGGAAGGAGGAAAAAAGAAAAACATTAGAAGAGAAGGATAAAATAGAAATAAAGCTTGATAAATAAGGAGGCAAAGATGGTTTGAAAGAGGGGAGAGGCATGGGAAAAGAAGTGAAATCAAGATAAATGATGTACAAATTTACTATTTATGAATGTGACCTATCTGTCTGTCTATCTACCGTCTATCTTAGTGGTACCAATAAACTTATTAAAAACATTTGTATTGATATTTCATAACATGAATTTTTAAATTTAATTCACACTAGCAAATTTTGCCTTCATCTTCAGTTGTTACATTTAATGCAGTATCTATTTGGAATTGCATAACAGATTATTTTTATCAATAGATGAACAAAGGGGGATTAAATACAATTAGGGACTTAACAATCTGTTTTTTTGAATCATTATTAAAGAAGATATGTACTATTTTTTGTCTTATAAGCATGAAAATGTAAAAATGCTACTTATAAAAGACAAATCCTTTCACTACTGAAGCTGAAAATATTTATTTAACCGATTATGCTGGCTTTTAGGACAATATTTTGGGGCACTCTACAATTAACTAAATGCTAATAAACAAACAGAAAAACACAAAACAAAATAAACTCATAAGTTTTGAATTTATCAGTTTTGAATCTATTTATATCTATTTATCTATCTATATAAAAATTTCAAAAGTAGGAAAGATATATTATATATATATCTTTATATATATATAATATATATATATATTATATATTATATATTATATATATATATATATATATATATATATGGATAAATATACAATTAACAAGGAAAGTGGCTTTGGAAACCAAGTCAACATTTTAGGATATATGAGGTGCAGGGATGTTTAATTATTCACGTAACACAGCATCAATATTAGGTAGTTATTAGTTTCATACCAGTTTTTTTCCAGTGAGTATAAAGAAACAAAGTGAGTTCTATTTGCCAAGCTAGTAGACAATTTGTATGTAATAGGATATTAGGGTTTAACATTTGGGCTTTATTCACTGTACTGTTACCTTTCTCACCCACATAAAATAAACAGTTTCCATAGCTATTAAAATGCTTTTCCAAGATACTAACACATTATTTAGTATGTAACTTCTTAATGGGGTGATGAATTAAATGTCTTTGAAATCTAGTAAGGGGGTATAAATACAAAAGTAATCATTTATTGATGATAAATACACACTCATTTCCCCATTTTCCAGGTCTGCATTTGGAGATTTCTTCCTTTTAGCCTCCTCCAAAGACAAATGAATAGGTACAGAATTCAGAAAATGAAACAAATCTTTTGAGTGTACTTTGATGGTAGTTCTATGTTTCATTGGTCTGGAAATCAAAGTGTGCTCTTCTATCCTGTCACAGAAGAGGCTAAAGCATCAGTAAATGAACTGAATGAAGTTCACCTCAAGGCAGCCTACAATTGGACATACCGATACGCAAATATGGGATGTTCTTGAATTTGTAACTCTCTCATTTTTTTAAATAATTGAAAAACTGTTTTAAATGTTCAATTGAATGATACTTACCACATTGTAATCTCTATTTTCCAGGATGCTTCAATGCTCCTTTATAATGCTGTGTTATAATCAGGGACTGCAAGGAGAACAATTACATACAGGACACATAATTTATAGTATTACTTATAATGGTCACCCAAGTAGTCAAATACAAAGAAAGTGCAGGAAATCTATCCACACACTAAACGACCTAGAGAATCTAGCTAAGGGCCTGGATCCCATGCCAATATCCTGATGAGGGCAGCTAAAGACCTAAAGTCCATGACAATGCCTCCCATGAGTCCAACTGGAAGCATAGAATCATGACAATGGCTCATGAATGTCTGTGTCATAGATCAGCACTGGAAGACCCAAAAGTCAGTGTGGAAGCTAGAAAGTATGTGCCAGTGAGGTAAGAGATATCTGTCAGTAAGTCTAAAGGTTGTGCACTGAAGCTGGGAAACAACACTTGAAGTAAAAACTAGAGGTCCCCTGAGAAGTATCACAGCCATTCTCAGCAACAATGATGTCCCAAACTCCTCTGATGATGACAATCAAATTCATAAATCAGTACACCAGAGTGACAAGTTTCTACTGGAGACTGAACAGCACACATCTTCCCCTCCAGAGCCAGGCAGTGATGCTCAAAGTAAGGACCAGAGCTCAACCAAGTGAACAGAAGCCATTCTCAGCAGCGAGTCCTGAGCTCCTCAAAGATAACAGCAGAGTTCATATCAGGGAAGCCAGCATGACATGCTCCTCAAGGAGAACCAACAGCTCCAAAAGAACCAACAGCTCAAAACAGCAACACTTTGGAAAACCCACGATGCTACCCTTCCTCCCTAGGCCTCCTTTTTATGTTGGTAATCATCCTCATGTGGGCCATCTACACTCAGAACCACACTGACTCAGTTCAACAGGTATTATAAATTGACCAACATTTATCAATCCACGACATGCTGCTACAGATTTCTGCATTTTTCTCATTCTTCTTATCATGATGCAATTAGTTACATAAGTATTTAAATTTTTTCCCTTTGAAATAAAGACTATAAGCTAAGTGTAATTTTCATGTCATTCATTTCAATATTTACATTAACTACCACTGTGTTTGCAGATAATTGGCACTCAAAATATTTTCAGTTATATTAGTGAACAAGTTAACTCCAATTCCTCACAAGAAATAGGAATACTATAATTAATGAATGAGAGTAAGGACATTCTCCCAGTTATCATTTCATCCTTGTTTCTTTCATGATTATAGGATAGTGACTTGCAAGGTAAAAATTCCTCACTCAAATGTTACTTCCCAATTAATCATACCTATTACTATGCCTCATAACACTTCATCTGATACTGTTAAATAAACTGGAAGTAGACTCACCAAGGAACAGCTTATTCACTCTTAGATTTCATTCTATAATATCTTCCAAAATTTTCATGTGCTCAGAAGTAGGACTTTTGTAAGATGATTAGTCAACTGGGATACTCTTCTCATCAATGAATTTATTTATTATTAGAACAAGGCTGAATGTACTGACACAAATAGAGGTCTACTAGACAAGGGTGAGTCACTGGTGGTAAGAACTGGAAGGCTGTCTTCTTAGTCTTGACTCTGTCTTTTCCTTTCTCCTTCTGTCTCTAACTTTTGGATGACATAGATTGAGAAATTTTCTTCTGCCATATTTCCCTATCATTCCATTTCTTCCTTAGAGTCAGGCAACCATGGAATGAACCCTTTGATACCATGACCTAAAATAAAACTCTCAATTTGTTGGTGATAGATTTTTTATCCTAGCAACAGGAGATTGGCTAATATAGAAAATTGGTACCAAGAGTGTGTTATTTTTCTAGGATTGTGGAAAATCATGTAGGTCACAAGTTTTTATTTTATGGAGAATTTTGGAAAGTTTTGGGGATGCCTGCTAAAGAAACTCTAAAATTCGATAAAGAGAGCATGATGGGTGATTCTGGTTGAAGCTTAGAAGCTAATAATGCTGATAGGAGTGCAGATTGTAAAGCCCACACTCTTGAGGTTGCAGAGGGAAAGAAGGGACTAATAGGAAAAGAGCTAAAAGCCATGCACAGGTTGCAGAGGGAAAGAAGGGACTAATAGGAAAAGGGCTAAAAGCCATGCACAAACACCTTGTCTTAATTACCCCTACATCCTAAGAATTTTTATGAGGCTGATTTTAAATCTGGCAGACTAATCAATCTGGCAAAAGAAATTTCATGCAGCCCAACATTGAGGCTGTGACACAGGTATTTCTGCATGTGTTTAGCTGATTTATAATGAGATATGAGAGAAAAAAATAGAACTTAAAGATGAGATAATTTTGTAGTTTGGCCTGTGAGAAAGCATCTCTAAAGTTAAAGCCAAGTTCATGAGTGCAGAAAATCTTTGAGTTAATAAGTCAAGTATAATAGGATAGATGTTTGAAATCATCTCAGGAAATAGCCAGGCTCTATACATACAAGTCTCAAGGATATAAAAGATTTGAGAGATTTTGTCATGAGGTAATAGTCTTAGGGTTCCCTGCTCATTCAAAACTATTTAGATAACTATATCCCTAAATTCAAATGTCTAGACACTTGGAGGCTATTTCAGTTGAGATTCAAGGAGTCTAGGCTACTTCTTGACCTGGCAGTAGACCTTGGCATCATCCAGGAAGTATTCCTTTTTCAGGTTATGTGGAATGCGGGGTGCTAGGGTCTAATCCTTTGGGTGTCACAACTTACTGCACCCCACCTTAAGGGATGGACATAGAGCCATTGGATTCACTGTCTGTCCTCCTGGATTTTTATCTTGCCTTGACTTGATTCCTTTTTTGCTTTTGTTTTTCTCTTTTATGAAATGGTAATGCTTATTCTACATAGGTGTTGTGTTGAAAGTATTTAACATTCTTTTAGACATTTATTGGGGTTCACAATTAAGTGATGTTCTTGGGATTCTGAGGAGACTTTTGTCCTGGGCTTTTCACCAATACTAGAGCTGCTGCTATTTTTATGAGTCTTTAATATCAACTAAGTATTCTGCATAATGAAATGGACATAGGCTTTTTTTTTTTTGCACTGGGCAGAGTATTACTATTTAAATTTAAAATTGGCTCCTAAAGTTTTATGTATTCAGGGAAAGAGCATTCAGAATGTATTTGAATCACAGGATTGTTATATTTATTGGCAGATTCATCTGTTGATGAATATGATGTTATGAGATGGGACACTGTTGAAGTAGGATAAAGATGAGGGTATTTATTTTCCTGGCTCCTCCTTTTTATCTTTTTCTCCTTCCTAACAAGTAAATGTCTTATTAACAATTCTGAATTGAGCAACTTTCCTTTTCTATGCTCTTTTCTTGTATTAGCCAGCCATTGACTGAACCATCTGCAACCAAGAGCCAAAATAAATGTCTCCTTTAAATTGAAGATGTTGGATATTTTCTCCCAATAGTAACAAAGTGACTATTGCACTACCAATATAAAAAAAAGTGTTTAGTATTAAGACCACATTATCAAATTAAGAATTTCTAGAATTTATGAGGTCATTTATTATTAAAATCTTATGCATATATGACATTTGTAGCAAGAAAATTATCTGATATAGGGACAAACATGTCCTTGATATTAATAAATGGCTTAACATTTAAACTCAATGCTTCGATTAAGATGATATACTTGTCAAAACACAGTACAAATTATGTTACAAATAGAAGGTTGATTTCATATTTTAATTTTAATGCAGATTGGATATTTGAATTCTGTACACATGTCTCTGGGTTTAACACCATCAAATGTACTTTCAATTTGAATGACTAAGTCAATTAATTTTCCAAAAGTAGTTATTAAGAGTTTTAAATACATAAGAATAGCAATGTAATAACTCATGAATATTTTATGTTTCTAAAATTAATTGCAAGTGAACTTCTAGCTTACTTGTTTTCCAGAATCATTATTAGGTGATTTGGGGATGCTCATGAATTACAAAGTAATGGAATGGTAATAACTTTTGAAATAGATAATACTATGAAACTATATTGAGAATCAATGTAGTGCTTAGATTGAACTTTTCTGTTACACATTGGAGGTCTGAACATCCATTTTTGGAGAAACACCATTTTCTAACTTACTGTATTTCAGATTTTAATTAACTTGTTTTATACAGCATTAAAATAGAATAAACACAATTTTGTTTTTGTCATTTTAGAGCAATAAAGTAATAGGTATTGCTTATTTATTCTGTAATATGAAGTGTTTTACCATTAGATTCTAGGATAGTTTCAACTATCTACACACACATTATCAGACTGTATAGAAATATTTCACTGCAATATCTTTGTTTGCAAACTTCCTCATTTGTATCATGTCCTCTCAGCATTCAATTAAGTGAATTTAGGCAAAACAATACTGACTCCTTAGAGGAGATAAGTGGAAGAGGAAAGATGCAGGGAAAATTATTATAATGCAGTATAATCAAAAGTGGAATAAACAGAAAATAAAAACTTGGATTCTGAGAACATGTAGCTAGAATTTCTAACCGATAATTTGTGCAATGAAGAGTTAACTTTTCTCCATATCAGTAAGCATTTTCCAGCAATCATACAAACAGAATAACAACTTCACTTATGTTATAAGGGAGTCTTCAAAGAGTGATATTTCCATTCTATCAGTCTAGTTGTTCACTATATTGAAGAGAATTGTAAGAGCAGTGAATTCCAAGTACCAACAAAATCCTTATCAGCTGTTAACATTTTGGGAAGCTTTGAATCTGCTGGATTATATGACCAGCCAGGAAATGGTATAGTTTGCATCTAGATGTTTCTCCAAAGTCTCATGCACTTTTAGGTGAGAATTTTTGGAGGTAGCTGAATCTAGAATTTGTGATTGATTCATGGTTAGAAGCTAGGATTAAGAGTGCTGGGATTAAGGGTAGGTGATTACTAGGATCAGTTCACTGATTAGATTGGCACCACCCTACTCCCAGAAGTCTGTATAAAGTAAAAAGGGCACACATAGTCTTGTTTCCTCCTCTTGCTCTTGTTTCATTTTCTGTCTTCCGACACCATGAATGGTTGCTCTTCTGTCATGTGTTAACCTGCCTTGGAATCAGCTGATTATGGACTAAAACCTCCACAAGTTGTGAGCTAAATATGACTTTCCTCCCTTAACTTTGGGCATTAGGTATTTTGTCTAAGCAGAGAAAGAAAAGTGAGACAGGAAAGTAGTTTTAAGAGCAGTTTGGACTCATCACAAATCTTCATCTTTTTCTGGACCCCATTTAAAACCAGCAAATTTTCAAAGCACTCAGTAAATAGACCAGAGTAACACACCGAAAGGAGAAATATATTGTCTCCAAAAGCAAATGACCAGTAGACCTTCACTTTCTTTTTATATTGTAGCAATGCCTAAATGCAACAATTTATTCTTACTTTAGATAGAATATTTTCACATTCCCCATGTTATCTGATCTCTGGAAGTTTCACTGCAGAAGGCTTCTGAGTTTTAGTCAGATTTACTTTCCATGTTCTGACAAGTAAATGTGTTATAACAACAAATCTAGAGTAGTTACTATTTTCTGTTCAGTAAATCCAGTCATAATATTTGATTCTTACAAAAATTATAGATGATTCATATATAAAGGGTGATCAAAAGATGGTATTAAATTTTTAATATTTCTTACAGTAAAAGATACATAGACAGTAATTTCATTCACAGTACCAAACTTGCTTTAAATACACTTACCCTACTGTTCTTGCCACTTCCTGATGAAGTTCTGGAACTCATATTTCTTGTGCATCTTTACAAAGTGGTATTTTAAAAATATGATGAGTGGTTCTGATTAGTGTTACCCAGAAGGACAAAATCACTATGAAAATATGTTGTGTCCTTACCTACCTTATTCACTGGGTCTGACGTCAAGTGGCTTATCATTTTTCCCAAAGGTCAAAATGCCCATTAAAGGTGAATCTTTTTAATCACTTCAGGACATTAAGGCAGCCACAACTGCATAACTAAAGACACATTAAAAAAAGAACTTGCAAAACTACTTTAGAAAGTTTCAAGAATAACAGGATGAGAGTGTCTTGAAAAAGGAAGAATTTCTTTGGGAGAGATGAATGACATTGTGTCTTTGCTGTAATAAACTTTTTCATGTAAACACAGTGTATTTTTGATAACATCTCTATGCAAACTAAAGTATCACCTATGGGCCTACAAGTAGACAGTTAATATACTAGATAATTAGGGCACAGAAAGCAAACTCTTGGTCTTATTAGAAAGCGATTTACTTTGGATGATCTTTGCTAACAAGTGTTTTTCAAAACAACATGGAGAAAAAAGAATCCAGATATATCACGTACAAGTATAAATTCCCTAGGATGAATGTAATCACTATGTATATCTAAAATATACCAATAAACAATTTAAAAATTATATTGTAAATCAGTAGCTGTATATATTCCAGAGTATGTGCTTATTTGCTTAAGCAAATAGCAACATGTCTGATTCAGCAGCTTCAGTTGGAATAATCAGCTAGAGAAATTTATGATTATTCACTCTCATTTGCTAAGATTTATCTTTTTTCTGAACAAACCAAATAAGTGGTTTGAATAGGTAGGTGCTGGGAACCGCCACAGATATATTCTCCAAGAAGTCAGGCAGAGAAAGAAATTTAACCTATCACTGATTTTTTGTGTGGATTGGGCCTGGAAAGGTTGATGGACTCATATGCATATGGAGGAGAGAAACAGACCTCCTCAGCCCACTAATGCAAATGAATAGTATCTTTAGAAATACCTTCACAGACACAGAAATAATCTAAGTTGATACAAATGGAGCAATTTGTATTTTAAAAGTGGTCAAAATATACAGTAAATATTTAATTAAAAATACAGTAAAATACATAGTGCCTTACTTTCTCTCAAGACAGACTCATTTGCTTCAGACACATTTAGGCAATCATTCTTGGAACTTTCTGAACCAACTGTAGTTCGCTTTTACTCAGTGTTTTTATGATACATTCTCAAAAATATAGTGACTGTTGCTGCCTTGTGGCTTTTAAACACATTGAAGTCATTAGGCATTTCTTGTCATCTATTTGTAAACAAGAAGAGAACAAAAAGATACAGGTAAGAGAAAGAAGAGATGGATTGGGAAAGAGATATTTTTTAAAAAAGAAAAAAATAGCTTAACATTTATGCTATGTACATGTACCAACTTCCCACTATAAATGTAATCATTATAAACCACACTGAAAATATGTACTAATAAAATAAAAATAAAGGCAAATGATATGTTCTCACCTACCTTGTCACACAAACTGACACAGTGTAGCTTATGATTTGCACTCAAAATCAAAATAAACATAAAAGGTAAACATTTTGAATTGATTCTGTGCATTGAAGTGACCATGAAAGCACAACTGAAGACACAAACGAAAGTGACAAGAACAGTGGGATAAGTATTATCAAAGCAAGGGAGTATATTCTGAGGAAGATAAATGGCAGTGCAGTTTTTTTCTGTAGTAACTTTTTAAATTGAAATATTAACTGCATTTTTCAATCACACCATAAAATTAATCGTCACATATATTGAGCTATAGGAAGATTTGGTGTGAAGAAATGGATATATATTTCTGGTTGAACTTCAGAACATTTAACAAATGATTTAAGGGTATTTGCTAAGAATAAATTGTAACCAACGAAGACAGAAAACTCACCCTCATGATCTAATATGATGTAATAATCTATCCTCTTGTAACTTTGCACTTTAGTTTTCATTTATTCATTTATATGATTATTTCTCCTCAATTAAACCATGCATTCACAAAAATCAATAATACTTAAATATTATGTATATTTCAAAACAGATATAAAGAAAAATAGGACAAAATATAAAAGGTTTTCTTCAAGAAAATTTCATTTTTCTGAAGTTTGGTTAAGAGAAGCTGTTTTACAGTGGAGGAGATTTCAAATACCAGAGTGAATGTCAAGAGAGACAGGAAAAATCACAACCTCAGTCTATATTGCTAAAGCATAATTTATATAGATGATGAATACCAGCAACTGACATCCACAAATTTGTTAGATAAAATTTAACATGAATTTCCTAACATGCAGTGATTGAAACATGCATTATATATTTTTCTTAATAAACCATGAACTAACTTCCTTCCTCCCTCTCTCTCTCCTCCCTCCCTCCTTCCTTCCTTCCTTCCTTCCTTCCTTCCTTCCTTCCTTCCTTCCTTCCTCCCTTCCTTCTTTCCTTTCTTACTTCCTTCATTTCTTCATTTCTTCCTTCCATGTTTGTACATGCCAGGATTACATGTACCTATCAGCAGACCTGGCTTCTGTTTCTAGCTTCTTATCTGTAAAATCAGGACAATAATCTTGTCATCTGATGGTGTCCAAATAGGACCTCCACTGAAGTCACAAGTCAGGTTGTGGGTTTGCTGATTTACACCACAAGAAAGAACCGCTGGACTCATCAGTTAGAGGCGTAGGAGATCTCTTAGAACCCACTGGGAAAGGAGTGGCATATGCTGAGCACTGGCACCAGGGTTTGTGTATTTTTGGAGTGTCCTCCTGAGCTGCTTTCCATCCAGGTATCCTCACTGGGCTGTGTTGAAATGCAAACCATTTGCACACATTGGAATTTAGTGATAAGGTACCCACTTCATAGTGCTGTTTCCTTGAGGAAAGAAACCTGGGCATCTGCCAATTCCTAGAGTGAGGGAAAAATGTAAACTCAATACAGGTGAATTGCACACATCAATTTATAGACTATTGTACCTTTAAGACCTTGAAGATTCTTTTTTTAGTGAGATTCCTGAAAGGAAAAAGGTATTTTAACTTTGGGTAACTTTGATTGTGTTCCAAACCTGCAATTAAGTACAATTAAAAAAATAATCCATGAAAAGAGATTAGAGGATTTTAAGAAGGCAATATTACAGATGGTACAGTAAATGTAAAGGTAGCAGACAAGATTTTAAGCAGTGAGTCCACTCACAGGATTGCTTTCGTGGTACACGTAAGGAATATTCAGAGAATTCTAATACTGTATTATTTAAAAAATCTCAAAAAAGATCTTTAATATATCCATAAAAAAGAAATCAATAAAACATAGTATTATTTAGAGGAGATTTATATTGAAGTAGGTGGGTTTATAAGGAAATAAAACAGTTCAAAATAAAGAACGATATAAGTGATTATTGGCAAAATATACCTTGACCAAGATGAGAAATAAAATAGGAAGGCATTTTGAACTGCTTGTATGATAATTTTGGGAACTAGTGGAGTAGAATGGTAGGAAAGAAAAACTGATAAGTTTAGAAATGTACATCAATATAAGTATATTTTATAAAATGAAATTACAGTTCCAGTATGGTAATTTGTTAAAAATTTTAGCATTGCATTGCTTTCATTAGTTAAAGTATTTTTTTTCTTAAGTGAATATTTTTCCTCTATCATACTTGAAATGTCTGCCAGGAGAGAGGACAAAGGATTTTGTATATCATGTAGAATCGTTTCAACAGTGGAAGGAACAGAACTAATGAGAAGCTAAGGCAGTATTTTTAAAACTCACAAAGAAACCAGAGATACATGTATTTTAAATAAGGGATATTTAGAAAATTGAAGTTTTATTCTTTGCAACACTACTTGAATATCCAGTCAGAAACACAGAACAGGGACTTTTCTACTTTGAATGAGTCTTCCTTTTAAAATATTAAAATATAAGAGGAAAAATCACACTATATCACAGTAACCAGTTATGTTTGAAAAAGATTAATGCAGCAAAGCTTTCTGTTAATATTATTTTGGATATAATTTAGGAAGCATTCTTGTGTTGCATCATCCATCATATCCATGGAATATGGAAAATAAGTAAGTAATTAAAAACACATTTATTACTTTATGCAGCTCCTTGTTCCATTATCCAGGAGAACTGCTAAAACAAAGAGATTTTTTCTAAATGTAACATGATTTAATGTGAATAAAAGAGTGCTTTACAAAAAAGTTATAGAAAATATTTCTTTTAGCAACTTAAAGGCACTTCTTTAAAATAAATAAAGCAAGAGCATCATTCACTCATGTGCCCTTCTGAAGAAGTGAAATGTTGGTCACATTTAATTTTGCCATGTACTCTACTACAGTTTGAAAATGCTGTCTTATGTATCACACACACACACACACACACACACACACAGACACACATGAACTATTGTTTCAAGTGAGAGAATTATTGATTGTGAATATTATTTGTTGTAAGTCTCTCAGCTCCTAAGTAATAGCTAGTATTTGACCTAAATGCTTCTAAATTTTATGCCAAGTCCAACACAAATACAAATACAAAAATGACTTAAAAAGATAATTCTTTAGCAGACAGTATTTAAAATTTTGCCTGTATACCTACAAATCTGTTATCTTTTTTCCTATAATGTCTTTTAACACTCTTTACTGATCTGTGTAGTTCATTAATACTAATTATTTCCTTTTCCTTCTTCCTGTATTTGGAATCCTTCTCTACTATTTGCATATTTTTTGCTACCTAGGAGAAACCTGTATATTTAAAATATAGTTAAGACTATGAATAACTACAAAAAGTGTACATGAATAATTAAATGAACTTTTCCTGATTCTCCTCAATATCTATCCTTTCTCATTCAGTTATTTCACCTTGAAAATTACCATCTCTGTGTTCACCTTATCAATTTTACATGTCATATATATTTGGGAATCTTGTTTCTACTTATAATTTTCCAGAAAAACTGTGGTTATTTCTTTAATAAAAAAAATGCACTAAATTGGTTTACTGTATTCTAACTGGTTCAATATAAATAATTTAAAATAATTGACTACTTATTTTTAAATCATTTTTAAAGGACTACCCACTATTGATCTACTTGCTTGATTTCTGCTTATTTCCTTTATTATTTTCTATTAAATTATTCATTGGCAAGTAGTTTTTAACAGAGTTCTCATTAATCTACAATCATCTAAAATGTATCTTACAAAATAGCAATGCTATAAACTGAAAGTAAAATATTTATTAATTACCTGTTCACATTTACTTAATTTTGAAAACTTGAAATTTATGACTTGAAATTTAGAAATTTTTGATTTCAAATTTAGAAAACTATACTCCACTTTCAACGACAAAAAATGAAAAATTGACTTCCAAATATTTCACATGATCTCCATCCTCATGTACTTATTGAATGACTTGAACTTTCTGCTAGGTAGATTCAGACATGTACATATTAATATGTCTAGAGTGGCATCTGTTGATTCCTTTGTCAAATTCACTTTCTTTATGTAAGATGATAAAATCTAATTATTCAAGCTAACAAAAAATCATCTTTTCCTTCAATTTTAATATCCAAAAAATCCAAATATTTGGTTATTCTATGTTTCATATGGTTTTAAATATGTTTCTGTCAATAACACTGGTGTATTAATTCAGACGCTCAAGATTTTTCATTAGGTCCAAATAGTCTTGTTGTAACTTGTTTTATGCTTTCAATGTCATATTTTATAGAAATATTAAGCATGTACATATGCACTTTAGAAATTTATTTATCAAATAGGATTTAGAAGGACAGCATATACCAAGGCTTTAGCCAAAATGTATTACAAGAGAAAGATTTTTCTTTTGTTTTTTTCTTTCTTTTATTTCCCTCATTCAAAACAAATAATTGCAATGTAAAAAATCATGAAACAAGAAGATACATTCAAGCAATATCTGGAATATTTGATAAATTTATATTGCTTCTAATTTATGCATGAGGTGCTGATATTGTTGATATATGTCTAAATTTTATTTTTTACATTTTTATTTTAAAGATTTCAAAATCAATAAAAACAATGATACAGAATTTCAAAACAAGGTAATAGGAGATTAACAATGGGTAACATATTACATATTTTTATCTTCAAAGTAGTTATTCAGATTTCAAGATATAGGTATGAAAAATTAATCAAAAATATATGCACAAACTAATAGAAAGTAGTTATCTGGTGTATATATATATATATTTTTTTTTCTTTTCATTTGTTTGTTTCCTCCTTTCCCCAAACCAGTTGTTCTGTCTTTGATCAGGTTCTTTCTCTTTCACCATATCTATTGTGCATTTTGTATCCCATCCACTCTTAGAGTTTTTTACACTAGAGAGACATTATAATTTTCACTTATCCAAGTCTGATTTATTTCATTTATGAGTTTGGTCTCAAATTGTACCATTTACATATAAAAGCTACAGGGTAATCCTTCTTTATAGCTGAGTCATACTGTTTTGTAAAAAAAAAAATACTACATCTTTTTATTCATTCCTTGGTTGACAAACATTTGGGTTGATTCCAAGATTTAGCTGTTACAAATTGTGCTACTATAAATATAGGTGCACATATATCACTGTGGCATGATGCATTTAGTTATTCAGGGAAAATACCTAGAAGAGGAATAGCTAGGTCACATGGTACCTCTAATCTTAGTTTTTTGAGGAATCTCCACAGTGATTTCCACAGTGGATTACCAATCTACACTCATCAATAGTGAAGTTTCTTTTTCCACACAGTCCCACCAGCTTCTGTTATTGGTCGATTTCTTCTGGATAGCCATTGTTTGTGAGGTGAGATGGAATCTCAGTGTTGTTTTAATTTGCATTTCTCAAATGACCAGTGATGCTGAACATCTTTTCATACATTTATCTGTTCTTTGTATCTCTTCATCTGAGAAGTGCATATTGTTTTCAGACTCTCACTTTTTGGATTAGGTCTTTGAATTTGGGTATCTGATTCCTTTCTGGTTTTTACAGGTTCTAGATAAATTTCATTTTCTGAAGGACAGTTGCCTAATTTTTTTTTCACTCTGTGGGATCCTTTTCACTCTGTTGGTGATTTCTTTCGAAGTGCAAAAACTTTTTAATAATATGAGATCCTGAATGTTGATTCTTTGAAGTATTTCCTCTGATGTTTGTGTTATGGTTATGAACTCTTTACCTACACCTATGTCTTCAAGATGTATAACTACATTGTCTTCCAGTACAGTTAGTGTTTCTATTTTAGTATTTAGATATTTGATCAATTTTGACCTTAATTTAATGCATGGTGATAGACATAGGTCTACTTTTTCTCTTCAGCATATAGAAAGACAATTTTTCCAGCACCATTTGTTAAAGAGGGTATCTTTCTTCCAGTGAACATATACCCTTTGTCAAAGACAAGACGCTGGAGTGTGTTTGTAATTATGTCTGTATCCTCTTTTTAATTTTTTTTTTATTTAAAGAGAGGGGGAAAAATAAAGCAAAAGAGAAAAAAAGGGTAGAAACAATACAGAATTTCAAAAAAATGGACAATGAGAAATCACTAGTTGATATATTACATATTGTCTTCCTGGATGTAGTTGTTCATGTTACAAAATCAAAGCATACAAAGTGGACATTCAAACAGTGAGGCTGCAAACAGCTCCATTCTCTGATCCAACAAAAACTTAGCAACATAATTATCAATTCTACACCCTTAAATATACATGCAGTTATATCCTTTAGAGCACTTGTTTTTCCTCCTTTTGCTTTTTAAATCCATTATCTGTTTAATTATATCATGTTTCAGGTTGCTCAGTACCTTACCAATCTGTTTTGTAGTTGTGGTTTACTTTAAAAAAATTATTTATTTATTATTTTTATTTTATTTATTTATTTTATTTTGAAGGTAGTAAAATAAAGCAGAAAAAGACAGGACATAGCCAACTGAGGCAGTGCAGTGAAATTGGCACAGAATCTCACAGCAGGCCACCGGGACAACAGCAATAGGCACAATAGTATATCTGGTTTTCTTCACAATACTTGTTCCTTCAATCAGGTGCAGCAATATGGAAGGAAATACCAAAATTCCAAGAACAGAATATTGAATAGAGCAATACCATTGATCAAAACAGAGCAAAACAGAGATAAAAATATTTGCCCTCAAAGAGATGGTAGAAGAAAATCCCTTTTATGTGCTATATCACATATACTCAAACTTTTTCTGGTCAATGTTCCAACAGAAATTCAGTAATATGGTCATCCATCTTATACACTATACATACCATTATACCCTTTAGAGCACATTCCTTCCCTTTCACTTTCACAATATCTATTATACTTTTTGGATCCCATTATTCTGCCAATTTTTATTATTTTTATACTAGAGCAACAATGTGATATTTAGTAATGTGCATCTTGTTTATTTCACTAATGAAGATATTCTCAGTTTGCCTCCATTTACCTATAAATGCCTCAAGATCATCCTTTTTATAGCTAAGTAGTATTCCATTGTATAAAAATACCACTTTTTTTCATACACTCTATGGTTGATGGGCATTTTGACTGTTTCCAAAATTTAGCTATCACAAATTGTGCTGCTGTGAGCATTGGTGCACATATATCTCTGTGACATGACCTTTCCAATTTTTCTGGGAAAATACCCAGAAGAGGAATAGCTGGATTGAATGGAATCTCCAATCCTAGTTTTTTGAGGAATCTCCATACTGATTTCCACAGTGGTTGCACAAGTCTGCACTCCCACCCAACAGTGGAGAAGTGTTTCTTTTTCCTCACATCCTCGCCAACATTTGTTATCAGTTTTCTTGATGGCAGCCATTCTTTCCGGGGTGAGATGAAATCTCAGTGCTGTTTTAATTTGCATTTCTCAAGTGACCAGTGATGGTGAACATTTCTCCATGCATTTATTTGCCATTTGTGTATCTTCATCTGAGAACTTTATGTTCATCTCTGTTGCCCATTTTTGGAGAGGATCTTTGAATTTGGGGATTTTGATGTTTTCCATTTCTTTATATGTTCTGGATATAAGTCCTTTTTCTGAGGGATTGTTAGCTAAGATTCTTTTCCATTCTGTGGGTTTTCTAAAAGTACATTTTTATAAGAATTAATTAATACACTGACTACTCAATACAATGTGCTTAATATGGTTTCTGTGTTGCATAAATAATAATATTTTATTTTAGTTACATAATTTGCCATGCCTTGTTGACCAGCATCTAAATATCTTTAAAGAATCCATTTTTATTTATGTGTTTTTCCATACTACTGTATACAATATTTTGTAACTCTGTAGATATTTAACAAATCCTGTTCAAAAATAAAAGTAATGGGGTAAGAATATAAATGCAATAATTAATGAAGAAACAAGTACTGTAAAAATGTGATATGGAAAATTTGTTAATGTACTCTTGGACACTGTGTCCAAAAGGTGTTATTTTTATGTTCTTTCTCCAATTTTAACATGCCAAATTGAGTCTATATTGCCTGTGCCTCTAATCATTTGACACTTTCTTCATCTATGAAAATAACATATTTTGTTCCCTGTGGGTTTTAATAAGAATAAAAATATGTCACCTATAGTATACTTTTAATTAGTATCTGCTTTTAGACACAGGATATTTTCATGTTTAAATACGGTTTTTTTACACAAAAAAAAAGCAAAAAAGAAACTTGCCTTTTGAAAATGAAAGTCACTGTGACACACATGGTCTTCAAAACCCACTCTGAAATTTTCTCATCTTAGAGAGCCTCAAGATATTCCTGTCATGTAGCTGCAATCAGATTTCTGCGTGACAGACCTGCTTATATCTGGTTCAGTTAGTCATACCCCTGGAAATAAAGTTAAATTCAGGAATGTGGTGATCTCTGTACCCCTCAATGATAATGATGCTGTAGTATCATTAATTGCAACTTGAAGTATTATAAAGTTGATTGTTTTTAGTGTTATAAAGATTCACTTGCTTGGAAATTAGAAAAATGATAAACACTTCACCGAAATCATTAACCATTGTTTAGTACAAGCTGATTGTGACCATGGATAGTTTTTATTTTCTGCAGTTATAGTGGCATGTATAAAATATTATGCATAAGTAGGGTTTTATTTTTTCAGAAATGCTGTTCAGGTATTTGGAAATATAATAATTTTCTAATCATATTACCTAAAACATATTAAAATGTTAAAATTCATTATCTTAATTTATCATTTGTTTAGATTATTTGGCCATAGACTTGGGGGCACTGCTTTAGGCAAAAGCCACCATCCTAACACTATCTTCTTTTTAAAGAAAATTACATTATAGTTTATACATTTGACCTAAAAGAACTGTGAGTCCATATTAATGTGAGAGAAAAATTTATAAAATAAAATATTAACTAAAGGAATATTTTATTCAAGAGAAAATAACTTTTATTTTTATATTTTGAATTTCTATGTTTACCCATGTAAACAAATGTCTAAAATATTTAATTGTATTGTATACTTTGTATGTATTAAAGATTAGGTATTGTTTTCAGTCAGTTCATGCCTGCTTATTAATCTGGCACTAGCTATCCTGTTACCACTAGATTACACTCTTTGGAAATTATGTTAGGCCATATTTTTAAATGAATTTTAGTTTCAGTGGCATTCATTTTTATTTTTCATTTAATTCATTTCATTTTAGGATTGCATGTGCTTTCAAATGTTTACATACTGTAGAAAAAACTATTTTTTTTCTGAAAAATTCACATACCTGTACTAACAAGGATAAGTTTTTAAAAGCACCAATACAAAAAAGATAAATTCTGGCATTACCTTGACTTTTAACTAGGTTACACAGGGAAAGTTATTAAAGTAACATGCTTCACTTTTCCTGCTGGTAGATACGGAAAGAATTATTTAAAATGCTACATGTATGTTCAGTCATAATATTTAAATGGCAAATAAATATTTGATGACAGAGTTATACCAGAACCAACTTCAGTGAGGTTCGATGCTATAGTAGAGTGTCTCCTTCAGCAACTGATATACTTTGGGTTAAGGAAATAAATAGGAAATCATACAAAACAAAACACTTACAGTTGATATATAAAGAGTGCCTCTAATTTTACACTCAAAATTAATAATTGATTTAAATATAGAGTTTGCTCAATTACTACTATATGATAAAATAGCAATTGATATGTTTTAGTCATGTACCTACATTTAGATAAACTGCATATATTTGAAGACAGGGATCTTTCCTTCCTTTAGGTCCCTGAACACAATACATTATATTCCATCTGTAAACCTTTGTATGTTTTTCTTCTTCTAGAAATATTCTACCATTTGTTGTTATATATGGCCTTTTTATCTCAACCAATTAAAACTTAATCTCTGACCATCTTAGCTAAGAAGTTTCAGTCATTTTCTATATGATACACTTCTCTTCATGTTAGTATTTCTTGAATATGACATAACTTATGGTTTTCATAAAAATTATTTTCTTGTTCTAAAATATTAGCACCTAGAAATCATGCAGTTTTCTACTCTGTATTTTATTCAAAGATAATTAATTAATTCTAAAAAATTAATAGATAGTCGGTGAGAGAAAGACAGTGACAGAGACAGAGATGGACAGAAAGAGAGATAGGAAAAGCAAGAAAAGGAAGGATTATTGGTTCATAGAACTGGATAAAAGCCAATTGTTTTCTACTGCAAGAAACTTTTATGTGATCATAAGACATATTCATGCATATCAAACACAATACTCTTACATGAAATTTGTTCCATATCTTATGGAATGGAAATTTAAGGATACCTGGAGACATCATCAGTGTTCTGTTTTGTAATTGCTGAAGAATTTAAACAAGTATTCAGCTCAAGGCCTTGATTTGTCATCCAAAATGTATAAAGATATATACCTTTTGCATACTATTAATATGTCATTTATTCTCCAATGAATGCTTATTTTTTCTTTGTATCTTTGTCATCCCTTGCTAAAGACTGGTGTTAGTTTCAAATATTTTCAGAAAACAGGAACTTTGTGCCCCATTCTCCAACATTTATATTCAGTATGTGGGTTTGCATTTGGTCTTCATATTTTTAAAAACTAAAAAGTGATACTTAAAATGTGTCTGTTGGTTGCATAGTAATACAAAAAACCATGCTGAGAATCTTAACAAAAGATAGTTTACCTTACTTATCTGGGTTCAGTGACAGAATTGGAAAAATAAAAATAAATTTTTGTGGATGAATAGAGAAGTGCTGTTCATTAACTAGTTAAAAAGGCTGTCCCAGACTTACAGTAGTTCAATTTATTTTATCTTGATGTGGTAGGAAACTATGTATATTCACTATGAACCACATTTCTAAAGTTACATTTTGATTGTTTCCTAGGTTTCCGAACTGTGTGTCTGATCTCATAAGGCTGAAGTATAGCAGTGTGCAGCAGATCCTAGTCAGTCATGTGAAAAGTAAACAATTGATACTCTACAGTACATGAATTGTTAAGCTATTAAACTCAACAGGTTAGGTGTATTAAACACATTTTTTGGTTTATGACATTTTCAATGTACAACAGATTTATCAGGAAGTGGCCCATATAAGTAAGGCAACAGCTATATTTTTCCCTTGAATATAGCTCACATGTGATTTGCATGGTTGCTGTATTTTACCCCAAGGGAACAATACTCGGAGGCAGTGACATTAAGTGGAAAGATCGGAAAAGAAAGGAAGGAAGAAAGGAAATTTAAAAGTGTATTAGAGAAGAGACAGGAGTGAATGAATTCCTTGATTATCAGATACATTTCTAATTTTGCCTTGCAAGGAACATATAGTGCTAAAATTATGTTTAAAAAGATGTTGAGCTACTCTCTTCCTTAATAATAAAAACCATGCTGTCTTCCCAGTTAATTTAGTTGGTTCTTCTGTAATGAAAGCCAAGAAACCCTGTCTTTTAATATTTTTTTTGCAAATCAATAATTCTAAAAAAGTACTTAAAACTCAAGGAAAGTTTGCTTGTTCATTCACTTCAACTTAGCCTAAAGTAACAATGTTAATATCTTTATTATCTAATGAATAATTAATACTAAATACTGTGAGATATAATGAAAATTTAGCTCAATTTTCCTATATTTCCTCCATTAATGTCTCACTTGGGTGCATTCACTTACATAAATTCACTGAATAGGTTTCCACTGCCAATTTGATCTATTATGTTCCATGTGAAAGTCAATATTTTATTTCCCCCATAATGTAAACATATAAAACAGTGCAATTGCATTATATTAAATTTTCGTATACTTGAAGTTGAAACCTTACTTAACTTTAATGTATTTAATTTAACAAAGTGATTGAAAGGACGAAAGGTGAAAAAGACTAAGTGATCTATGTTAAAAATACTTTAGTAAATGTCATCAGCTTGATTCAAAATTATTTTTCACCTTGAGGATAACTTATTCCTATCCTCTGTTTATACAGAATTAAATTATTCCAGTTTTGTTTATTTTTGTCTTCCAAATATTTTTAATGTGCATTCTAAGCTGGCATAGAAAACTCTGTTATTTGCCTAGAGAAAGTTTTAAATTTTTGACTTTGTTTCTCTGGAGTATCTCTAATAGTTCAAGTTATTTCAATGTATGAATTTTATTGGTCCCCACTGTATACCTAAAATTATTTCAGTAATCAAAATACAAAGATGAATAAAATAAACTTCCTTCCCATGTTGCATAAGTTTTTTCTAGTGATAAACATAAACAGTTAAACAGATTAATTCTGTTGAATTTGTATAAAGTAAGATATGTGCTCACATTTATGTAGAAACACAGAGGCAGAGAAGTCAGTTACTGGAATGGGTATGGGAAAGTAAAAGACCAATGAGTCAAAGAGAGGCACCATCAAAACATTCATTTTAGTGTGCAATAAGAAAGAGAACAACTCAAAAACACTCACAGAATGAATAATCATAAATAAAGTATGCAATTAGAAAAGACAGATGTCATAGGATTAGATAAAAGACTTTTTAAAATGCATTAGTGCAACAACCCCTCACTGAGTTATAAGCAGTTATGTATCAATTACTATTTTGAATAATATATATTAGTCATCCTTCTTCAGAATGAAAAAGACATATGTGTTATCTAACTTTACCCATCTAGAGTGATTGAGTATGGTGAAAAGGCTGATGTGATTATTGAAGCTGAAGAGTCCCAATATCTGCAGTGTTAACAGGTGAACTGAAGACACACAGTAACTATGGACAGTCTTAACACAAATCCAAAGGCCTCAGAACCAGTGAACCAAGGTAAAGTTTAGTCCCCAAACCAGCAGAATAGAGATGCAAAGAAAGCAGACATTTCTGTCAGAGTATGGGGGTTAGAAAAGATCAATATCACACTCCTACCAGAGAGGAAAATTCCTTCTTCCTCTACATTTTTGTTGTGTTGTCAAAGATTGTTTGACTGAAGGCCTCCCACGTTCAGAAGGGCAAGCTAGTTTACCCAGTCTATCTATAGAAACAATATCTCAAGTATCTGATATGCTCACAATTTTCTGATTAATCAGATGGGGCACTTATGCCAAAATCAAGTTGATACACAAAATTTAACCATCACTTAAATATTCATCCATTTAGTTTTAGATAAAATAATTATAAGGCAGGACTGGGGATTTAGCTCAGCGGCATAAATGCCTGCCTTGCAATTGCAAGGTCATAAGTTCAATCCCCGGTGCCAAAAAAAAAAAAAAAAAATATATATATATATATATATATATATATATGGCATTATAATACATTTTTGTTATACTTCAGTAAAACATATTGGTTTCACCTTACTCTGAAAACTATTACACTAACCTGTACTGCTATCCAAAATTAGTCAAAATGGACACTACAAAAATGCTACTGGTGAAGGAAGAGGCAGAGTAATTTAGATACATAATAGTTGGAAATTAGCAAAAATTAAGGATTAGATTTTAAGATAATATACTAAAAAGTAAAGCAATATACAATTTAGATAATTTTCCATAACAAAAATTAGTTACTGTATTAGAGTACGCATAAAGTATGAATATAGGAAAACTGCGCAAATCTTTTAGTCTAGATTAGAATGTTTGAGTAGTAACATGAGGTAAGAGAAATGAGCAGGCCAACATAATTACTTGAAACAACCAGTACTAGAAATGCTTGATGCCTTAAATGAATCTCATCATTCATGTTTCAGTGAATTCCTTTAGACAAGTAAGGCTCATTAATTAAAACGCCATTAAATACAAATCAGCATAATAAATTAAAGGCACTGGGGCAGTCAATAAAGGGGATGTGAGTTAGGAAAAGTAACTCCCTCCCCTCTAAAATGCATGTACATTAAAGGAAACATAAAAATGTAATAATTTTAAAATAAGATTTAAATTTAAAAAAGAAATAATATAACATACCAGGCTATGTGGCAAATATTCTTAATCACAGATTATGATAATACAACATTTGACTAATCCAACATGTATTGAATTGAGCAGAAAACTCCCCTAAATATACTTGGGAAATTTAAAAAAAAGATGGATGTTATTTCACCCTTATCATTTTTTTATGAGACACATATGAGGAATTGCCTATATGCATAAAATATAACAAGCATGAGCAAAAAATTATCATCTGATTTATAATATTTGTGACTACTAACTTCAGTATATCAATTAGAATAGACAATTTATAAAATAAGAAATATTGTCATTGAGATTAGAAGAATTATACAATCAGATTAGAAATCTTAAAGCATTATAGCATTAGGAAATAAATCTATTATAAAACTGATTTTACTGAATATATAAAAAAATCATGGTTAACATGGCCCAAAATCCAACATACAATTTAAGATAAAGAGATAAGAAGGATAAAATTATTTTATTGTCAATAAAAATATACAGAATGGGATCCAAAAGTAAATGCTTTTTCATATCTCACTAGCTGAACATTGGAATCCTTCTACTTACTGGAAACACTAGACATGGCTTTAAAAATCTTAATTAAATAAAATTATGGATCCATTGTTGTATTTAACAGCAGTATGTATACACTGGAAGAGAAAATGAAAACACTGGGTTTGGAGTCAGATTCAAATGTTAGCTATTAAAGACAGGGGATTTTAAAAAAATGAAATATATAGAAAATGGGCAGTAGGACAGACACATGTAGGTAACATAGTGAACATTTAATAAAAGCAACTGAAGCCCCAGAAGTGTGAAGGAGAGAAAAAAGGAAAGGAGGATGTAAAAAAAGGAAGTAGTGAAGGAGAAAGTAAAGGAAGGACAGAGCAAGGGAGAGAATATGATTGTGATTTATTGGTAAAAAGCAACATTTGAAAATGAAATGCTTGAAACTCAAAGAATTGCAAAATGTATTCAATAATAATATTTTTAGAAATCATTTTGTAATATAAGCAGAAACAACACAAAGAAAATAATTTACAGTCAACTAATACAACAACAGAGGAAAAAATCTCAAAAAATCTTAAAAGTGCCAGAATTATCATATTGACAACAATAAAGTATCAGATGCTACCTTTACTTTCATATCTGAAATAATAACAATAAAGACAATAGCAAAAGTCAAATGAGTTACATAAAACAGTGAGATACATCTATACAGCAAACAATAGCAACAATAATTTTTGAGAGATTGCAAACAAATAAGAAGCATTGCATTTGCTCAATTACTCAGTCAGCGTTTGCAAACTATGACAGATAAGGAAGATGAAGAGTTCAGCTAATTTCCTGAGTTAGGGAGAAAGGTAGTCCACCCACTCTTTTTGAAAATGTAGCATCAATTTAAGAATGAGAGGAAGTTCCCTCAGGCTAGAGAAAGGATGTCTGGAAAACATTACGGAGGACAGTGTCTGACACATGGAGCCAGAAAATTTTCTGTTCCCAAATGTCAGAGAAAACAATCTTATAATATATAAAATTTCACTAAGGAAGTGAAGGCAATCTTTCCATATTAGTCAAGAGTATGTCCCTCTATCCCTGGTACTGCACTGTACCAGGCATAATCAGAGTAGTGCTGGGAATATGGATGCATATTCTTGACATCTGAAACAAGTTGGCTTTATTCCCTTAGTAAAATTTTTGGAATTATGAGATTTTTCTAGTGAGGTTAGTGGGAATCAGAATCTTTCTGATTCTGTGTATCAGGTACTGTACCCTCTAATACTTTCCAGATTTATTTTAATTTTATTCCTTTTTAAAAAAAATGTTAAGTATTGTCATATGACTTAACAAATCACCAAATCAAAATTTGAGAGAAAATAACATACAGTGCATGATATAAAAATTACACTGGATGAGAATAAGACTAACATAGTCAGTACAGAGGTACAGATTCATGAGCATAGCAATAGAAATGTCCATCATGCAATGTAGATAGGAGAAAAGAGCAGTCCAAAAAGAACAGCTGAGTCAATGCTGAGACACTTAAAGGAGCCTCAAACTTATACAATAAAGACTCTGAAAGAGAAAGGAAGCAGGAAATAACATTTTTTGAACAAGTAACTTTTTCTAAATTTCATAAAAATTAAAGGGTTATTTTCATAAAAGTTAAAGGCTCATTAATTCCAAAGAAAATAATTATGAATCAAATAACATAGAGATATATCATTCCCAAAACTGTGAAAAAGAAATATGTAATATATGGAGAAAAAGGAAAAAAATATATAAAGGCACAAAAGTGTAAATGGGATATAATTTCTTATTGAAAATAATGGAAACTGGAAGATAATAGCACAAAAATATTAAAATACAAAGAGGGAATTGGAAGGAGGAAGAGAAAATAGAGGACAAGGAAAAGAAGGAGAAGGAAGAAGGAAGAGAAGAAAACAGGAAAATATGGAAAGAGAGAGTTATTTATCCAGAGAAAAGAAATTTGAAATGCAAAATAGAGAAGTCATTTTTTAACATCGTAAAAACTAAAATAGTTTATTACCAGAAAATTCATATGAAAATTTTCATTGTTTAGACAAGAAATATATGCAATCAGATATAAATAATGATCCATATTAAAGAATATAGAACAATAGTAAGCATATTAGTATAAATATAGCATTTTATCTAATATTTAAATCTCTTTAAAGTTAAGTGACTTTTAAGCAAAAATGAAGGCATACATTAGAGTTTGAAGCATATTCATGAGTGAAAACTTACCTGATAATAATCACATAAAGGAGAGGGAGCAAGATGGCAGATTGATAGGTGGCAAGGTAGGGAACCTCTCTGAGAGAAACAGCACAGACACTAGAATTTAACACCATGGAGAAGACCAGATGAAAGGAGGGGGATTCTTATGACCCAGAAAGAAACTAAGCAAAAAGAAAAAGAAAGAAAAGAAAAACATGGACGGAAGGCTGGAGGAAGACACGCTCTCACCAGAGCTGGTCCGACTTGGGGTTCCGATGAAGTCAGGGGTTGGCAAGCCCGAGGACCTTGGCGGGAGGATGAGTCACAACAGAGAATGGAGCCAGCATAGAGACCTTCACTGGCCCAGAGTGAGTGCTTGGAACTTGGTCCTCCCACAGGGGGGCGTGACCAGCTGGGTAACATCTTAGAACTGGGCAGGACATGCCTAAACCCAGAACCACAGTGGCTTCAGTTGGCTGCTCCTGGCATGGAGCAGATTGGTGGGAATAGTATTGGGTGTGGAACCCAATACCAGGGACAAGGTTGCCTATGAAGCTGTCCTGAATTAGTCATATCTGTGTGGCACACACCAACGTGGTGAAGACCCCTGGGGGTTGACTGGGTTGGAGTGGGGGGCCCAGCTTGCACCAACCCTGCTTGTACCTCCGTGATCAAGAGAAAACTGCAGAAGGCAGAAATCTCTACCCAGCACATTTCAGAGTAACCATAACCAATACAGAAAGGACCTCCATTATGCACCTGTCTGGAAGAAATCAGAAACATGACAAGAGAAAGAAACAAAGTAATGTCTCCAGCCTCCAACCCAGGCAATATTGGTCCAGGAGAGGTAAACACAGAAGAGATAGAGAGCAGCAAAACTGAAGATTTGGAAGCAACATTAGCTGACATAAAAATATCTTTGTGATATTATAGAACTCAAAACAGAAATACTAATACAAGTAAAGCAAGATATAAGAAGATTAATAAAAAAATGCTAAGCACCTCTCAAGAAGACATAGATAGAAGAATGGCAGAGGGCAGAAAAAAGAGGGAAACCTTTGATGAAAAATATTACAAAATGTAGAATACGTGAAACAAATTCAAAGAGATTACCAGGAAATTAAAAACTCTATTGAAGGCTGATAAAACTGCTTGAAAGAAACTAAGGACAAACTATCAAACCTTGAAGACAGGTTTGCAATACATGACCATGAAAATAAGATCTCTTAAAAATAACAAGGAGACAGGAAGTAACAACACAAAGGCTAGAAGGTGACAAGAGGATCTATAACTTCAAAATAAAAAATGGAGTGAAAAGCAGGGATAAACACAAATGAAATACAAAGACTATTCACAGAAATAGTTAAGGAAAGCTTCCCAAGCATAGGAAAAGAAAATGATATTCAGATATTTGAGGCATACAGAACTCCAGCTAGCCATAACCAAAACAGATCTACACCCAGACATTTAATAATCAAGATCCCAGAAATTCAACACATGCACAGAATATTAAAAGCTGTCAGAAAAAAGAAACAGATCACCTATAATGGGAAACTCATCAAAATTATGACAGACTTCTTGACACAAACCATCAAATCAAGAAGAGCTTGTGTGAAGGGTGTGGCTTCAATTATTTCTCTCTCTGTGATTTTGTTTAAATGTATTGGAATACACCATTCATCCTAGCATCCCAAAAAAATGAAATCCTTAGGAATTATTATAATGAAAGAAATAAAAGAGCTATACAGGGAAAATTATAATACCCTAAAAAAAGAAATTGATGAGGATCTCAGAAAATGGAAAGATATCCCTTGCTCATGGAGAGGAAGAATAAATATTGTGAAAATGGTCATTCTCTCAAAATTGCTATACAGATTCAATGCAACCCCAATGAAAATACCACTAACATACCTCATAGATCTAGAGAAATCACTCCTAAAATTCATTTGAAACCAGAAGAGACTTAGAATAGCAAAGACAATTCTAAGCAGCAAAAGGAAGCAGGAGGCATCACAATCCCTGACTTGAAGTTATACTACAAAGCTACTGTAATAAAATCAACATGGTACTGAAATAAAAACAGACCTGAAGATCAATGGAATAGACTACAAGATACAACCACAACTATGAACACTCTCAGCCATCTTAACTTTGATAAAAGGCCCAAACATTTTCACTGGAAGAACGATAGTCTCTTTAATAAATGGTGCTGGAAACACTGGCTATCCATATGCCAAAAACTAAAACTAGACCCATGCCTATCACCATGTACTAAACTAAGATCTAAATGGGCCAAAGATCTAAATATTAAAACAGAAACACTAAATCTGTTGGAAGACAAAGTAGGTAAAAATCTTGAAGACATAGGGGTAGGGAGAGAATTCATGAACAAGAACCAAAATGCACGGGAAATACTTTCCAGAATCACATCTTATTAAAGAGTTTCTACATGTTGAAAGAAATCTCCAGCACAGTGAAAAGAAAACCCACAAACTGGGAAAAAATCTTAATGAACTATCCCTCAGACAAAGAACTTCTGTCTAAAACTTACAAATAATTAAAAAAAAATCAGACCCCTGAAATTTAAAGACCCAATCCAGAAATGGGCATCCGAGATGAACACACAGTTCTCCCATAAAGAAAAGCGAATGGCAAATAAATACATGAAAAAATGTTCATCATCACTGATCATTAGAGAAATGCAAATTAAAATCACACTGAGATTGCATCTCACTCCAGAAAGAATGGCAAGGATCAACAAAACTACCAATAACAAATGCTGGAGAGGCTGTGGGGAAAAATGAACTCTTCTGCACTGTTGGTGGGAGTGTAGACTGGTGCAACCACTGTGGAGGTCAGTCTGGAGATTCTTCAAAAGGCTGGGATTGGAAGTCCCATTTGACCCAGCTATTATAGTCCTAGGCATATTTCCAGAAGAACTGAAAACATCTTATCTCAGTGATACATCTCAGTGCACCCATGTTTATAGTGGCACAATTTGTAATAGCCAGATCTTGGAAACAACCTAAGTGCCCATCAAGTGAGGAGTGGATACTTTTATACAATGGAGTACTACACAGTTATAAAGAATGATCACATTGAGATATTTATAAATAAATGGATGCAACTTGAGAACCATACTCATAAGTGAAATAAATCAAACTCACATGTATAAATACCATATAGTCTCCCTAATGTAAGAGATGATAAAAGTACATAAGATTCTATCGTAATCATGGTTCCCCATTATATTGCTTTTAAGTTTTATAATGTTTTCATTCATTGGTTGAAATGGTTTTATTCTGTTTTGTTTGATCCTATTATGTGTGATGGTATGAACAGCTACTTTGAAGAAAACAAAACATTATGGCAGCCATTGCTGATTTAATATCATCTTGTTTGAAATCCTAACATGCTTTTGTTCTTCTATTACCATTGGTTCTATCCTATTGTGTCTTACTGGATTTTAATATTAATATGTGTGATAGTATAAACACTTTTTTATGGAACATGAGACATTATAGTAGCCATTGTTTATCTTCTGTTATTTTGTTCAGAATTCCCTGTAGTACTTTCATTCTCTTGAATGCTTTTATTCTATTTTATTATGTTTGATATTATTGTATGTGAAGCTATGCTCAACTATTTCAAAGAAAGAGACATTATGGAAGCTACTGTTGATATCCAATTATCTTGCTTTGTTGCTTGCATTGTTCTGTTCTGATTTTCTTAATTCTGTCCTCTTTTGTTTTATTCTCTTTAAAATAAAAAAATAAAAATAAATAAATATCTAAGAAAAGAAGTGCTTAAAGTGAACTATTCCAAGCTCTGAAAGAAAATACTCTCCAAGCCATATTGATGTATCCTGCAAAACTATCTCTCAAAATTGATGGAGAAACAAGATACTTCCATGACAAAGAGGAACCGGAGGAGTTCATGACACCAATCCAACCCTCCAAAAATAGAGAGAGAGAAAAAAAAAATCAGTGTTTCAGGAACAGTGGTAGAGAGGCCTCAATGAACGGTGTAGAGTGTGGCATGGAGGGGAAATGTAGACAACCAGTGGCAGAAAAATAGCATAGCAGAGATGAGGCAGAGATAGTTGGCTATAATCTCTAACACAGATGGCCTTGTTACACTAACTAAAAGAAACACAGGCAGAGTAGATCAAGAGATAGGGTCCATTGAGATGCTCTGTATAGGAAATATAATTAAATTGAAAGGGAGTTTATGGACTTAAAGTCAAAGGTGAGAAACTAACACTCAGTGTGACAGGGAACCAGAGAGATATAGGGGTAGCTCGTCCAGAAACTGCAGATAAGTTGGAAAGACACGACACTTCTGTGCAGTGAACTACTCAGCTATAAGAAAGGAAAACTTTGGGGATTTTTAGGTAAAGAAATACTACTTAAGATCAAGCTCAGGGGTAAAAATGTTCAGAACCACTTAGGTAAATACTGGCTTGCCTCCCTAATCTAAAAACTAAAGGAGTTAGTGGGATACAAAATGCACAATGCACCCTGTGAAAGTGAAATGGGAGGAACTGTCTAAAGGGGAAGGTAGAGGACATTGTTAATAGTGTATCATGATTTAAAACCCGCATTGTTTTCATTGCTCTGTTTGGTTATATTCTGTTCCAGTCTGTCTACTTGTACTAGATTTGAGGGCACAGACTGTTATTCCAAAAATAGCAGGATATACTATAGTAACCATCTTTAACTTCCTAGTAACTTAATTTGAAGCACTGTATTACTTATACTGTCTTATTATGACTGATATTATTTGAATGTGGTTTGTTAGATCACTGTCTTGTCAACTGAGTTTATTTGAGTCTGTTATGTTTGATAGTATCAAGTCTAAGAGTATAGGCAACTACTCTGAAGATGATAAGATTCACTGGGATACCAATTCTGGTTTGACTATTACCTGCTTTTGAAGTCCTATAATGTCTCCAATGTTTTATTTTTATTGATATTTTCTATACTGCTATATTCAATTTTACTATGCCTGATGATATAGACAATTCTATTGATGATAACAAGAGACATCATAGTAACCACTGCAGATCAACTTGTATTGTGGTTTTAACAGTGTGCTATGTCCATCCTTTTGTTTTGAATGATCCCATATTGTTTCTTTTCTCATTTACTTTTGTTCTTTTCAAAATAAAAAAAAATAAATAAATAATCACATAAAGATCATAGAAGAAATGGATATTAAATATCTTATGTTTCTTTACTACATGTGGATGATATAATAAATATCTTTGAAAGTCCATTATGTTTGAAGATATACATGTAAACTTAAGCAAGCAAGAAAATATCACAGTGCAAAGTTTGCTGATCCATTCTGAATGTGGAGATAGCCCAAAATGTTCATGAGACATTTTTTCTGTTGCTTAAAAAAAAAATCTGGCTGGGTGTGGTGGCACACATATGTAATACCAGCACCTGGGAGACTTAGGCAGGAGGAATCACTGAGTGTTCAAAGCCAGCCTGGAATACCAAGAAAGACCCTGAGTCCAAAAAATAAATTAATAAATAAAAATAAAAGGGGGCGGGGGTGGAAGAAAATTTGAAATATATTTGATGACTCACAAAACTGTTTGGCTTAATAACATGATAATAATTGCATTAATTATGAACATATTTAAACTTTGATGAGTAAGAAATTTCTAAAACACATACCAATTTATGTTGCATAACTTGAGCTACTTCTTTCCTAAAATGGATTTATTGCATAATACTTTACATGCTTAATACACAGTATGGAAACTGGCTGAAAAGTTAGAATTTCCATTTTGCCATTCTGACTGATTAAGGGTGCTAGAAGGAAAATTATTTCCTTCTGGAATTTAATTAGTTTGATTTTTACTCAAGACAAAAGATTCTGATAGCTGTCAGCTACTATTTGGATCTCTAACTAATTAAAGCTCCAAGGAAGTCTATTAAAATTGCTCAAAAGCCAAGCCCACTTTTAAACATCTCCACAGTTGCCACATAAGAAATGATGGTGATATCATTACTCATATATATTGCTTATTTCCTTTATAATGAAAATGAGACAATGAGCATCTACTTAACTCTGCCATGTTTTGTGCCAAATGATTTGAAATGTATCAATATTTAACACACAATAAGTCCACTATACTGCTATATTCATGAATATCATGATAAAACAGATGTAAGAATAATTTAGAATCCCATCTTCTGGAATACTTTCTAGAATATTGTATTTCTGTACTTTAGAGGAAACCATGATTCCACTTAAACATAGTCCTGTTAAAATAGAAAGTAGAAGTTATTTGGCAAATTTTGCTAACTCAAGGTATTATCAATTTGTTTATTTTTTTATTGTCTTTTTGAGACAAAGTCTTGCTATGCATTTTAGGCTGGCTCTGAACTCACTTTGTAAATGAGGCTGGCCTAGAAATTACAGCAATCCTCCTGCCTCAACCTCCTGAGTGCTGAGATTACAGGCATGCATCACCACACTCAGCATCACTATTGGTATGATAACTAGATCTGCTGAGCTCAGAGAAAGGACAATCTAGAGTTAGATTTTTAAACCTCATACTTGCTAAGGGAATAAAAGAATATGTTTTCTTTGACTACATATGCATTTTAATGAGCTCTAAATTAGGCTCCCTTAATGTTTGTTTGTATAGTTTAGAACATGGAGTTGTTTGATATAAATCTCTGGTTTCCCCAACTAAAAAATAATGTATAATCTCCAGTGAGAGAAACATGGCTGTAAGTATCTCTTCCTTCACTCTCCTAATTTCCAATTTTACTGTGTGGTAGGATAATTGAAGCCTCTATGAGGGACTTAGAAATGAATTGAGGTCTTTTTGTTTTTATTTTTTAATTTATACAGGTAAAAATCTATGATGAATGTGATCATTATGTAAATTGAAATTGTGCTAATAAACCTAATAAAAATGATAAACTGATAAGTCTTTTGAATAAATCTGTTCTAAAGCAGATTTAATAATCCTTATTAACACTCATCTCTCTTCTCAAATAAGTCAGATTTTAACTAAATATACAAAAGATTATTTTACAAAAAGCTACCTACCCCATAACTTTTCTATATAACTTCCAAAAGATGTGAAATACTGTTTTCCTCTAAAATAGTAATTGGAACTTTATATATTTAACCAATGGTGCTAAGAACAACAATTGTTTTGATCATAATACAAATGTAAGATCTTTTTATTTTTATTTTTTAGTACATCAGAAGCCAATAGTTTTAATGTTGCAAGTGTGTAAAGACATGAGTAACATCATAGATGCACAGAAATAAACTGGGAAAAAAAGTTTAATGCATATGCATGAAGGTTAACAACTGACTTGTATGCTTCCCTTTCTTCCATATTCTCTGCAATATAAAGACTATATGAAATTCTATTTCTTTCTAACCTTATAAAACAGACTACATTATTTTTAGAAGATCAACTCCAAATTCATAGAGACAGCAACGGTAAGACCATTTCTGTAAGGAAAACTTAATTTTACCTTAAAATAACACATGAAAGCAGACTTTAATATTTTAACAACAAAAATACCACAATAATTTCTCAAAAATCAAACCATTACTAAGTATGCAAATTAAAATTTTCACTTATTTGTAATATCGACCATTCCCTTACTTCTGGAAGGCAATACCTATCAAACTACTTCATTAGAAACATTGTGTAGTAAAGCGACCTAGCCTCTCTGACATTCTCAGAAGAATATATCATATTTGATTTTAGTTTTGCTAAAGAATATGTTTATAATTTGATATTAATGTCAGAGTCATTAACTCCAAAATTATATGATATTATTTATATATTTTGAAAATAAATGGAAGGCTCTCCAAATTCTCAAAAGTGTTTTAATTTTAGATCTATTTATTATTTTACATGGCTAGGAATTATTAAGGAAAAGTAACTTCACAGTTGCTTAATTGAAATGAAGTAATATTCATTAAAATAGAACAAATCTTTACAAATTTTAGGGAACACAAAATTAATCTTTATTTTTTCTCTAATTCCATTATACTCTATATTTCAATTTTGTGAAATAGCTTGGGCCCAATATCTTAGGTCAAAATTTTATAGAATTTCATTAGCTAAAAGTTGAACAAAGACACATACTTTTCACACAAATACATTATTTTTCAGGCCTTACAAAACTTTTTAAACGTTTTAATAATTTTAAAAATTTGTATAAGAACATATCACAATACAGAATGACTACATTCATCATGGGAAGCTGACACAAGAAGCTTCCATACCTCAATGCTTTTTATGTCTCCTTGCCTCCTTCTTCAACTCACCCTACATCTCTTGGTTATCCTCCCATCTGCAAAAAATTGTAAAAACTTTCACCATAGTTTGGATAGTTAAGCAGTGTTCAGTATATATACTCCATTCAGTATCACTTATCAAAGTGTTACTAAAGAATAGTTTGAAAGGATGAATATAAGAAAGAAGCATATCTCCAGAGGAATAGAGTATGTAATTGATATTATTAGTGTAAATCCCAAATCAATGATACCATAAATGAAAGATGTTGAAGAATAGATATAGATATTATGCAATTGGCAGTTCAGATCTTGAAGTTCGAATGTAGTAATAAACCTAAGAACTGTGTCCAGTAATGTGGTAGAATCACCATGTAAAATAACACAAGGACTAAAGGTGAAAGAATCTATGGTATAGTGAGGAATAAGCAAAGGAAAACTGAAGGACTAACGAGATAGGACATAGGAAAATGCACTACGACAAAGGTCAAGGATGAATGCAAGATGTATGGCCACAAGAGCTCTCCGATCTATGAGTTATTTTATTAACAAGACTTTGAGAAAGTTATTCGTGAAAGAATTTGGAATAAAACGACGGAATATTTTAAAATGTGTCAACAGATTGATTACATAATCAAAATAAAAGTCATGCTATTTAACACAAAGTATAAACATTTTATGATCCTTATATAAATTTTCCAAGTGCTTCAAAATACAACGTATCAATGAAAAGTTGTATGAGGTAAACAATGTTATTACTATACAAATATGGGCAATTAAATATAATGTTAATTTTCAGAAGTCATTTTCTTCTCAGATCTTCATTTACCATATGTTGCAAGACACAATTCCAATAAGTCTCCAACTTTGGAAAATCCAAGTTGTGAACATTCATGGACATGAAAGGACCTCACTTAGGAACATTCCTTGATGCAAACAAATTGCAGAAGTAACCATTTTGTCTGTTGGATATTGTCACAGTTGTGCTGCTGTGTGCTTTCTGTGAGATAGTGTACAGGATAGTCAGGGATTTACATTTTGTGTATGTTTGGTTTGTTAACACTTTATACTGAATATTTGTATCAAAGGTGTATAAGACTCCTTTTGCCAGGCTTATGAATGAATCTGATTCATGAATATTCTCCTGTAATTGAACTCATCGCTCAGTCGGGGACTTACTGTATGAAAAAAAAGCAGAGTATTCTTAAACTCTAAAATAATTCTATGATATGAGGAATATTGTCTCTGTTTATCATTCCAATATCTGAAACTCACAATATGAGCAATGTGCCCAAGGTCACATAGAAACACAAAATTTAAACCTAAATATCCAATATCTAAACTCAAACTAGAATATGTTCAATTACCTCTTTAAATTATTCTGTTTCAGATATGGTTATATTATATCTGGATATGCAGAAATAGAACCTTAATGTTTGGTCTGAAGAAAACTGTAGGTTACTAACAAGGTTTTAGAATTACAGTTTAATGACACACTGTCAATAAAGCTAGAGCACTAGTTTAGGAGTCAGGCACAGTCAGCTAGTATTACTAATTCTGCCACACTTTGATTTGTTTGGGGGCAAGTTTTTTATAGTACCATTGTAACTCAGTTTCTCTTTGGTAAAACAGAAATGATAAATCTACCTCCAGATTTGTGTGAAAGTGGGTTGAGATAATTTAGTTAATGTAAAGTATAGCATATACATTAAATTTTAAAAAAGAATTGTGTTAATACACCAAATTTATAATTATTGTTATCCTCATCTGCTGATGGTCATAATCAAGCCAGTCTTTACACTTACATAAAACAATGCTGTTTTCTTTTTAAATTATATGCCTTATTCTATTTGTTTCTATGACAAAATACTACAAATTAAAGGCTTGGAAATCCAAGATCAAGACAACCACAGGTTACCCTTTGGTGAAGGTCAGTCTCTGTGTCTAAAGGACCTGTGACTGAAAGCATCAGTGGGTGAAAACTTGTAGATTATTTACACTATCCAATTATTCCAAACCATGACCATATATTTTCACATTTTTATTTCTTTAATTTAACTTTGTAGTTTAAAGTGAACATTATTAATAAATTGTAAATCTTGTACTTATGTTACATTTGTATTTTATTCATTTTTGTTGTTAAAATAAAATTGTTTACTTAAATTCAATTTTTAGAGTGTTCAATAATAAATAATCAATTTTTTTAAAAAAAATTCAATATTGCTTATGAATCTTGTATCTTGTAATGTGGATGAATTTATTTATGTTATGTGTGTGCACATGTATATATGTACAAATGTAGAGATATATAGATATAGATATATTTTAGGCTTTACTGTTAAAATATTGTGTTATATGATTCTCCTAAAGTCAATCTCCTTGGAGGATTCCTAGGAAGGTGTTCATTCAATAAGTATAATTTATTTTGAGGTCCCAGTTGTTTACTATATTCCTTTTCTATTTTAAAAATTTCTGTAAATTTTATAGATCCCTCCTTCTATACATGATAATAATAATGGGTACTAAGATAGTTATTTGTTTCAACATTTTATTTGAGGATATAGTTTGCAGAAGAGTCATTTCATATAAGAAAAACTTCAAATTTATGATTTACTTGAAACATTAAGAGAAATGAAATAGAATCAGAAAAAATCTTCAAATAAAATATTTTGATTGTTTTTTTCCAGAGTGCTGTTTATTCTTCTGTAATATGTAATAATTTATTATTTTACAGACAGTTCTTCAATACATTTAAATTTTATTTTGAATTTTTTATTTGCATTCAGCAGAAACTTCGATCTAAATAATTTAAACCATTATGCTCAAAATCAGAATTTCAATCTAGCAGCAGAATAACTTCTTACACAATTTACTAAGTTGAATCTCTTTATTATATGTGTAATAAATTTAAATCTAGAAATTCAAAGCTTATGAAATATTAGTTTGAAGATATTATGCATTTAGTTTAATTGAAATATTTAGTATTTAGCATGGATTTTTAAATTTTGTCTCTGCTTCCTCTCATAAATGTGAATAATAAAAAATGATTCTTATCTTTCTGTTATTCAACACTAATGACTGAAGGGCAAACTGTTCTTTAACAAAGGTATAATAATAATATAAGAATATTTAAAAAGTAATTTCAGAAGGAACAAAGTTAATTCAAAATGTATTATAAGGGCTAACAGCACAACTTTAAAGGTGAAAATGTCATTAAAAGACTTAGAGTTTAACATTTTCTTAGTCTTAAACAATTGTGGCATAGTTTAAAAGTTTACAAACACTGGCAAATACTGTATCTTTTCCTCAGAGGAAAAACAAACTATTTTTAGAAATATACAAATATAACTGAAATACCATTACTTATGATATTATATATGGAAAACTTATGTGATGCCGGTAACTTCATCTTAGATTTCCCTTCCTTTAGAGATGTTGTTCATTATAAATCAGTCTCAGAAAATCTGTCATAACAACCAATACAAAATGATATAGTATGGCCAGGAATATAGCTCAGCAGCATAGAGCCTGCCTGGAAAACACAAGGTCAATGATGAGAAAAACTGTGAAACCAAAATGCTAATAAATTTTTAAAAATTTATTCTAATTGATTTAATGAATAAACAAAAGTGTCATTTCAGTGAGAGAGTAACAGGATAACTTGGAAGGACAAAGAGTAATTAGACATAAATTTAGGGTAGGCATTTTGAATTTGTCTCATTAGAATGTGACCTTTGGTTTGTATTTTCACAAAAAATCCAAACCAAATCCATTGTAATACCACTCATATTGATTTTCCCACCAATATATATTGTTTTTGCAATTGTATACATATTTGTATACCTTAATAAATATATTCTAATATAGTGTTTCATATATGTGATATATATGTAGTATAGTACTTTAGTATATGCTATGTTGTATACATATATTTTATATGAAAATGTATATTATGTTGTTATGTAATTGTTATAAATACTGCCATAAAAACCTTCAAAGCAAATGAAAGAAATAATGTACTTGATACTGTTGAATCAAAATGTATGAGTTTCATAAAATATGAAATAGTAAGACATTCACAAACATTTTCAAGGAGTGCTACATTTTTGTGTGTGTTCATGTTCTTCATGAAGCAAATATGGTATTCACTGGAAGAATCAACTTTCAGTGATTATTTAAGAAAACTTTTATAATTTGCATATGTTCATCAAAAGACAGTATTAAAGCCCTGTCAGTTTTTTTGATTTATGATTATAGTGTTAAATCAATAGAATATGAACTCTTTTTATATTTTTTAGTATCAAACCAGGAGCAACACTTTATTAGTCAACATGAAATATGAAGTGATAATTTCATATATATTTTAATTTTCTTAAATGTGTGAACTGTTTAAATTCTTAGAAAAAATAAAATATTCCATATTTCCAAACCATTATCATTTTTGTAGAAATTAACTCCTGTACAGGCAATGTGTCTTTTGCACAACATGCATTTACATTTAGATATAACACCATTTCAAAAGAGATCAAGAGAGTGAAATATTACAGCCTCCTTATTTGTTCTCATAAATGACACAAAATACGTCATTGTTTTAATATACAGTGAAAAATGTTCTGTTGAATTTATCTATATCACGAATGAGTCTAATACCTTAATATCTTATTAAATATACATTTTACTTATAACATGGTAGATGAATTTTAACAGTTTAATAGTGCCAATGATTCCCTGAGTTTTGTTAATATCTCTTTAATTTGACCACTAATTAATTCAAAAGTCACTTTTTATATCACTACTACTTTATAATAACCATTGAATTTAGATAAAAAAATGTTTAGGAATTCTTAATCTCATATTCCTTTACCTTCCTTAGTGGAGACAATAGAAAAACAAAAGCACATTCTCAAATAATCAGGAAATTCCTCACTTGATTGAAGCAGAACAGGTAGAAATTCAAAATTATATAATACTATCATTTTTGGGTGTAGTGGTACCCTCCTACATACTACATTCACTGCATTCTAAACTTGTTAAAAATAATTTGTTAATGTATGTGATGATTTTAAAGTGAGTATAGTAAAAATATTTAACAACAGGAGATATATTGAAAAATTCACATTCAATTATCTGACTGCTTTTTAAAGAAACCAAAGTACACAAAAAATAAACAAAGGAGAAAAATCCCAGCAAGGAGACATCTAAATAACAAAAAATGGAAAAGAAGAAAGTCAGTTTTGAAATAAAAAAAACAGTTGCATAGAATTCATAAAAGAAAGATAATTAACAGAAATTAGAATGGTAATGTGAAAGTTTATGTGCTATTTAAAAAGGACAAAAAAAGTGTATTAGAATGAAAAGCAAGAACTACTGATTATGTTGGTTTATAAAAGCAAGTGATTACAAGAATAATTTCAAAATTTGTGAATGTGATAAATATAATTATAGTTCCACAGGGTGCTACATTTTTGAATGGTTTTTAAATTATTTTATTGTTGAAATAATTAAAATTTTGTGACTTGTGTGCTACTACATTTTTTCTTGTTTTGAGATGCTTATGATTTCTAAAATAGAAGATTCAATAAGAAGGAATCAATAAAAATGTTCTAAATAAATACATTAATAAGTGACTTTAGGCTATAATCCTAATTCAAAATTTATGAGGTAAATATTCTTTCCATGAAAATTGAAGAAATAAATATCTAGCACATAAAAATGGATGTTTGTTTATTATGACATATTTATGAAAATGAGAAATTATTTCTTCAAAATAATCTTTTATTACACATTTTCTTCCACTATCTCTTTGTCAAATAATAATTCATTTTATTCATTTTGAAAAGATCTATATCAGCACTATAACACTTCTCAATAACTAATTAGTCCTTTGCTTTATTTTAAAAACAATTTTCAGAGGAATTGGAAATCAATGTCAAAGATCACTGCATATTAAAAGTATTCCAATAAGCTTAAAATGCAAGAACTTATTAATAACATACTACTGGTGATAAAACTGAACTTGCAGTATTCACACAACTATGAGGAAGTTGCCATAGGTTTCTCTTCTATTAACATTACCATTGAATAGCACTAATTTCTTATAAATCATCAACAGAATACAAGAAATGAAGGTTAGCATATCTGTTTAATATATTTATGAATGCAAAGGATGAATATTACAAGCAATTTTGCTCCTGTTGTGAACATGTTTTTAATACTGATGACTCAGAATAAGCATTATCATTAATATAAGCAACACAGAATGATAAAACATAACTTTAAAAAATGATCAGTATTGATTATCTTAAGCATTAAGGTGATATTAATCATTTTATTTCAAAAGGTATCAGTGTCAAAGGAGGACTTTTTCATAGTTATGAATTTTACTTATTTGCACTGAAGATGACAAGAATCACTAGAATATCCACTCTAGTTTGATTATTACCTCTCTTTGAAGTTTTATACTGTCTACAGTGTTTTATTTTTACTAATATTGTTATGTACTGCTATATTCAATTATACTGCTATATTCAGTTATGCCTGATGATATAGATAATTCTATTGACGATAATAAGATACAACACAGTAATCATTGTAGATCACCTTGTATTGTAGTTTTATATGACTTTTTGGTTTCATGTCTTTATAGGAATATGTTTTATTTTGTCTTGCTATGTTTTGTTTTTCCCTCTAATACAGAAAGGATAAAATACATGTAGAGGCTCATGCATGCATATCTGTTTACATTTTCACTGTTTGAATATGTTCTTTGTATGCTTTAATTTTGTAGCTTGAACAACTAATTCTAAGAGGACAATATGTAATTTATCAACTAGTTATTTCTTAGTTTTCTTTTTATGAAATTCTGTATTATCTCTACCCTTTATATGTTTTTTCTCTTTAAATTTAAAAAAAAAAAAACTACAGTTCTCTAAAACGCCCAGATGAACTTTGCTTCTCATCTACAAAGCTTTTACCAAAGAATAACAAAGTGTATTTAGCAACAGAGAAGAAAACCCAGAACTCTGGCAGGTCAAAATCAAAGTTAGGGATGTTTGGGGGATGTGGCTGGTAATAGATGAAATGATTGTAGGCATTTAAAGATTGAACTGCAGACATCAAATCATTATTCAGCTTTGTCTCTCCCATCACGTTTTTCTGACCTCAGTTTGAAAAGTGCTCCTACAATCATGTCAATTTAACTTTCTTCTCTTGATCTCACCTTAGCATTTCTGTTTGTTTTAATAAGAAATGTCCTCTACACATGGAAATCTGTAATTTTAATTCTGTGACTCTTGTGCTTAGTTTTCTCTTCTACTTTAAGTAAACCTAAACTCCCCTCAGTAAACTAAATTAAACAAAGTGCACAATTGCTACTGTACCTAGAACAGCCCCTGAATCATGCCTGGATAGATTTCAGTCTTCTCCATCACAAGCACAGCCACTAAGACTAAGCAGGGCAACATTTACACAGTTTCTGTAATGGTCAGCATTTCTCTTCATATATCCCATAGCTAACTTTCTCTTTAGTTTCTGACTAATTTAGTCATTTTTCCTGTACTGAACTCTCAATGTAAATCCAAAATCTTCCACATAAAGCATCAGAAGATAAATTTGTGAAAAATTAACTTACTCAAATCCTTCATTGCAATTTTATAAAAATAGTATTTATAGGAATTCAGAATCTTCGACTTCTTCAAAATTTAGTTCACAATTCCTAGTTTTCTTTCAATTATACTTTAAAGACAGATATTGAAAAAGTGAGAGAAAAGCTATCAAAATCATTGTTTTATGTGTAACAACAGCCTGGAAGAACCCATGTTTACATATTAAATTAAGTGGAATACTTGACACCATGACTATAAGACATACTCTAAAGTGATTTCCATTTTAAAATCTTTTGTAGCTTACATGTATCATTAAAGATTACCCATTTTAGATTTATTTGTAGCTTATACATAAAAACATAAAAGTTGTACATTACATATTTTTGAGATCCACAAAATTTTTTAGAGTTGTATATCATTTATTTTTTTTATTTATTTTTATTTTAAAAATGAAAAAGTAATAAAAACAATGATATGGAATTTCAAAAGCAAAATAATAGGGAGATTAACACCAGTTAACATACTGCATATAGTTATCTTTTATACATTTATACATTGAGCAGTGTTTAAATACAGGTGAATATATCTATTTCCTCAAATATTTACCAAAGTCAAAATTCTTTCACTTGCTTTTTAAAATTATTGTTTATAATAATCTGACTATATAGTAGTCAGATTATTATATTATTAAGTGAGATTATTATTATTCTCTGGATATCTTACAGTAAGATATCCAGAGAAGCAAAAACTGTGATGGTAGCTATCGATGGTAGCTTTCTGTAATAGTAAAGTAATAGCTTATTTTGGGGCAAACTGGCTGCATAAGTAGATATAAACGGTCAATCAGAGCCCCAGGTCTCAAGCATACAACACATTTTCAAAGCTCTGCACCCAGGAAAAATCATAAAGTACTATCCTCAATTATTCTGGTACCAAATTAAGCAGGTATTTAATAGGATAACCATGATCTGACATCAGGTTAAAGAATGAGAGATAAAAATAGCTCCTGCCATTAATCTCATGTCATTAAGAGCTGTATATGCACGTGTGTGTGTGTGTGTGTGTGTGTGTGTGTGTGTGTTGTTTGTTCAGGTAACCAGAAACCTGGAAAAATCCCTAAAAATAGTCCACCTAGAATCTTGTAAAATGTTATCTTGGCAAGCCTAGCCAGGAGGTAAAAAGAGATTGATTTGTTTGTTTGTTTGTTTGTTTGGGACAGTACAGTTTTGTTCATCTCTAAATCCTATGAAGTCATGTCAAGAGGAGCTTTTTATTTCACCCCCAGAAGTACCCCAGGGCTGGACTGTCTGTTTCCTCACCCTTTCATCTTTGCCATGCCACTGACTCCTGTCACTATCATATGGGTTGAAGTTTGCCGGAACATCTGTTATTTAACCCAGTAGCAGAACAGATCAGACAGGTTCAATGTGTACACAACCTGGAGTTTAGTATAACTTCTTTGTTCCACATTATTAATACTCTTCAAAATTTGTTCAATATTCTTATTCTTTTGAGAGAAATAGCTGTTGTACTTGGTCTCATGTTTAAGTACTTCCCTACACCACACTTTCTCTTTTTTTTTGTTCAGTCTCCTCTATGCTTTTTCCTTAGATGGACTTTAATCTCTAGGTATCTTTAATGAGGCACTTTCCCAGGTCCTATGTCTTAAGGCTTCAGAGAGTCATCTTGGTCTAATTTTCCACCATATTTGCCTGCTATTCTTTTTCAGTTCTCTTTGGGGGCTGTCCCAACCTACTCTTCAGCCATGTTGTCACACCCATGTTTGTTCATCATGTGAGTCATCAACATGAGTTGGCAATATTGTCTCAGTTATTTTGGTTTAGACTTGTTTCCTTACGGACTCCAGGAATTCTCACTATTCCAGATCAGCGGTAAGGTCTTGGCTTCCAGAGACCATAAAGGGTTCCTCCACTCTTCATTACTAAACCTGATTAGATCCTCTCCTCCTTCTAAAAGAAATTCAATTACAGTAATTTAGAAACAAGTGCCTCAGGGTCTCAGAACAACAGGAATATTCAGTGAATGTCAATGGAACTAGCTGGTAAGTATGCAAAAGTAGAGCTGGAGTATTTTTATCGGTAGCTGAAAAACTATCCTAATAATTAGAACATTCTAAGCTTTTTTTCCTCTTTTAAATGTTGAAAAATAGTTTTCTATTTCTACTGCCTTAAAAAAGTAATAACTGAAATTTATTTTTTAATTTGGATAAATGTTAATGATGCTGGTACTCAAGTGGCTAAATGGAAATCCACTGGTCAGATCTACACTTGATAGTTAAGGAGTTACAGTGGGGCACAAACCTCTCCATCTCCTTTGAGGAACCCTGAGTGACCCTGGACATCTTGACTAACAAAACTCAACTGTTCATTAATACAGAGGTCACTTTCTTATTTAATTTCTTTCTATTAAAACCCCTTGTAGATTTAAAGTCATAATTGGTGTTGTGGGGAGCTTTCTTACACCTCTTCTGACTTGACAATTCAATGGTTGAATGTTCAACTATAGGTTACTAAGCATTTCATAGTGACCTACTAGGAAGTGATTTTACTAGTAAAATTTGGGGCAGTTCGACAAAGCAGATTTTACCTGTTGGGACTACACTGGGGTTCCCAAAACAGGTAGTGAAATGATGGATCCTACTACATAGGTATTATGGAATACATGGAAGTAAAAATTCAACAATGCCAATAGTTATGAAACTAGGCCACCAGACTGGAACAGACAAATCCCAGCCCGTTCCATAATGTGAGCTGGAAAACAGAAGTACCAAACACCAACCTTCCTCCACTCTGCTGTAAATAACAGGCTTATCCAGAGAAACAGACTGTGATGGTAGCTTTTGAGGTGAAATGCAATTGGATGCCTTTGGTGTTTCACTAACATTGCAGGTCTGGGGCCAGTGGTCTGATCACAGGTTCAGAGGATAGTGGTACACAATGCGACATATAGGCAGGGGTCTCCTTCTGAGGGTTGCAGCCATTGTTGATTCCCTATGGTCGTATTTTGGAAGTCCCGTATCACTTCCATTGTTTTGTTGGGTTGGGTTTTCTTTTGTTTGATTATGTCAAATCCGATGACAGAAACAGCTATTTCAAAGATAGCAATAAATATTATGGTAGCAATTTTGGATTTATTATTGGCTTGTTTTGAAGTCCTTTGTTGCATTTATTGTTTTGTTTTTATTGTTTCTATTCTATTCTGTTCTGATTCGTACTATGTCTGAAGTTACCTGCAGCTATTTTGAAGATAACAAGAAGCATTATGATAACTATCATTGATTTTGTAATGTTTTAAAGTCCTATGTCTCTTACTTTGTTTTTTTTTATTGGATTTATTCTGTTTTATCCTCTTTAAAGGAAATCCCAGCCAATTTTCAAAGTAAAATAAATATTCAAACAAGAGTGCAGGACAAGCCGCAGCCACTCCAGGGTGAGAAATATCAGCATTTCCAGAGCTCTGGACCATATTGGAACTTGGGGTGCTGGGGAAAACAGCAGCCAGCTCACTACTCTAGTAAGCAGCTGTGGGCCTGCCAGTGTGTGGGCTAAGAATCGGACATCCACCCCACACCCAACCCCTATTAGCAAGTAGGAGCCAGAGGTCTGAATATGTCTTAGGAGGATGAATGTATGCAGTGTGGCAAGTAAGGGAGATTTCCTTCTATGATCTCTTTGAAGGCAAATAATTTTATCACTGTTTTGTTCAGTTCTGATTAATGGTACTGCTCTATTCAATATCCTGTTTTTATAAGTTTGGTATTTCCTTCCATTTTGCTCTGCCTGATTGAAAGAACAGCTTGTGAATAACATGGGATGTACTATTGTGCCTATTGCTATTGTCCTAGTGACCTGGTGTGAGGTTCTGTGTCAGTTTCACTGCACTGTCTGGGTTGACTTTGTTCTGTCATGTTCTGCTGTATTTTGATACCTTCAAAAAAAAAAATAACAAAGTAACAAAATGCGTCCAAAAAACTCCCAACTCCACCAAAGCTGATCCATGGGTCACAGATGAGGAGAAACTCAAAAACAAAGCAACAGAATTATATAAGGTGATTAAAAAGTAAATAACAACAGCAAAACAGATCAGTAAGGTACTGAGCAAGCTGAAACATGATATAACTAAACAGATAATGGACTTAAAAAGCAAAAGGAGGAAAAGAAAGTGCTCTAAAGGATACAACTGCATTTATGTTTAAGTGTGTAGGATTGACAACCATGTTGCTAAGTTTTTACTGGATCATTGAACAGAACTATTTGCAGCCTCACTGTTTGAATGTCCACTTTGTATGCTTTAATTTTGTAACTTGAACAACTATGTGTAACAAGACAATATGTAATTTATCAACTGGTGATTTCTTACTGTTCATTCTTTTCTGAAATTCTGTATTGTTTCTACCCTTTTTTCTGTTTTGTTTTTTTTTCCTCTTTAGATAAAGTCTAAGAAAAAACGAGTCCATTGAAGGCCTCCAGCCTGTCAAAAATGTATTTTTCAAGCATGGCTTTCTGCTAGCACTCCAGTTCCCTTGCTATACTCCCATTCTTTCCACAATAAAAACTTCAAAAGAACATAGGATAGTTCAAGTCTCTGCTGATTAATAAAACAGTAATCCCAATCCACCCTCTAGCAGAAGCTCCATATATAATTATCCCATATTCCAGGAGATGCAAATTGGTTCTTGGTCTTAGACCTCAAAGATGCTTTCTTTTCTATTTCTTTCCAACTAGATTCCCTATTCCTGCTTGCTTTTGAATAGGAAAATCATATTTTATAGGAAAAAATCAAGAGTATACTTAGACAGTCCTTTCATAGGTCTTTAGAGATAGCCTGAACATTTTTTGCTTAGGCACTAAGAAAATCTAGTGTTTAATCAGGGAACCATTTTATACTATATATATGATATTCTAATGTGCAACCCAACTTGGGAGATATCCATCTATAATACTGTCCAACCTCCAATTTTCTAGCTAAAATAGTTGTAAGTCTCAAAGGAAAAGGGTCAAATATTTCTTCAGAGAATCTTATATTCAAGATATATTCTTACACCTTGGGAACATAGCCTGTAGTAACCATATCCAGGTTATTTTTAATCTTGTGCCTCCTGCACCCAAAAATTACTTTATTTCTTCTCTGGAATGGTTGGCCTAAACTTGCTCCAGGCACATGGTGTTGAACTAATATTAATGCTCTTATATAAGACTGCCAAAGGTCCTGAATCTGAGCCCTTAGAATGGACAACAGTGACTGACAATACTTCTTAGGAAATAAACAGTGTTTCTCATTCAGGATCCACCAATAGGAATACATGGTTTAATAAAATTCTTCTTAAAAGAATTCCTTTTGGTTTCTTGACATAAACACTGGTACAGGAAATTTGATTAGTAGCATTTTTTCTAGAAGTTTAGATGGAGTGGCTGATAGGTGGTTGCCCTGTCTGAAGGCAGTAGTAAATACAGCTATGCTAACGTAAGAAGCTAGGAAACTATCTTCCAAGGAGTAACACAAAATTTACTTCCCCATCAATTGAGGACTATTCTTGAAACAGAAAAATATCTCATAGTGGACAGGGGGATGGTTTGGCATGGATCAGGATATACCTTGAGTTACTCTAAAGATTTGCTTTACTCTTAATCCTGCTTTGATGCTGCCTATAGGCTCAGAGGTTAGCCCTTCCTAAAAAAAGGGATTTCCCAGATCCTTCAAGCTCCTCAAGATTTCAGCAACCAGCCCATCAAAGCCCTTCAGGAGACATGGTTCACTAACAGAAGCAACTTTGTTTAAGAAGAACATCAAAAGGCATGCTATGCATTTTGCAGGTTATTATGGTCAAAACTTTTATGCCAGGAACATCTGCTAAAAAACAAAACAAACAAACAAACAAACACACTTCATACTGCTTACCTGATCATTAATATAAGGAAATGACAAGAAATGAAATATTCATGTAGACTTCTAATATGGCTTTCTAGTGTTATGTGCCTATGTAGCAAGGTAAACAGAGCTTTGCTAAATAATAAGTGATTATCTGTAATTCACAAGAAACAAATTCTACACTTTCTGGAGGCAATCTATCTTCCTAGGCAGGTTGGTGTCATTCATTGGAAGAAATATCAAAGTGACATGTCTGAATTTTCTTTGGGAATCTAAAAGCTGACAAACAGGCAAAAAGAGTATCTTTATATTTCCTCAATGCCTTAGACTTATTTTTAGTTTTGGAGGAACCTTTAAAATTAGTTTAAACTCTCAAAGAATATAAACAAGCCTTAAGACAAGAAGCAATTAAAAAGGAAATTTAGTAGCATTTAGAAAACAAATTGATTCTTCTTCAAGAGTTACAATGGAAAGCTACAAAAACATTTCATGATGCTTTCCATATGGGAAAAGAAGATACTTGAGAAACAGTCATTCAAATTTTCATGTGGTTAGGACTAGCAGTCTGGAAAGCTTACCTACTGTGTGCCTACATTAACCCTGGCAAGCCCAGATCACATTCTTTGTTAGGACCTGTGTAGAGAATAGGAACATACTCTGGGGAAAACTAGTAACTAGACTTAATCCACATTCTACCACATGAGGATTTAAGCAAATATTGGTCCTAATTGATACCTTTCTATTTGGTTTGATCATTTCCCTATCAGTTCAAAAAAGGCTATAATGATAGTCAACATATTACTGAAAGAAATCATCCACAGTGTGAACTACCACTTTCCTTTCAAAGTAATTCACAAATAACTTACTGAGTGGCAAAGGTTTTAGGCATAAAAGAAGCATCTCCATTCTGAGACCTCAGTCTTTCAGCAAGATCAGAAGAGCTAACCAGACCCTAAAATGTATACTGCAAGGCTTTGTCAAGAGATTTTTGAGTCTCTGCTTTCACTGTTTGCAACAGTCCTCATAACAATTCAAAACACTGGCCAAACCCAGATAAATATAAGTCCATTTGAGATTCTAAATACAAAGGCTTTCTATTCTCTGATATTGTAGTGGAATCCAAGACCACAGAACTCAGAATATATCATTAATCTTTGCCAGGTACAACAAGCTGTCCACCTACTATATGGGAACAAATTCTTACCAGCTCCTGGCCTATCAGAAACCACTCAGTATTCACCCTGGAGACCAAGTCCTCATTAAATCTTGGAAAAGCAGGCTCCAAAACACTAATTAAACCCAAAATGACATGACCTCTTTTCAGTAATCCTTGCCACACTCAATGTTGTAAAGGTGCCAAAGATATAGTCAGATGTGACTTCCTGGGATAAAGCCAGTCTCAGCTGACCTGAGAGAAAAAAATATCCTAAAAAAGAAAGCTACCTCTGTGAGTCTCTGAAAGATATAAGGCTCCTCTTCAAAAAGCAAAACTCCATTGCTGCTCTTGCTTCAGATAAGTAGATTCACTAATGACCCTGATGCATCACAGCTGGGGACTTGTATTGGGATTCTCTTTTTAAGAGACTTATAATGTGGATAATATTGTTAGGGTTACCCCTTTCAGGCTCTTGGTAATTTACTGAACACACTTCTTTGCTATGCTTTCTTCTCCACAGAAATCATGGAAACAAAACTCTTGAAAAGAGTTTTCCAGATAATAATGACACAGAAAAGAATCTCTCTAATTGCTGGTTCTGTCATAGTCTGTCTGTAAAAACAGAAAATCAATATTCTGACTTGCTCCTTCTCATATTTGGGCTCTGCCTCCTCACCTTAATGATAATTTTTTTCCATTCAGGGATTCAAATGTTCTTCATATTATAGCTCATGATTCTCCTGACAAATTCACAGTCCTTTCTCTTACTAAAAAGGCAGAGCAACAGTTCTTGGCATATAGACACTCTTTTATAATTGTTTTCTAAAAAGATTTTTTTTTCAGCATAGCTGGTGATTCTCAATACCCCAAGATAGAGAGCACATAACCTCAGTAGATACAGCCTATATGCCCTTTAAGCTGGAATTAGCTATACGAAGACAGAGATCTCCAACCCCTCAATATACCATGAAGAATTATAGGAATTTATATCTCTAAGGAGGAAATGTGGTAGAAGATTAAGGTGGGGCAAATAGGGAAGATAATTTATGGTGACCTGTCAATCACAAAAACCCAGGACACACATATAGAACAGTTTCCAATTTTTGTAAACAAATTTTGTAAACAAAGTTTTGTAAACAAAATATTTGATAGAAATCATTTTTACATAACATTTAAAACCCTGGATATATTGAGCACACTATCACATTCCTCACAAAATTTTGCGCTAATTGTAACAAGCCCATCATTAAAGATATAAACTTCCTTGGTAAGATAGTAATATATACATAAACACACACACATATCGTACTTACATATAGTTTATTGATTTATATTCTTGTATTTGTATATGAAGAAACTCAGAGTTATAAGACATTTTCAGCATAGAAGTTCAAGTAGGTTTATATCTTATTCCCCTCCTCTTTCTCTGCTTTTATATTGATTTTATAGATTTACATTTTTAATGAACCTTTTGACTTATTGTACTTATACTTTTTATAAATTATGTAAATTAGTTTTTAGAATTATGTAGACTTCACATTTTCTGAATTAACCATATGATTCATATTTCTGTCTTAAGGAAATGTAGATAACATGAAAGAAAGATAGGTGATAAAAAGATTTGTTGAAATTTATTGCATTTCATAAGAACTAGAATTTTGGTTTAATACATCAGTTAAAAACAGAGCAAATGCTATATGCATGAATGTAAGTGGAAAATATTAAATTGTCATAATAATTAAAATGCTACATATTAGACAAAATATGTGTGTTGTCTTGAAAGTCAGTTAAAGATATTATTAAATATCAGTTTTCTGAGAGAAAGGCTTGTAATTTTAATAGTCAGAGAGAAGAGAAATGAGCCATTCTGACTCATGGTAGCTATTTTGAAAGAGTGAAAAGCAAGTTCTTACCACCAACCATGGCAGAAAAAAGGCTATTGACATAGATAAGAGTTTAATGGATAGAGCTATGAATGAATAGAGGAAATCACAGAAATTGATTAATGGGACAACATTTTAAGGAATAATTAAGCAATGCATATAATGGCATACACAAGTTCTAACAAACATCCTTTTATATTTTAATATTCAAGCATTATCTATGAACAACGTATACCTTGGCATTAAAAAGATTGATACCACCATTACACAGTAGATGGAAATAGAAAAATCTTTTAAGGACCACTACAATTTTTAGAGCAGTAATTCTCAAGTCATTTACATCAAAATTATCATTTGCATTGGTTGAAATTAAAGATGATATTATATTCTTCAGAATATATTATTATAAACCTAGCGGCTTGAATTACACAATTTTCACATATTATAAAAAATGTAATATGCAAACATTTGTATTTTGGAAATCTAATGCCTCTCATTTCTTATCACTTTATTCAGATATTCTCAAAACTTTCTAGAATTATTATATCCCATACAACTCTATAAGAAGAAATCCTAGTTCCTTTGGAAATCAAATTATATCCTAAAAAATGAAAATCTACAAGTTTTAAGAAAAAGTGACATGAATTTTAAAAGCTACATCCAAATCCCCAGGAGACATTGTGTGCTGCTGGTACAACAGTGATGTCCTAGTTTTTATGCACTTTCACATCAGCAAGACAGGCTTTGTTGAAGTATACAAACACTGATAGATATTTTTAAGCTTCGAACAAAATATTTTAATATTTTTTCAATGATATTTGCATTGCATACATTTTATTTTGAATAAATCAATATTTTGACTATCTTAAAAGCCACACTCATCATTCAAGTAGTTTCATATGTGTGTAATATGAATGACCAAAGTTTAGGTTTGTGCAAATTACAGCTATTTAGGTTTGTGCAAATAACAGCTATAATCAGAATATCTGATTCAGGCAGTGGAAGAATAGCTTAACTGAAAACATCCCTTTCAGCATAGGCAGCTATATGACTTTTACGTGTTTGAAACACTATGAAAATGTTCAGGTTAATCCTGAGAAACATGGAAAACGTGAAGGACCAAGATTGTAGGAGGGCTAGAAGCTTACACAATGCTGTCTTCTTTCCTTGAAATGCATGTCAATTCTAATGCAGGTGCTGAGAGACAAAACATTTGGCACAGCTCTGTTGCTTACAGCCTCAGAGGCTGCAGCCAAACCCCCGGAGTTCAACATCTGACTAGGACAAGGAGTATGAACAAGATAGGCATCAAGGAGCAGATACATTTCTGGTAGGTGTTCTATTTTATTTTGCAGTACAATAAAAATGTTTGCACATATAAAATAAACAGATTTTATTGCATCAGCATTATATTGAAAAATGTAGTTTTCTTACTTTTATTAATGAATATATGTGGTATATAATTCATTTAGAGTATTTGCTACACGTATACATCAGAACTTGAATGTTTTCTATCCCATTCTCCCATCACTAAAGTCCTCCTCTTCTGATTCCCTACTGCATGTTAATAAGGTCTGCGCTTTTATTTCCTACTATACCTCCTTTTTTTTACTTCTTTATCATATTTCATATTTCTCATGTAACAAAAACCATGTAATATTTAAAATTCATATTTAACCACTAGTGAAATGCAAATCACAACTGTGAGATTTCATTTTATGAGAGTCAAAATGGTTTTCATCAAGAACACAGACACACAATGCTTGCAAGAATGTGTGTGAGCAAAGATAAACCCTTCCACATTGTTGGAGAGAATATAAACTAGTACAAAAACTACAGAAATTAGTATAGAGATTTTTCAAAAACATACACAGAAACTTCATTTGACTCAAGTATACTTTTGTTGGATATATTTCCAAAGGAGTTACCACCTCAACTAAGCTCATACATATGATCCCACAGTTATAGCAGTGCAATTCACAAGCACCAACTTTTGGAAACAGCTTACATACCTATCACCAGATGAATTTTTAAAAATACAACATTTGACAACAATGGAATATTATTCAACCATAGAGAAGAATGAGATTAGGTAATTTGCTGAAAAATGGATAGAAGTTGAGACCATAGTGTTAAGTGAAATAAGTCTCAGATTTTTAGTCTGTGACTTATTAACATTAAATATATGGCATATATTCTTCTCACTCTTCACTCCTCCAAACAATCTTAACAACCACAAAAGCAAGCACATTATAAAAGGCAGGATGCCATTAGTGTAACATCTCTAATGATAAATAATATAAGGGAGACTCTGGGGTTCATGACCAAAGGCAAACATCTGTTACTTGTGAAAAGTATGGCAATTATTGTTTCTACCCTTACTGTCTGAGCAGGTAAAAGAGTCTGGTGTGTCACAGTCAGGATATTTTGCAAGATGACAGCACAGATAGAAGAAATATAACAGTTCCTAGCATAACAACAATGTCCATCCCTCAAAGGATATTTCGCACAAGAAAAAAAGTATCTTAAGATTATATTCATGACCAGTGGGAAAAAATTCCAGATTTCAGTTTATCTTGCTCCTTCTTCTATTTAGGATCTTCCTGCTTTTTCTCTTAATCAGTGTTTTCTCTCTTCTCCTGGAAGTAAAATTCCTCCAGATTAAAGCTTTGCTTCTAGGTTTCTTCTTACTTGGCCTGGTTTTGTTTCTACTATTACCATATGGAAAGTTCCTGTGCCAATATCTTCACTGTTAGGAAACTGGAAGGAATAGGCCTCAAAAGTAAAGGAAAGTTCACAGTAATTAGTGATAACAAATGATAAGCTATAGTCTCTAATCATATCCATCCTTAACTTGCTAAAAGTTATCTGCATCTGAATCAGCTCCCAAAAGCAAAATCAAATTATTTGCAAAAGAAAATATCCTGATCAAGAGACTCAAATCAGTCTGATACTTTTTCTATTCAAATATATGATTTTTCTAATCAAAATACATAAAAAAGAAAGGAGATGTATTGATGAATGGAGAAGGGAGAGAGTGAAGGGAAATGGAATGATAAAAAAGAAATTAATGTCTGCTATGTACATGTACCAATTCCCCAAAAGAAATGCAAACATTTTGCACTATGCTATTTACTAATAAAAGTTTTTAAATATATGAGAATAATGATGAACAAACTTCAAAACTCAAATGATAATAAGGAAAGCAAAATTATGCCAATATTGGAAATATTAGAAATATTATTGACCCTGAAATAAATGTGATTGATGTCTTCACAAATTTTAAGAGACAAGATGGAAAAGTTAAGAAAAAGTAACAAGAATTCAAATAAAAATACAATTGAGAAACTAAGTTAAATTAAAACACGAACATTAAACACCTGCATTTTAATGGCAAGTTATACAAAAAAGGAGAAAACTGTTGAATGAAATAAAGCAAAAATACTTAAAGAATTCCTCATAAAAGTAAATTAATTAGTAAACAAAAATCAGTGAGTTTTCTGAAGTGATCAGTAAACTAAAGTTTCAAGATGAACAACATCTTAAAAAGTCACAGATACTAGAAAAATCAGAGTTATAGCCTGGATTTTATTCCTTTCAAGAAAAGTTAGTAGAGCCACAAATTGATAGAAAACTAAAAGATCTTTTCAGTAAATCACTGCTGTTTGAATATAGAGTGGATTAAAAACAGAAGAAATTCCCAGTATTCCATGGTGTCCTGCTGAGTCCAAAGACCTCCTAACACTGCAGATCCTGGAACAGTTGATTGAAATTAACCATTCTGTGGTATGCATGGAAAATCTTCTATTTAAAATATCTATTTTCCAAACAAAAATATAAGTCTTATTCTAGTTAAAGAAAAATAAATTTCATCACATTCTAGCACCTTGTAGCATTCTATTTCATAGAGGGGAAAATCTATAGGACTGGAGAAAAGCACGTGAAAGTCACAGTAAAAACACAGATCCAGAGAAAAGCTTTGATTTAAGATTTAGACCGCTTCTCATCTTCTTGCTTACCACAACAATAGCAGAGCTCCAGTATCAGGGTGCAGCAGAAAAAATGAGCAAGAGGAAAATGTCTGTAAGAAGCACACAGGAAAATACAAAGTAAGGGGAGGGAAAAAAAAGGTAACACATGAAACTCAAGCCTTTGGAATCTGCTGCCATAACAAATATTAAACACGGTGCCTCCTTGTCAGGTTAACATTATACCTCTCTGAAATGCATATTTGTATCACTTTCTATTACTAAATTTCAAGGTTTCAACAAAAATCACTAGGCATACTAAAAGGCCAATTATACAATCTAAAAGACAAAGCAAACATCAGAAACAGATATGGCAGATATTGTAAGTATTAGGTAGTGACTTAAAATAACTATGATTAGTATGTCAAGAATTGTTAAGAAAAAATAGGTAGCATAGAATTACAGATGGGTAGTCAAAGTAAAACAATAGAAATTCTAAAATCAGAGTCTAAAAGAAGTGTTAGAAATCTAACATGCTGCAAAAAAATCTCTCAAACATACCACAACTGATATCAAAACTACCATTGACATTTTTATCAGAAAACAAATTGCACACAGCTGAGAAAAAAAAATAGTTGAAAATAAGTCAAGACAATCCTTACTAACTTAAATGCATAGGTGAAAAAAATAAATCAAATATACAAAGATCGTGGGACAATCTTCAAATTATTGTACATATACAATTGGAATATCTAAATAAAACAAAAAAAACCTGAAGAAATATTTGGGTTAGTTATAACTGTATACTTTCAAAAATTAGCTGTACAAAATAATCCACAAGAAAGAAAAAACAAAAATACTTGTGTATTTCATATTTAAACAATTTAGAAGCTAATAGAAATCGAATTTCTTAAAATGGCACATGATGAACATTGATAAGGAATTTTTTTTCTGTATAGGAAATATAGAGAAACTGTATAAAGAAAAGAATAGAGTAAAATAAGTAAATGTTGCAAGCATATATACACACACATACATAGATAAATAAATCAGCATACACTCACATCAAAATCTATGTATACAGAAATTAGCCTTCAATATAAAAGATAAAATATAACAGTTTTTTTAAGACAAATGTAAGAGTATCCATTGCAAATAAACATCTATTGTTAGAAATGTCTTTAAAAAGTATTTTAGAAAAAATATATATATTCAACAGGTTTGATAATAAAATATTCACAATGAAGATAAGGTTATCAGAGGAGGAATGATTAAAGGTAACACAAAATATTTTATTTTGCTGACACTTTATCTGAAAACTAAATATATAAAATAATAATAGTCATATATTGAGTGATTCTTATACAGAATGTGTTAAACTAATGACAATCATTTTAGCAGAGATTAAAAACAATTGACAATAGTCTGCAATAGTTCAATATATTATATTTGAAATGACTATTTGAAAATAGATGTTTATTATCTGTATTTTACTATCTCTAAATTATTTAAAAAGAAATCCAAAGGAAATGGCATGATGTGAATAATTAGAATGATATAAAGTGTTTAAATATGAATAAACCAAATATGTAAGGTACTCAGTGAAACTGGAGAACAAATAAAATCAAAGGAAAAAAATAGGTTACAAGTGAAACAAACACAAAACAAACATGGTATTAGTCTAACCATTGCAATTCTCAATTTGGATGTATATGATTTCAACATATTAATTATAGGACAAAGACTATCAGAACTGCTTAAAAACTGATATTCAACTGTAAAGAAACCAAATGCATCTGATACTGGCCAGAAAAAACGGGGAGGGCATGAGGGAAGAGGAAAAAAAAAAGAATTGAGATGTACATGTACATGTACATGTACCAGTTTCTCACAATGAATGCAATCATTATGCACTGAGAATGTGTACTAATTAAAATAAAGAACTTAAAAGGAAACATACAGGATTATGGTAAAAGTAGGGAAAGGGATTCAAACTCACAACCTCAGGCTTGTCAGGCAGGCACTGTGCTATCCTCAGGGACTGTGGTCAAAACAAATGAAATGCTACATGTAAAAGAATTTTGTGTAGTGTAATACTGCATGAAAGCTGTTATGATAAAAGTGAGAGAGAAATTTTCTAAGGAATGAGCACATGGTTCAGTGGCACAGCACCTGCCTGACAGGAAGGAGGTCCTGAGTTCAATTCCTTGCATGGGGGGAAAGACAGAGAGAGAGAGAGAGAGAGAGAGAGATATGCTTCCTAGAATCATCTGAAAGAAGACAAGTCTGATATATATGCATGTTATTAATATTAACAAGCTCATCCTCTTCAGAGGAAAACACAAAAAAATCAGATGTATAACCACACACATTTCAAATACAGGCTTATATGGGTTAAAAAGAACTGGACAAGTAGAAAAAGAGATTAAATGTAAATATTTGTAAGTCAGATTTTAAGTCAAGTAAAAAACAGAAACTGAAAACAACTTTTGGTACATTAAATAAATAAATAAAGTTTACAGAGTAAACTGCAACCCTGAAACCTGGACACAGAAGCAACTACAGGGAACAATAGTGAAGTGTAATTTCTGTGGGTCAGTATCCACACGATATGTAAAAACATATGAGCAAATGTATAATTTGGACAATGCATTCTTAGGGGTGTTTCAATTGACTTGTGAGTGAGAAAATACTGAGCCTAGTCTTCCAGGTGCTACCACACTTGTGCCCCTGTTACCTCAAGAATCTCTGCAGGTCTTCGTTCTAAAAATAGAAGAAGCTACTCTCATACTTGAGGCAAGAGGAGAAAGTAACTATCTGGATATATGAACAGAGTGATCGCAAAACCAAATCCTACTTCTCAAATGAAACAATTACAGTAAAACCACAGAAGACCTGAAGGTAGGACTGTGCTCAACTCCAAACCCATTTGTTCTCATTTTCAACTAAGTTAGAAAGAACACTCACAGCCTGAGGACTTTCATAAATACATTTCCGAAAGTGACAAATCAAAATTATCCAACATCAACAAATGTGAACAAATGTAAATGCTAAAAATTCTTTATTTCAACATAAAAGGAAATGGCGTTCAGGAGGAGCTTGATTAGCCAGCACATAAGAGAAACAGGGAAAAAGTAAAAACATCATATGTAAAAAAAGAATGTAGATTCCGATTCCACTGTTTTTCTGTGACATTTCTTTCTTATGGCTATAAATTAAACCTGTGCACATAGTGAGAAGGGGCATTCTGAGTTGTCTTTGGTTTCGAAGTCTGTCCAGTTCTAGAACTGTTCTCTTGTTCAGGTAAATGTTGTTACACTGGCCTGAGTTCTTTGCTTTGGGGATATTAATGGCAGTAAAATTCAGTTTTTCTGAAAAAGTGAAATTTTGACCAAAGGTTGTGAGTAAGTAGTCACCTTTATTAAACACTCCTGACTTAGACATAGTGTTGATTCTCAGAATTACACCTGAGTTCATTTGCAGTATGGTAGCAGAGCTGCATTGTTCTGTTTAATTTTACTTACGAGGGCGAGCTAAGAATATTGACACAAAACCTAAATTAGAAGACAAAAAGTATCTGAAGATAATACAAAAATCACTCATTTTTTGAATAAAGGATTGAATAAATAATATAATAATTGACTCTAACCTAGTCTTAAGATATTTTATAACTTGGATAACCATTAGCAAATTAATCAAGCAATGAAAAATCTAGTACAATCTAGTTTACAGGAAAAAATTTTCCCTACTACCAAGTAAGGAAATGGTAGGAAGGAAAATTTTCAGTTTCCTTCTCAGATATCATGTCCTCTACTTCAAGCATGATCACCACCGAATGTGATTAAAGAAGATTCCAACTGTGATAAATTGGTTCTGCATTAGCTTAGTTAATCTCAATTTCAAAAAGTATCTAAAATTTAAACCATCCAATTTATTTCTAAACATCTCAAGTTTCTCTATCTTTTTAATAGATCCTATAAACAACAATATTTTCTCTTTAACAATCTGAAATATACATTTCATGGACTACGAACATCTACCACAAAGGTACCTTAGTGTCAAAAATACTAAAGTATCTCATGACAATTTAGATATATTTATAAAATATTACAGCCCAACATTAAGAAATAATAACTAATCTGTAAGTGAAAAGACACCTTTAAATTGAGGTTCAACTTCAACTAATGAGGCTGAGTAGTTTGTCCACACTCTTAAAAATAACATAATTTTAGCTTGGCCTAATGTCACTTAGTAAGTGCTCAGTTAAGAGTACATTAAAAAAAAAAAGAGTACATTGAAAATACTCATTGTAAAATACAGAAGACTGTCCAGGTTCAAGGAATTTGAAAATAAACCCTCTGGCATAATTAATGTTGCTTTCAATCTAGTTTAAGAGTCAAGAAAAGTCAAAAGATACATATATGATAAGGAAATATTTCAGTATATATAAAAACTACAAAATATTCTTTTGTTATGCCATGAACATAAAGTAGGCCTACAGCTATATCATAGTTCTACATTATTATAACATTGGATATATATACATATATATATGTGTATATATATATATATAATATCTTTTTCAGATAAAAGAATGTATGTCCATTCAATTTGCTCTTAGCTGTAGTATGAATTAGGCTAGTTTTAATTTTAAAATGTAATCATTGCCCTAGATAGTAATAGAGTAGCAAAATAAACTTGAAACTAATTTGAGCAATATTCACAGCTTATTGATTGTCTTCATCAAAGTTCACTCAATTCAGCATTTTCAGGCTTAGTTTGTGTTTTTATCTAATTGCATGGTATTTTTCATTTTAGAAATCATTATATGAAAATTGATAAAATTCATTTTGAAAGATATAAAGTTCCTACCGAAGTCTTAGAAATATAGCAGGAAATGAAATAAAAATGATGCAATTGTATCTCAAATTTTCTTTTTCTTATTATATTAGTCATGAGAGTTCATTTGTGTTCAGGAGATGACAAAGGCCCTAAATGTATTCAAGTTATTTTAGGAAGCTCTCAATATTCAATAGACGATCCAGAATATAGATTACTAGTATTGCTAAATTATGCACCCAACCTACTCTATCAAATATATTTAAGATCAAATAATTTAAAATGAAACCAGGAAGACTTTAATATTGCCATGGTTAATTACATTAGCTATTTCTCATACCACAATATTGTATTAAAATATTATCAACATAATGCTATAGTCTTTGAAAGCCCAAAGTAGTCTATCCTATAAAAGTATACAATTTCATGAACTTACTGAAATAAAATGTTTTATAAAAATCATTTTGTTAAACTGTGTATTTGAATTGTTTTCTAAATATGATTTTGTATGTACATAGCAAAACAATGCATACAAACATTGTTTGCATAGCAAAACAATCTTATGAATATTTTGATTTCTTTCCAAAGATGCAGGTAAAAGATGTTTCTAAAATTGATGCATAAAACATTTTCTCAACATTGATTTTAATGTTAACAGAAATGGCACTAAAGTTTGCTTCTAAAATGAGAACTGATACTTCCATACATAGAATTTCACTAGGCTTTTCATGTGTTTAGTCATTAGCCAGAATATTTAGATTATACCCTCTATAGTTCCTTTAAGACATAACAACATATCATCTGATCTAATTGTAGCATTCTCATTTATTTCAAGGGGTATCAAAGAGGGTAGAAGGACGAACAGTGTTGATACAGTTCAACATACAGTTTCCAATTAGAGTCACCAGAGAATGTCAATAACTTCTCTTTTACACTTGCAAAAATCACATTAATGCTATTTATTCTAGAGAGAAAAATACATCTAGGATTCCACTCACAAACTTCTGTGCAATACTACTTTTCAAAAGATTTTGTCACAGTAAATTGCATAAAGGTTGCATAATTTGAATCAGCTATTTAATCTTTCTGAAAACCAGATTACTCGTTTTTAAATTGAAAATGACAAACACAAATTTTCCTTGTTTTTCTAAGCCTTCTGTAAAAAAAGTCTTACGAAGTATGTGGCTTAAAAGAAGATATATTTATTTTCTCACAACTCTGGAGTCCCAGCGTTCTACCAGTATGAAATCAAGCTATTGGCAGTTCTATGCTCCCTCTGAAATCTATAAAGGAGAATATTTTCTTCTCACTGCTTCTGGTGGCTTGCAAGTGATAGTAGTTTTTCTTGTCTTGAGGTTACAGTGATTCAGTCTTTGCCTCTGTTATTGGATGGTGTTCTTTCTGTGTTTCTCTATACTTTTGATGCTATTATTCTACTTTGGTATGACTTCCTTTACATTAATTATACCTGAAAAAATCCTATCTCCAAACATTAAAAAAATCTTATATCTGAAACAATCTTATCTCCAAACCTTAAAAAAATCTGAGACACTGAGGTTTAGAACTTCAACTTACCCTTTTTGGATGCATAATTCAACCCATAAAAGAGTTCGTGTAGGGATTTAAAGAATTTCCTTGTATAGTGTCTAGTAATAGCAGTTTTTCAATAAATATAAGAAAAGTATGTTCAAAATAAATAAACCTTGGGTCAAGTAGGATATTTAAGGTTACAGTCATGACAAAGTTAAATTATAGGACATACTGGCTAACAAAGGTGTTTGTCTCAGTTGTCTAATAATGCACAGAATGAGGAGAAATCTGCTAGTTCAGCATTTGCAGAAGACTTCAGAGAGGGTGCATCTGGAACATCTTGGAAATATTCTTTAAACAATGAGGTTTTAGACCTCAAAATACTCTGTTCAACAGACTTCAATGAAGGATGCATATCAGAGTTCATATTTTCATGAAGTCCCATTATTTCATATGTAAACTCACATGAAACTACAAATCCATTATTATTCCAAAAACCATATATTGGTGAATCTTATGCATGTTACAGTGTTTCCAGGGTTAACATAATTGCTTACTTTAAGACAGTAAATTTTCTGCACCGGTCTCCTCATTTTCATACCAACATTTGCCTGCGGTTTGTGATTCCATGTGTTCTCTCTGCTGAAGGGCAGAGTATCAGGCTAAATTACAGGAGAGAATTAAGTCTGAGGCTGCAGTGAGAGATATCACTGATAACAATAACCTGGCGGCTTTACTCATGAAGGAAAACAGCATGCAAAAATAACTCTTGGGGACTGTTAGATTTCTAGGTGTTTTCCTAGTGGCATATAACTATGAGAATGAAAGTCTTCAACAAAAATTTCAGTGGGCAGTCAGACATTCTAGGAGGCTGAGGCAGGTAGATCACAGGTGGTTCTACCCTCGACAAGCTAATGGCTAAGTGAGACTGTTTCAAATGAAAAGGGCAATGGATTCAGCCCAGAGTGACCACTTTGGGTTCATTCCCCAGCTTCTGAGTATCTAGAGGTATGTATATGGAAGGAATGATGTCAGCTTCAGGTGTAGATTAGCTGGTGAAGTTAAAGTTGTGGTTTAAAGGTTAGAAGGTATAGTTAAGTGGTTCAGAAAAGAACCTACAGACAGGTTCAGAAAAGAACTGGGGGTCTGAAATTTGTATACTTTTAGCACTCCTTTTTAGGTAAAATAATACAAAACTAGAAATGCAAAAATCAACTGCAAAAGTAAGCATTCATTAGAATGAGTATAACATCTACAAATTACATATTTGAAAATGTTAGCAAATACTAAAATTTCATAGAATTTAAAAAATAATAGATTAATATTGTGACTGCCTGACAAGGTCCTAAAATAATAGTTTTCCTATATTTACATAAATACATAATATCCAACTGTTCCTTATAAAGATACTGGCCAGAATTTTAAATATATGGTGTCAACTGTAAAATCCTGGAAGTTCACGGATTTTAGCTTAAAATTTATGATTTTTTTCAAGAAAAAAGAAGAAAAGGGAAAGAAAAAGAAAGAAAAGTAAGGGAAGAAAGAAACATTAAAGCAGGAAGAATTTATGTCTATAGTTAGGAAGACTGGTATAGGAAGAGTCTGTCTATACCATGAATTTTTTCCCATGATACATACTACTTTACATATAAGTGAAGGACATTTTTAGCTTTAAAATAGCATAAGAATATATTTATAGGCACAGGAAAAATGTGCATATCATATTAGTAAATAATAAAAACATTTTACAAAAGCTTGCATAGTATGATGCTAAAGAGAAATATACATAAGTACAAATTTTATACATTTGATAACACAGAATAATAAACATTAAATTTTAAAAATTTTAACAAGGCTGTTTTTTCTTTTGTAATTTTTAACTTCTGATTAAAATCAATCCATATGCATTATTATTACATCAGTGAATATTGAAACCGTTGTATAATTGACCTGGCTTCAAAGACAAACTTACAATTGAATAGTTTTAATAAAGGCAATCCTAGTTGTTAACATAATTACTTAAAGGAAATAAATGGGTTCATATTTATGTTAGTAAGTATAATGAGGTTTTATGCTAAACTGTGGAATGTCAAGAAACAGATTTCATGCACTCAAAATATAAAAGCTTTTTATCTTTAAGTGCTAGGCTTCTTGGTTAAATCACTTATGCAGTCCCAAAACAGCTCTGTAAATTTATAAAATGAATTGTGCAAGCTCATACTGTGCTCTTCATTATTTAAAAACAAAACCTCACTATCTGATGGCACAGTGTCCAATTATTAATAAATATGATCTTACTGTAAATGTATTTCGATTAGATTCTGCCGATTTGATAGCATGAGTACAAAAGTGTCGAAGCACAAAGTAGAGATACAGCAACAGAGAAAACTTTCAGCTTTCCACTGCTTTTGTGGAGTGTTCATGAAATTCTGGAAGCAGAAGATAAGAGTTGTAATCTCTTTCATATAAGAAGGAACACATCAACATCCTTTAAAGAAACACACGAAAATGCTGGTCATTCTGATCAAACTTAATTCTTTCCAAGGCAAAAAATAAAACAAAATAGAGCATTCCACAAATCTGAAATACTTATGTATGTACACATTGTGTATTGTTACATAATTGCATATGAAATATATCCCATATATTTTGTGAGAAAAAAATAAAATTAATGAATAAATTTATTTATTCACCATTAAATATAAAAAGCTATTCAACATTACCCATAGGAATAACTCGGTGAGCTTAGAGAAATCGTTTAGGGGATTTTTAAATACAATAAAAATGACAGATATCCCACCATGATGTCTATCTCCAGCTCCGAATATAATTCTAAACTACTATGCTTGAATTTTCTCTTTCATATTTAATAATTCAGTTTTTCACATTTAATAATAAAGCTTCTGTGGAATTTCACTTTTATTACACAGTTCTTTCCAAAGCACAATAATTTGTGTTTCATTCAATTCCTTAGGTCTACTTAATGTTCAATTTTGTGAATGAGTATGTGAGTGTGTGTGTGTGTGTGTGTGTGTAGGTGTGGCCGTGTGTGTTAGGTTGTCTTCTCATTATAGAGTCCTTATAGAAAACATCTTTTTTTAATGAAGGGATTAATGAAAAAATTAATAGGACAATGGTATTTGAGTATAAATATTATTTAAATTCAGGACACAAAACAAAAAATCCTAATAGTAAACATTTGAATAAAAAAGATATGCTCCCTTACTGCATGTAAATTTCTTCTGATAGTTTCATTTTTGCCATGGATAAGAAAATGGGAGCAAATAAGCAGTGGAAGACCAATTATGAGTTCGATTTTATTATCTCTAACCACATAAATGACCTTATTCTGTTCATAGATCCCATGTGATTATTTTAAATTCTATCCCATACTGACATGCTCTCACTTCCATGAATATGATATATAGTGATTACATTATTCATTATACATTTAATATAAATTCCTTTCAAATATATAAATCATATCTACATTTGAAACAACTCCTTTAGAAAGCATGATCAAGGCATGGTCAGGAGGCTGTTAAGTCAAAAGAAAGAAAGATATTTCTAAGAGATATGTCCTTACCTTTGTTATGAGATCATACATTACTTTTGATGATTTCATTATGGGCCATACAACTCACATCCTTTGTCAATTTGCTAATGCAATGAAATGCACTGAGTATTTTTTTATGACAATAAAAATGAACACTTAACTTCTCTCAGATCCACTTCTAATGCACAACATACTGCTGTAGTGCTCTCATCTATGCATATTCTATATTCTTAAAGCACCAATGACAATAAAAATAGCACCAAGGTTACCTTATAAAAGTGCAAGAGAAAGCTAATAAAGAAGGGAAAAGTATGACTCAGTAATAATAATTTCTTTTTATTTCTTCTGTTTTTGTATAATAGAATTGAGAACAATATATATTTTCTAGATCTCAGATTCTGTGTGATAGATTGTTAAGAGCAATAATTAAACAATCAGATTTCTGGTTTTAGATGATTTCTAAAGGTGAGGGTGGAGGCATACCAGATAATAGGCATTTATATTATTTCTGTTTTACGATCATGTTGTAACTTTACTTTCTATTTTTGTCTCTCACTGAAATGCTAGCACCAAAGGACAATAATTATGTGCTTGTGACCATGAGCAAACATAGAAAATATAGAAACAAAAGAAAAATGAATTTTGAATTAGACATAACAATTTTACTGGCATTAATAGGAATATTATATGCGATAGTTTTCAAACTTTTAAAAGGGAGATCAAAAGTGATTCTTATTGGTGTACTTATTGAATAAAATTATAAAAGGAACATCTATTGTGATTTTGTCTTATTAAAGTTATTTTCTAAAATTATGAAGTCATACATTTGAAAAGGTAATGAAATAATTTCATCAGTCTTCCATCTTTCTATTGCATAGATTGAATTCACATATTGATTGAATAACATATCACCAGTGTCTGTTTTAGTCATGCTTTTAAGCAATGTAAAAGAATTAGAAAAATTTGACAAATATTAATAATCTTTTTTCATTATTTAAATTTTGTTAATGTTTTTACCAACAAAGATTGAATAGCAATTCTATTTCTAACAATCTTGCCTTTGGCTGATATAAAAATAACTAGAACAGCGGGCATTGTGCTAAATTAAGTGAATAATTCAGATTAGGGGAAACTACTTTAAACTCACTTTTAGGCTAAGTTACTAAAGGTTATATTACAACAATTTATTTTCCTGTCAATTTTTTACAGATAGGCTATGCAAAGTAAAGAATGTGAGTTTTGTTTGGGGCTTACAATTTCCCTTTTTCTCTGGTCCAAACTCAAAATCACTAGATTTTTTAGTTCTAAAACCTCAAGATTTGATACTGCAAAACCATGTAATGAGAAAGATTATCTTCATAATTGTGAGGAATTATACTGTACTGAGTTCCATTGCTGCTTTAAGTGTAAGATATTTGGTTTTGCCAGTGATACTGAGTTGGGCTGGGTACTTGGGTGAAATCGGTCATGAGTAGCTACCATGTACCCTGTAGTATTGCAGGCATTATATATTCAAAAAGAAATAAATTCTAATTTTGAGAGAGAAAGTGACAAGTAAAAACGTAATTATAATACCGTGCCATAATTAATACTATTCCTAACTATGTTAGATGCATTCACTGTTTTGTTTTTAATAACATCATTAGTTCTTCATGTAAATAATAGCATACTTGAAATACTACAGTGACTTTTTTCATGTTTTTTCTATCCCCTCTCATTTATTCTATAGACTATGTATTAAATAGCATATTAAAATATTCTGCATAACCATTTAACCACCAAATGTTTTCTCATTGTGTTTCAGTAATTTTTAGGTTATGTAATCCATAGACTTTCTAGTATTATGCCCTATATTAGTTTTTAAATTTCATCCCTTAATTGGAATGTATTTGATATCTATACCAAAGATTCTTAGACATTTTCTTTGTTCTGGATTTATACAAAATACCATTGTATCTCAATGATATATGTTATTTTTTTTCTTTTTAGACTGCTTTTTAGTCTTTAATTCTTATTAGTACAATTTTGCGGTACATAATGACAACATTCCTTGTGTGCGGTTGGTACCTGTGCATAGCACATCTCAATTCTGTTTCCATCCAGTTCCTCTCTTCTTCTGCAACCCCTTTTACCTCTTTGTCTTGTTCGCACATCTCCCTACTACCTATTATTGATCTTTTATTTTATTCTTTATTTGTATTTATGTCTCTTATATAAAGGAAACTATATGATATTTAAGTTTATATGTCTGATATTTCATTTAACATTATGGTCTCAAAGTGCATCCATTTTCCTGACTCAGAAAATGTGGTATTTATACACAGTGGAGTACTCTGCCCTAAAGCATCATATATGGTATTTCCTTGCTAAGCAGGCTTTCCTGTTCAGTTGCATCTTCTCGCCTGGTCATCTGGTCCTCACCTTAGGCTGCTAACTTTAGAAATTGTTGCACAGAATGTCATACTTTAGAAAATTATATATCTGAGTACTGTAAGCTATAGAACCAGACTTTCTAAATTAGAAATTTGTAACCTGTAAGATATTCATTTACTCTGACTCTGAATGTTATTTACCCTTTATGACTCTTTAAATCTTTAATAGTAACATAGAACAATGATGCTTATTATATATTCACAGTCATGATGCCTATTGTATGTTTATTTATCATTTAAGATCTTAAATAAAACATATTAACTACTTTCAGTAGTGACTGATATTTAGTAATTCCTCAACAAAGATTTGACATAATTTTCAGCTATTTGCAACTGGCACTTTTATTTATTTTTTAAATTTTAATTATTTGATATTGGGAATCAAACTCACAACCTTGTGCATGCCAGGCAAGTGCTTATGTTGCTGAGCTATATCCCTGGACCTCTGAAATTGGAGCTTTCAAAGCTTCATTATATTTGACCTCATAATAATCTTCACAAGCATACACAAACACACATAGTCATATATACACACATGCTTGTGCCATTTCTTTGTTTACTGTTTTTTAATGTTTCTCTGTCAACTATAGGCTCAATGAAGGAAAGTTACATGGTTACCTTTTTTCATGTAAATAATTATAGGCCATGTATGAGGTCTATAAATTTATAGCAAGTGTTATGATGTATGCCTGCTCAAGAAATTACTTACTTTTGTGAGAGTATTTTTCTGTTCTCTGGCAGGAAAAATAACTTGCAAAAATGGTATCTTATTAGTTCTGAGTAACTGTTTTGATCAAGTTAAAGAAATGCACATGACATCTTAACCTAATGGCTTCCAACCAGTGGCACAGCCTGAGGGGCTGGTGGAGAGGTCTACTCCAAGAGGCACATTTTTGGGGCAGCATTATTGGCCAAAAGGTAAATTATATGGTAAGAATTTACTCCACTTTAACAGAACAGAGTCTTGAGTATATTGAAATATAATTTTTCCCCTGTGAGTTATTTTAATTTTCTACTTGAAGAGGTTAACATCTTCACATATATGGGAGGGTGGCAAACTGAAAGACCATGGAATAGCGCCAGCCCTCACTATGGTGCTGCTTCCATGGTTATGTATTGAAGCTACTGATGAAATTTGTTGTTCTTTTGTGTTTAAACAAAGCACTTTCTATTGTATATATATATATATATATATATATATATATATATATATATATACCACAGTGTTGTCTACTCATCAGTGGAAACTTGTCTTGTATTTTTGTCTTTTGCATCATGAATAATGTTGTAAAGAACATGAGAGATCATATGATAGGGCAGGTCTGGTTCTGGCTAAGATGGATCTTCTGGGAGTACTGGGTAAAGCTTTACTTGGCTAGAGTTGATGTTTTAGTCCATCAGATCCATAGAGGGTGCTTAAGCTCTGAATTATTTTGCATTGGTAGCAGGACTGAATGGTCCACAGTTATTCAGGAGGTCTAGCAAAGCATATAGTATCTGAACAGTTAGGTCTCAGTCTAAAATGGGCTTGTCAATTTCCTTAATCAGAAAGACAGTGGTTATTAGAGCATGAAGGCAAAGGAAGTTTGCACCCCTTAGTGACTGGGTGCAAGTATTTGAACAGGAAAGACACTGGACATGACCAAGGGCTGACAATCTGAGTAAGCTTTATTGTTTTTGTGAACTCAAGAATCCAGATTCTATAGAACCCAGCAGCTCCAAGAAATTTACTGAGTTTCTTTCTTATAATCAGATTCTGCTGGATATTATTGGCAAAGTGTTCTGTCTTTCCAGCAGACAGTTTGTTGTCATTAATCAGAAGAGCAGTGATACTTTGTGCTACCAAGTTAGTAGGGTCAAACGTAAAGGATTCTCCAAAGAGGGTAAATTCTGAGAAGTTAAATCCACGTCAATTGACTTTTGATTCCATAACTTGGATCTTTCCATTTAAAGATGAGGAAGTGTTGGTTGATAGGAGTCAATGAAAGGCAGAAGAAAGCATTCTTTAGGTCCATGCAGGTGTGGCAGCAGACTATGGGTGGCATAAGGCTGAGGAAATGTATATGGAGAGCAATCATGGCATCATTGGCAGCTTAGAGTTCTTAAATCAACTTTACAGGCAGGAGAGGTGTATTTTAGCAGTTTGACAGTTTACAGATATTTTATAGTTTTGAAGGCCCATTTTTATTTTCCTCAGAGACCATGATGGAGCAGGAAGGAGTAGAGAAACAGACTGTTTCAGAGGCAAGTCTGTAGCTAGGGCCTCCCTGAAAATAGTGCGAGAGTTCCCAAATCTTTGTGGCAATTGAGTAACAACCAAAAAAGGATGCATGAGTTGGAAACCACAGAATGCCAGGAGATCATGCATTTTTGATGGCATAAAGATCATGCCCAAGGTGATTAACAGTTGTTGTAGTCAAGAGTTTCCAAAAAAATTAATTATATACAGGACATGTAATTTATTATATTATTTATAAAAGTCATCCTAAGAGTTAAATACAAAGAAAGAACAGGAAAAGACCTAGAGAGTCCAGGTAAGGGACTGGATCCCATAGCAATGTCCTAAATGAGTCTACCTGAAGTCCTGAAGCCCATGACACTACCTCCCCCAAGTTCAACTGAAGGCCTAGAGTCCACAACAATGACTCATGCAAGTCTGCTGGGAAGGTCCAAAGATCAGCAGTGGAAGCTGGAAATTCTGTACCAGCAGGATGAAGGATTTGTACCAGTAGGTTGAGAGTTCTACACTGTAGCCAGGAAGCAATGCTCAAAGTAAGGACCAGTGTTCCCCAAAAAAGTACCACAGTCATCCTGAGTAACAATGAGGTCCCAATCTCCTCCCGCAGTAATAGTCAAATTCATATCAGGGAGCCAGCATGACAAACTTCTCCTGGAGTTTGAATAGTATACATGTTCCCTTCTGGAGCCAGGAAGCAATGCCCAAATTGAAGATCAGATCTCCCCAAAAGTGAACCACAGCCATTCTCAGCAAAAACAAGGTCCCCAGCTCCTCTGATGATGAGAACAGCCAAGTTCATATCAGGAAAGAAGCTCAGCAAGCTCCTCTAAGAGAGCCCATGGCAACAGGAGAACCAACAGCACCAAACAACAACCATGCTATTCTTCCTTTCCAGGTCTCCTTTATATGGTGGTAGCAATCCTCAAGTGGGCAGTCTACATGCAGCACCTTGCTGATTCAGTTCAGCTAGTTTTAATTTAACCACCAGTTTTTGAGCCAAGACAACACTTTGTCAGGCTGATGTATGGCTAAATGCCTCTTTATGCTTCCCATGACATCTGATAGCAATGGGGGTTGCAGTGAGGTGGCATGGTTGATGGTCATTTCTGGAGGCAAGTCTTTAGTCCATACCTCTGCGAAGAGAGTATTTAGAACTTCAGGATTACAGTTCTCACAGTGATGCAGGTGTCGTCTTTCTGTTGGGAAATATGCAAAGTTGAAAGTGCAGAGTTAAACAAGAGGGATTCTGACTTTCTTGGTGCAAAAGAGATTATTTTTGTAATTTCAAGCTTACTTTATTAAGCAGCATATAACAACAGATTTAAAGTTAAATATTGTTATCGCCATGGAGTTTCATTACACACACAGTATTTCTAATCACACCCAACCACTGGTAAGTTTGTAGAGTATCTCTTCATCTGAACTCTAATTTTGGTCTTTTGCATGTGTTGAGAGAAATATGTAACCACCGATGAACTCATGAACCACCTTGCAGTCCACCTCAGTACAAATGAAGGACAATCGGACTTCACCAGCAAACCCAACAGTGACCATTTTGATCTCCCAGTTGACATTCCACTGCTTCATGTTGCTAAATCTCCAGGTCTTAATGGCATCCCCTGTACTGACATCCATCTGAATTAATCTGTTGTATGCAATTCCAATCAATTATTCTTTTTTGCCTTCCTGGAACCTCGCAATGAAGTGTGTGATGCCAAATTTGGGCAGTGATTGCCAAGCTTGAATAAATCTCATCTTGGTTTCAATCAGACTCATCTGAGTCACATTCTGATGGACCTCCAGGATTCTTGCTGTTATCAAATTTCTTATATAGCCTGGTTGCTTGTTCTTGTACTTTTTTAGGTACTGAGGAGACACCAAACATTCAGGATTTATATCAGTTGTGATCTATTCTGGTATTAACTGAGGATCTGGGTTTAAATGCTACATTTTCAGGAAGGAGAGAATATTCTGAACTTCTAGGTTGTAAGTACTGTCTGCCATGGTCTTGCCCTTGGAGGCTAATCTGCAGGCTGCCATCTAGTGCACATACTGCTTTTCACTGTCACAATGAAGCCAGATTTCATTCATGCCCTCTGCAACTGGAATCAGGAGCTTAATGTTAAGCTTTTGGCCTGAAATGTTTACATCTGGGGTACCTTCACAACCTCGCAGGTTCACCTGATTGGCTGGGGTGCCACCGGACTCCTCCTTGCTCTTATAGCAGGAAATAGATGTATCTTTGAAAGTGTACCAATAATGCTTGTAGCCTTTTAAAGTCAGCTTTTTGGGCTTGAAAATTTTAATATAGTCAGCAAGTTCAGGAATGGATGTAATGTCACCCAGAATTGTTGATGTTTTACCCCTTCCAAAGTAATCTCCGAAAGGGCAGCATCAACTTCATCAATGTCCTTGTCACTGTTGTTTAGGTGATTCTCTGACGTGGTGATCGACAGCTTGTTGATATGATACTGCAAGGCTGCAAACATCATCATCTCTTCCATTGTGCATTCCATTTCTTCCAGCAGAATGGCCCACTTTGCATGCTCATAAAGCTGATTGATTCTGATTGTATCATACTTTGGATTCAAATCAAAAAAGCTGTAATACTTGAATTGGAGCAGCAGGGCCTCATTTTCTTTCACATCTTGTTCCATAAGAGATCTTGAGGAATCAAGCCACCCTTGGTTGATTTTTTGTGTGTCTTGTTACAAATAAATAAATGCACAGATAGGGGCACATTTATTTATTTTTAACAAAAGCCCTTATAACTCATAAGCAGAGGGTATGGTAATCCATCAGACCAGATTTTCTTCTAGACATCAGATGCTTTTTTTTTTTTTAACAAGTTTAGGGGCAACCGTAGTTGATGAGAATTTTGTCCTGCCTTTTTTGATGTCTTTGAGAAATTCTTTACTGATTTTATGCTTGTAGGTAGGATGACTTTGGAAAAGGCCATGGCAACTCATTCATTAGGACAGTCCAACTTTTCAAAATGTGAAACTGAGAAAAAATTGCTGACAGTCATCTCAGGTGGTGTTAGATGATGTCACCTGATGAGGATAGGCATAACCAGGAAGCAGAAGATTCGGAGGGGAGGGCCTCTATGGCCAAATGCAGGCTATGACTAGCTGGAAACAGTTCCATTGCCTGGAAGTAGACAAGTTGGGAATGGGGAGTAAAGCTATAGTTGCCAGCAACTGTGGAGACTCATAAGGGTGCCAAAGCAGAATTTTCAGGAAAAATGGGCCTCATTTTTTTTTTTGAGATGAAGATGGTGGGTTAGTTTTATTTTTAACTGTAACAGACTTTTTACCTGCAGTCAGGAACTGTTGGTTTTGACTAATTGGTTCCCATCTCTGACTTCATGCACATGTGTTGTATATCCTTAAATGATAGTTCAATAAAGGTGGGTGCTGCTCAGAAAGAGAGACCATACAGAGGCCCACCAGGCCTCACCACTCTTTAGGATTTAGGAGCAACTTAGCTACTGAGGGTGCAAGGTCTCTGATATGCCATATATTATTCCTCCCAGAGTTGCAAATGAGGGCCCAATCAGCCACTATGACTGTGCTCCCCAGTCTTGGTGCACAGACAGAGCAGCTTACACATTCTGGTCCATTCATTCATACATTCATTCAGTAGGCACTCAGAGGTTAAAAGTTCCAAACCCTTTCCATGGAGGGTGGTCCTGACTAATGAGAGTTGATTAGAGTCCCCTTCTGCTCAAGCTGAGCAGAACTGATAGACTAACTGGAGTATCACTGGGAGTCTCATTGGAATCAGACAGGCAGACAGACAGAAAGATTTTGTCCTCCACCTTTTGATGCCCAATGTGAGTAGCTCAAGTGGGGAGGTGAGAATCTCCTTCCAGACCTCAAAGGGAACTGTAGAAATTTGGGAACTGGAGAGATCTTTGACATCCACAAAAGCCACAGTCAGTGACCAAAGCAGTCAGCACAGTCAGTCCTCCTGGCCAGTGCATGAGATGCTACAGCAAACAGAAAACACTGAAATGGCAGCTGGGATTTGGAGGTAGATTTGTTTACACTGATGTGGACTGATTGGGATCATTCCCAAAATAACAGGCCGTGATCTCTGGTGGTCTCATGCTTATAAGGGATAAGCAAGCAGGAAGTAGATAGGCAGAATGGCTTATCAACTGGGGATTGATTCTTACAATAGGCATCATAGGGACCAGTTATGCATCACAATAACTAGTCATTTGTAAGGAGCAAAAGTAACAGGAACTGTGACTGGAAATTTAACCTGGGCAGTTAACAAACTGAAGTATAGTGACTGAGAAGGGGTCATCTTGTGCTACAGATTTAGTTGATAGCTAAGAGATTTTACAAGGTTGTCTTATTCTAGAGAAATAATATGTTAGAATCTTTTCTAAAGACCTGCATATTGTTGAGATTCAGTTGAAACAAATAACAACCCTTTTAATCTGAGCATTTAAATGTGAATTGTGTCATGTTCAGACTTATTTTTAAGCAAGAATCTAGTTAAATGAAAAAAATGGTGTCATATTACATGAAATAATAAAAACAAGTTTGGAAATTTTGCATAGCTTCACACTTTAAAAATGATGCCTACTAATGTTTTCTTGAGCATAAATTTAAAACCAAGAGAGAAAAAGACAATACTTGCCTTTTACAAACTGTGGTTTTTTGCTATTAGGAGTGTCATCTTGTAAGACTAATACCTAAGGACTCATAGGTTTTAAATACGATTAACTTCTTTCCCTTGGGTTGGCAGAAACAATAACACAAAGAACTTAGTATATATATATATATATATATATATATATATATATATATATATATAATTCTCACCTCAACAGCTATACTAGTGCTTTCTTACGGTTCTAGCACACAAGACAGAATATTAAAATACATACTCATGATTTCATGCAAAGAACTTACATCTGATAAACTGAAAAATTTACTATTCATTCCCTGATGTGTCCCAGTTCCTACCAGCAAAAGGATAGCAATCAGACTCTTCTACATGATTGAATGTGAGACAGATCCAGGAGTAGCCCCCTGTCAACTCTCTTGGTTATATCATACACAAGGTTTTGGAGTATAGATTTTTTTTTTACTACAACTTAAACTGACAGTTACCCAAGTCCCTGTTATATAAAATGTTACCTAGAGAGTATATTAAGAAATACTTTTACCTGTACTATGTTTTTGTAATTTTTATGATTCTATTTCTCTATTGAAAAGTAGTATTATTCTTCATAGTTTTCTAGTCAGTATTACAGGCAATAGTGATATTATTGTCAAAATATCATTTTAAACTTTAAATAATTATGGCTCTAAATTTAAAATGAACATAGATTTTTATCATCACAGTAAATATTTAGTTACTCATAATACACAGATTATAAAACTATTTTCTCTGAAAACATCTATGCTAAGTTTTTTGGCTGAACACAGTTTGGCTTAAATGAGTGAGTGGATGTTAATGCTATGTGGAAGAATGCAATATTTTCTCCTAGCAGTAAGTTTCATAGCTTAGTAGTAATTTGTGTATACATATCTGTTAGGGTTTTCTGGCACCATAGAGAAGCAAAAGGAAAGAGAAAATGGCCTTTATTGAGGACACAAGAGGGGTTTGTAGGGGTTTGGCTTTCTTCTCTGACTGGACACAGAAGGGACAGAAAGTTGTATGACCTCTGATTGGAAGTGGCACATGAGGTGGGCATTGATGACGTGTGATGAACTGATTGGAATTTTCTTCACATGCATGGAAAAGGAAGTTGTAATCAGGGGTGAAAGGGAAGAAGGAGGAAGTGGTCATCTGGGTGTTTTTGCTTTGGCCTTCCACCATGTTAAACCACCACTGTAATGTACAGTATTTTATACTAGGGAAAGAACCTTTCATTCTTGTCTTTGTTTTGCCAGAAAAGGGTGAAGACTGTCTGTTACTACTTCCTGCTGGTGGGAGTATCATGTTAGGATTTAGGGAGTGTTAAATGGATGATAGTTGATGCCCATGTAGAAGCTGCTACCAAATGTTTCAGCCAGGACAAGGAATTTATCATTGGTAAACATTTGCATCCTAGATAGGAGACATAAAAAGACAAGGTGTTATGAAGAGACAGATCACTATCATAGTTAAAGGACCCAGGAAGGTAGAAGGTGCCTATGACCCAAATGTGTTGTTCTATCAGGACCATGATGAAGAAGAATCTAAAAAATGAACAAGGAGTTGGGAGGGGTGAAGTTATAGGAGGCAATTACTTCCCCATCAGAAAGGGTAAAAGTAAACGTGTAGGTAGGGCTTGTCCTTAGTTCAGGGGTTGAGCTGAAGAGAATGGGAAGCATGAGAAGTGTAAGGCCTGACAGTTGAATCATATTTGGGAAATTATAGACAAGAAATGGGAAGGGCTGTGGCTGTATCACTATAAGTGAGATGAGAGCCAGATCCAGAGGAGCCTCACATTTAACTAAACAGCTGAAGGTTGAGAGAACTATGATAGTAGTTATATAGAACAATATGAGAGCAATCTTATGGATAATGTAGGAGTCTTTAGGAAAGATTGCCCAGACTCCTATAGTAAAAAAAGAAAACTAAGAGGATGTAAGTGGTCAGGAGCCTAACAGGATAACTAAACATGACTTAGTCTGAAAGTTGTGGCAGTGGGCCCTTGGAGAGGCGGAGACAGGTAGGAGATAGGAGATCTGATGACAACTTATGATGTGTAGAGTCAGGGAAGTTAGGCTTAGGAGGGCACTGCTTAGCTTGAGTGATGTGGAACCAGGATGGCAGCCCAGTGACCTTTACCACTATTGGAGTTCCAAGGAAGACCAGCTAGGGGTCACTCCACTTTGGTTGTAGTACTGTTGAGTGATTTGAAAAATAAAGTTTGGACCATTATCTGACTGGATATTCTGAGGTAAAACAAATCTTTGAATGATTTCTTGAAACAGGATATTAGTAACTACATCAACTGTCTCCCTAGTTGTGGGAAAGGCAAAACCAGCCATCACGAAAAAGCACAGACAAAGGTAAGAAGATATTTAAGAATTTTGTGGTGAGACTTGTGTGTAAAATCTATCTGCCAGTCCTGACCAGGGGTGTGTCCATGAAATTGATGAGTAGGAAAAGAAAGGGGTGGTATGTGTCCCTGAGGAGAGATTTTAAGACAGAAATGACAGGTGCCAGTAATCTGAAAGATAATAGCCCTCAGAAAAGGATATGTGACTACTGAGGCTAAGAGTATGAATAGGGCCTGTGATTGCACATAGAAACAGTTGTGTAAGTCAGTGACAATGTCTAAGGCCTGCTGATCTGGAAGAACAAATTTTGATCCTTGGAAAATCCATCCCTGGAGTGTTTTGTATGTAACCTGGTTTATGAAGCAATTGTAGTTGTTTTGGTGAGTAATTAAGCTGAGATACAATATTGGGACTGACAGGAGAAGATGAGAAGAATATGGACAATGCCAATTTGGTTAGTGTATCAGCAAAGTCATTGCTCTGAGCAATGGGGTTTGTAGAATTTTGATGTCCCCTACACTGAATAACTGCTTCTTGCTTTTGGAGCCAGGCTGCTTCTAGGAGTTTAAGGATGAGAGGTGCAATAATGATGGGGGTTCCTTGAGTGTTGATAATACCTCTTTCTTGCCATATGGCAGCATGGGAGTGTAAAATGCTAAATGTGTGCTTTGTATCAGTGTATGTATTTATGATCTTGTCCTTTGCTAGTGTAAGAGCCTGTGTAAGAGCAATATGTTCTACCCTTTGTGAGGATGTCCTAGGTGGCGGTGGATTTGAATCTATGACCCTTGACTGATTAACAGTTTCACATCCTTCTCTCTTCTGATTGTCTGTGTTTGTTGAACTTCCACCTATGAACCATGTGTCAAAGGCCACTAATGTGAGGGAAAGGAGTAGGGGTCATATGTAAGACCTCAATACAGTCATGGTGAGGGTGGTCTTCTGAGGTGGGAAGCAAAGTTGCTTGGTTCAGAGGGCTTCTAGTTTCAATAGAGATAGAAAGGTCCTGAGAGAGGACTAGCTGTACCTGTTGAAAGTGAGAAGAGGTCATCAGGGCAGGAATGTCTTATGTGAGATAAGCTCATGTAGATGATGAGGTGAGTGTACTACAACAGATTGTCCTAATGTGAACTTTTTAGCTTCTTGTGTCAGTAGACTGCAGCTGCAAGGGCTCAGAGGCAAAGTGCCCATCCTCTCACTGTACTGTCTAACTATTTTGACAAGTAGGCTACCGCTTGAAAAGAAGGTCCATTTTTTTTTTGTCCCACTACACCTACAGGATTGTGACCCTCAAAGGTAGTGTACAGAGTGAAGAGTTAGATGGGGTCAGAAGGGTAAGGGGTGGGGCCCTTAGGAAAGCTTCCTTCAGCTTTTAAAAGAAGGCATATATGAGTGTTGTAGGTTCTAGGGGTTCTGATAAGGAGCCTTTGGGAGCTTTGTAGAGGGTTTGGGCTAGAGCTAAAAATTTAGGAATTCAGAGGTGAAATAAATTAGCTAAACTCAAAAAAGATAAAACCTGTTGTTTGGTGTGGGCATATGTAGATACTGAAGAATCGTCTTGTGATCTGTAGTGATGGAATGAGTGATGGGAGTGAGAGAAAGACCTAAACACTTAACCTTTGGGGAAGCTACTTGGGCTTTAGCAGAAGAAACCCTGTACCCATGATGGGAGAGAAAATTGAGGAGATGCCATTGTATGATTAAAATATGGGGTGGAGAACACAGGAAAAAAATCATCAACATATTGGAGTGTTAGGCTTGATGTCCATAGTTGTAAGGTCAGCAGCAAGAGCTTGGTTAAAGAAATAAGAACTATCTCTAAATTCATGGGGAATCACTGTCCAGGTAAGTTGTTGAAACCTGAGATTGTCTGGGTCGGTCCACATAAATTCAAAGAAATCCTGACAATCAGGGTGGAGGAGAATGGTAAAAAAAAAAAAAAAAAAGCATCTTTAAGGTCTAGGACTGTGAAGTGAGTGGTGGTAGGAGGAATACAAAAGAGCATAGTATAAGGGTTTGGCATCACTGGGTGAATTGGGGTAACAGCATCATTGATTACCATAAAGTCTTGTACCAGATGATAGGATCCAATAGGCTTGAGTACCAGAAGAATAAGAGTATTGTAGTGTAAATTAGTAGGTTTGAGAAAACCACTGTCTAAAAGATACTTGATTATAGGTTTGAGCTAGGTATTTGGGAGCTATAGGATATTTGTGATCATATTTGGAGGAAAATAGCTGTGAGAAGGGAGAAGGTAAATGAAAAGTTAAGCTTTTAGAGGCAATCCCCCCCTAAAAGGAGTATGGGACATGTTGGTATTACCAGCAAGCTATGGGTGAAGAAGACAGTTTGGAACCTGCATGCGATGGGCCTTGTTGGAAGAGGCTGTGTAGGTTAGTGGTCAACAACCACTGCAGAGATGGAGGATTTAATACAATGGCCTGAGAACAGAAAGAACATTATATGATGCCCCCATGCCTACAGATACAGAGAGGGTCTTACTTGAGACATCCAGTGAGATTTGGGGTTCTGAGAAGGATACCTTAGTGGGGACTACAGGTCTTGAGACCCATCAGTCTTCAGCAGCAAGTACAAGTATATTAGCTAATGATGAATCCAGTGGTAGTGAGATCTCCTGTGAGGGCAAGGAATTAGTGGATGGATTACCCACTCTCTGGCAGTAAGGACAGTGGCTCTTCCAATGGCCCTTGAGATTCAAGAGGTGGAATGGCCCCAAAGGAACACATGGGTTGGGGCACTCTCTTGCCCAGTGTCCTTCCTTGTTGCACATGAAGCATGGTCCAGGAGGGGCTCAGGCAGCTCTGCCTTGTTTCAGTTTACCTGTCTTGGGAGCTCCAAGTGCCACTGCTAAAGTTCAGATTGATATTTAGCAAGTTTCTTTTTCTGTGCCTCTTTTTCTTCCTTTTGAGTTCTATCTCTGTTGTTGAAACATAAAAAGCCGTATTAGGAAGGTATCCCAGAGTGGTTTGAGGACCAAGTTCAGCCTTTTGTATTTTCACACAAATGTCAGGAGCGGAATGACAAGTAAAATAAGAGTTAATAACAATTGTCCCTTCATGAGAGTCTGAGTGTACATTAGTAAACTTAATTAGGCTTGAGACAAAATGCCTGATGCCCAACATGAGGGAAGAAAGGTTTAATCCTTACGGTTTTGGAGTTTTCAGCCCATGCACAGCTGGCTCCAAGGCAAGGTGGTATTGCACTGGGGCAACACTTCAAGTCAGCAGCCAGAGTAAAAAGGAGAAAATAAGTCTCTTCTCCTCTCTTATATTGTTAAAAAAAAAAAAAAACTACCTCCCACCCCAGGGAGCACTCTCAAAGTCTCTGTGACCTCCTTTTACCCAGGATGAAGACATTTACAAAATAAGAACCCTAACTCTGTTGAGTCTCTTGGTTAAACTTCTAAACTGCTCAAGTTGACACAATGTATCAACCATAATAGACCTGTTCTAAAAGCTTGTTACCATTAGTATGCTTGTGAGTTACTTTATTGAAGCCCACAATTATACATTCAATCATGTTTCGTACTTTATAAGAAGCTTCTCCATTTGGTAATCTCAGTTAGGGTCCTGTTCAGGCACCACAGAAGGCCCAGAGTCATTCTCAGCAGTATTTACTTTATGTCTACTATTGACTTCCTCTAGAGTTGCTTTCCATAGCTGATTCTGCTCTTGTGAGCTGAAGGTGGTGTTCAGAATCACATAAGCATCCCTAAAATGTAAATCATAACAATTAGTTATAAATTCAAACTCTCTAATATAATTTTGTGGGTTCACAGAAAAGGGACCTAATTTATGGCTCATCTGAGATAGGTCAATGAGGGAAAAAAAAGAACATGAATACAAACTGGTCCCTTGGGACCAGCCTGTTCCTGAAGAGGACAGAGCATTTGAGGATGAGAAGGCTGTGGAGTGGGAGGTGTAGGGTGTGAGGAAAGGGGAGAGGATGAAGCAGGGGACTCAGAAACCTCTGGTTGAGAAGGCAGAGGAGCTTGGGCTTGGGAGCATGGGGGAGTGGCAGTAAAGACAGGAGGTACATCAGCTAAGAGGTCTGGTGGGGAGGAAGGGAGAGATCCTGGCTGAGTAGAGTGAGTCAGAAGTACTTGGGCCACCATACATGAGTGAATAAAAGAGGGGCACGTCCTCAGAATGAAAAAGGACCGGACAGAAGAGATTCCTAACCAATTGCCATCGCCATGATAAAGTGATACAAATCTTGAAGAATTTTTGTTTTTATGGCCTTCCTGAGGCCAAGAACACCAAGATTATGAACCAGGCACCCCAGAGATGTTTTTTTATGGGGGAAAGGAAATGCTATTCCCCATAGTGACTGAATTAGAGGTGAGCCAAGAGAACAATTGTGCCTTAAGACATGAGAGTTTTAGCCCTACCCAAGGAGTATGACAGCTGTCCTGGGTCACACTTATCAGAAGTCACCACCTCTTTTGAGAATGGGACAGGGAAGGTCCCAAACACTCATTCTAATCAGCCATCACAAAGAGTGATGGGGAAGTAGTCCCAGAGGACAAGAGGGTAACAGCTCTGCTTCCGGCTGTCCTGCCGAAAGGACTATGAGAGCTGCTATCTTTGCCAAGGGATGGCAACAGGTTTTCTGGCACGAATTCATGACTTTCTAAGGCTGACAACAGTTCTATCTCAGGTGCCCAAGGAATGTGCAAGCTTTTATAGGCCAAGAAATAAAGACAGAAAAGGCTGGATGGAAAGGTGGTTCACCTGTGACAAATGAGGTGGATCCGTGTTGGATACAGGCTAGCAACAGCAATTAGGCAGGTCCCAGAGGAAGGAAGGCTGGCTCGTTGGCAGGAGGGTTCAAAACCAAGGGTGACCTCAACAAGCCAATGCACTCTGCCAATTCCCAGGTTTCAGGACCAAAACGGTAAGGTTTTCTGGAGCATTAGAGGAGCAAAAGGAAAGAGAAAGTGGCCTTTATTGAGGACACAGAGAGGAGCCCACAGTCTGTGGGGTTTGGGATTTCTCTGCATACAGAAAGGGCAGAGGGTTATATGACCTCTGATTGGAAGCAGTGTATGGGGCAGGTATTGATGACATGGGAGTCATTGAAATTTTCTTCACATGCCCAGGAATGGGAGTTATAATCAGGGCTGAAGGGAAAGAAGAAAGAAGTAGTTGTCAGGGTAAATATTTTTGCTTTGACCTTCCGCCATGTTAGACCACTGCCATAACGTACAGTAATTTATACTACAGCAAGAACCTTTTCATGTCTTTTATTTCTTATCTTTAAAGTGCTATTACTTTGTTATTTTAAAGGAAAAGTTTAAAATTTACTTTTCATAGAACATTAAACATTTTTCTTCATTCTACATTGATATACACAAATTAAATTTTAATTCTTTGTTCCAGTATTCTACAAAAATAGTTTACAGTTCTCTGTATCTCATTCTTTTAAATACATGGCAAATATACAAGTGTGTCTTCCGTATGTTCAAATATGTGTTAAATAATATTTGCTTTGTGCATATTGCAATCATTACAAAAACCTCTTAATATAACCCAAAACGTGTCTTACTCTATAATCCAATTAAACAATTTTCATCATGCTATGAAATAAATTTTAAATACTGATAAATTCTCTGATGTTTCAAAAGAATTTAAAAATTTGAGAAAGTAATCAAATTTAAATATGGTTTCATACAGTCAACTGATGAAGTAATCAATGCATATGCCAAAGAATATCACTGAAAAAAAACTCAGGCAGGAGCAAAGAATGTCTTAAACTTCACAAAAGATATTAATCACCAGGTGTGGTGGTACATGGCTGTAATCGCAGCACTCAGGAGGCTAAGAAGAAATTTGCTGAGTTCAAGGCCACTCTGGGCTTCATAAGCAAGTTGAAGAGCAGTCTTCACTACATAGTGAGAACCTGTCTCAAAACACAGGCAACAATAATACCAAGAACAACAGCAAAAACAATAAAGCAAAAACAAATAAATAAATAAATAAAATAGAAGAAGAAAGAAAGAAAATAATCAGCTTATTAAATATTTAGGGGGAAAATCAAACAGAGGTAAAATTGAAATAAAGCAATGTTTTCATAATTACAAAGCAAGATGGAGTTACTTAAAAGAGATGTCTATCAGATATCTGCTGAGTCTACTACTCAGCACAATATTACAAAGATAGTTGTAGAATACTGTATTCTAAATTTGATACAAAAATGAAGGATAAGACTCTAAGTGACCAGGATCCTACAAAAGAAAATTTTCCTTTCCTACTTAAGTTTTATAAAAGCCAAAATGCCAACCTTTTATAATTTCTGAAAGCTTGGTTTTTCAGTACTATGTCATTTTTCTTAATTAAGAAGAGTAAGTTTTGTTCATAAAACAAGAATTTGAAAGAAGTTACCCAGAAGATAAAGATCTAACTTGAACTCAAGAAACTTTGGCTACCAGTCTTCTTGTATTGATGTTTAAAAGGACTGAGTGTATAACCAGGAAGTTTGTGACAATATGCATTCTCATGTCTTAAGATATCACTCCAAACTTTTAAAATGCCATCTCAATCAACTGTGAAAATAAATTCCAATTTTCTTAGTATTAAAATCATAGTTCTCTCACAAGGTATAATATTTATCCAATGTCATAAATGTCTTTAACCTAGTATTGATTATTATTGAATTTATAAATGATGAGCAAGTAGAAAAAGCTTCTTTTGGGTTGGGGATTTAGCTCAGTGGCATAAGCACCTGCCTGGCAAGTGCGAGGTCATGAGTTCAATCCCTGGTACCGCAAAAAAAAAAAAAAAAAGCTTCTTTCCTTTAAATACAAATAATCTGATCTTAAAATCACATATCTTATATAAAAAGGTGACTAAGAATTTGTTCTCTATTACATACAATAAAAACATTTATAATATATTCATATCAATCCCATCTTACTTAAATATTCTCTGGTACCCAATTACACCACAAGATACACCTATATGTGAAAATAATGAAAAATCACGGTGTAAAAATGTTGAAAAAAATTGCTTCTTGATAATCAAACCACTAGTATTATGATTAGGAAAGAGTTGTTTTTAGGAGTTAAGTGATTGTCCCTAGTAGCAACAACTGAGATTATCATCAGTGATATTTTTGAGGAACATTTTTGAAGCCATGATTTCTATTTCCACTATTTGTATTTTGAAGGTAGTATTTATTATTTTGTATATATTATACTGAATTTGAGAAGTGTAATTAGGCATTTTCTCATCAGACTTTAATGTTGTCTTGAAAAAGTTCCTCTCCACATAGGTGCCTGTTACAAAAAAAAAATATTTAAAAGAGAATAATGACTATAGAAATATTTGAAGGAATGCCTTATATATTGGTGACTTAAAAATAATTTGTATGTATGTTACAATATCTGATTAGTTTCAAAGTTCCAAACAGGAATGTATTTCATTTTGCATTTGGTTAGTTCTAAAGAAATCATTTTTATTTATCATGGTGATTCATTTTGGCCATGGTTTATATTTGAAACTTTGTGTATTTTTTTTTTTTGCTATTTCAAATTTTCTGTATTGCCTGCAAATTTGCCTTCATATTTTCAATGCTTTATCTTTTATTCTTCTACTTCCTTTGTAATTTTTTTCTTTATTTTGTGGTTTTTCTATTGTTTGACTGTTCCCTTTATTATTTGAGATCTACCCCTCCATTGAATATATCTTTTAAAATTTAATAGAGTATTTGATTGAAAAACAACACCATGGAAAGAGATACATGGAATTTAAGTTCCAGGCATAGTCAGGACCATCTTTCACAGAGGAAGATATCCTAGTTGGTCTATGCCTAAACCACTTCTATTCTCAAGTATCATTGAGCATATTATAATGTTGCCATAATTTAGCATCCTTATTTTTTGGCCAAAGTCTATATTTCAGTTTCTTCAGTATTGTTGTCAATCTACTCTTTATAATCTTGTCAAAATTGTCCAATCAGTTACCAGGTTATATCATCAATTCAAATATTTTTTCTGTTGAAATACACATTTTGAGATGGCCAATTCTCTTGTTATTGTGTTATTACTATATCTAGTTAATTATACCTAATTTTGTCTTTTAGATTAGATAGACTTATTAAGAGGATTAGAAATATAGTTTATGACAATGCCCCTGATTCCATAATTGGTATCTTTTAAATCAAATTGTTTTGTCATATACATTTAACAAAGATGGCTGGTTATTTTGATGCAATTTAAGGTTTGAGAACACATAGTTTATGGAACGTTTTGCAATCTTCTTTAGCTTAGATTTTGTTTGCACTTTGTAATCTTTTTTTTAAAAGCCTGGCAAATTTATTATAGTTTCAGGCCATATGAAAACTAGATGTATTTTTGCCTTCAAGGATCATTGCTTTCTTTTAGAGTGCATCTTTATTGTTATTATTTAATAACAGTCTCCCAGAGACAGTAACAATTCTGTCTCTTTTTTAGTCACTATTTTAAGCTTAGGATCTGAAAAATATTTGTTTTAACAGTACTACCAAGTAAACATTTGCTGGATGAATGAGCATCACTTTATATAACTATTTTTCTTCTTTTCATACACAATTTTCTGTTTAGTCAACAGTATCACAGACACAGATATACTGTGTTCCTCCTAACACTTTTTTTCTGTAGAAATAGCAGTAGAGAAGCTTATAAATGTTCAGCATAACATTTCATTAGAGATAACATTTGTTGTAGAGGCAGGATTACTCTGAGATACCTGTATTTGTAAACCCTTTACCTCAAGTAAGATGTATTTCTTCAGAGATACCTTTCTTAATAGGATTTCAAGTAGTTTTTTCAAGCAGGTAAAATAAATTGCTTTTAAACATATGTGTCATATCACATTAAAGGGTGTCATGAATCAATATCCACAATGTGCTCTAATGCATACTTTCACCATACAATGGAATTAATCTTGGATTAAAAAGAGAAATCCTTTTCCAACTGATTTCCTCTTCTTGAAAATATGAGGTTTTCAGATGACATATGACTAGAAAAATCCATTATAAGCATCCACTATTTTACCTGCTCTAAAGTAATTTGGTTCTGCATTAATAACTCTCACTTCCCAATCTCTCATAAGCCCAGCTATATGCCAATGCTCTTAAATGAGATTCCTTATTTTATGAAGGAATTTGTGATGGTCCATACTTTCTGCACTTTATCATATGGTACAGTGACTTAATACTAAACAAAATGATAGTGCATTCTGTCATGTTTCCTTCAGCCTTCCTTCCTGTTCACTCAGTTTACTACCATTCATATTAATAGTTTTAAACTATCATTTAAAGTGTCAATTCATAGCATAATTTGGAAAAAGAAGTAATATGAATAATTACAATTCTGTGTAATCACTTCTACATGAGAGTTAAGCATTCTGTGTGTACTTGTGGTGTGTATCAATCCCTGGTCACTAGAGAAACATTTAATGTAGGTATATATGTATGGATTTAGGCTTAGAGTAGCCCCCTGAAGATCTGGGTGTGGGAGACTGCAAAACTGTCTCTGTGCTGCAGATCTGAAGAATCCATTTAGAAGTTGAAACCCTGGAACCCAGTGTAGAATACACTGCAAGTCTGTATCAGTAGGCCACATGGTCTGTGATGGAAGACTAGAGTCCATGCTGGAGCCAGGAGATGGTTGTCCAAGGTGAAGGCAAAGACTTGTGTTTCTCCAAATAAATAGAAGTGAGCCTTTCTTCTGTCCCCTTTTTATTTCCTCAAGGCTACCTGCCTATTTGTTGGTGCCACACTCACTCCCATCTTCAATAATTCTATTGAATCAGGCCTGGAGCTATGCTAAACCAATCAGTTGTGCATTTCTCACCCAAACTGATGACAAAAGTTAACAATCACATGGTGGAGGAGAGAAAAGGAAATGTAACTGAGGAAGACAGGCTAGGAGTAAATATTTAACAGGAGAATGATGTTACAACTTTGTTGAAAGATAATAATCTCCCTATTGGAAAATTAGTAAAGGGACATGTTGACAGGTCATTCAGTGAAGTTTCAGAAATGATGAAAAGTTCAAAGTCACTAAAGAAAATTCTAAAACTGGAAATGGAAGAATTACCAGATTAGAAAGTCTTATATATATACTTAAAGATATTATCTCCCAAACAACACGGGGTCTGAGGAAGCAAAGTCAGAAAAAAAGCTAGAAAGCATGTTTTATTTACTTGTTGATACATCTATGATATTAAATAATGCTTTATCATATAATTAAATGAAAATGCTGAATTTTCAGTATCCCAAATAAACAATGAGGAAGTCTGAATTAATACTGTGCTATAAGAATGTAAAAGAGGATCAGAAATCAGAGGTAGTACTCATTAGACCTATAAATAATTTACGACAAACTCAAATACTACCTAACACCACTTTCTGTTATCTAAATGACTCCATGATGGTAAATTTCAATTTTTCATTATTCCTCAACTGAATGCAGAATTGGGAATCAACATGCAGTCAGCTCTCCAGATATAATACCCACCTAGCACAGCACTGATTATTTCGGAAAATAGTGAGTAAAAGACAGAAATTGGAGAAATACCATTAAGGCATGGAACACAGTTGCATATGAATTCCATATTTCCAACTTGGAAAAAATATGTTAATGTTTTATGTCTTATACATTCTTCTTAAATGACTTTTGTTTCTTCTGAAAAATACTAAAAGTGAATAAAAAGGAAGAAAATGGAAGCAAGGTTTTTATAAATAAAAAGAGGAAGAGGGGTTGAAGGGAGCTGGGAGGAATGAGGAAAAAGAAGAATCATGTTATACTATGTACAGCTACAGATTCCCAATGATGAATGTGAACATTGTGTGTATATATCTCAAATGTAACAGTAAGAAATCATAAAATAATTATAATAATAGTGACAATAATAAAGTTTACTGTAAGAAACCTTTTAAATAACCATTGGCATTAAACTGCTATCTTCAAAATACATTACCTCAGGGTTAGAAGTAAATAACAATGATAAATTAGATATAGAATATCAATTAAGGGTTATTATAGATAACAAAAGAAGATAGGCACAATTCAATAAGTCAATCTAGATCAATAATCTCCAATTTACTCCATCTCTGGCTTTCAAAAAATATCAGTTAAGTTTAAAAGCAGTTTTCTGTACCCAAGTATGTTTAAAAGATTTTTGCATGCTAATATACTTTGTAAAACTTAAAAAAGTAATAATATTTGGAAAAGTTAATTGAACGTTCCAAGCAATGATAAGGTGAAACACATGAAAATTTATTTACAGAATCAGTGCAGCAACAACTACAGCCATGACAACTGGCTGAGAAAATAATGAATGTATATGAGGCATCGAGTACTTAAATACCATTTTTTTCAGATGAAAAATAATAAGAACAAAATATATTTATTGAGAACAAACTAAATGATTTTTTAAAATCATTTTCTCCCTTAATGATTCAACATCCTTTTGAGATATAAAGATTGTTGTCTCTTTTTCACATGGGTAAATTCAGTTAGAGAGATTAAATATAAATACATTCCTGTCAGGATTACCAATGTTAATGCTTTTTATCACTGCCTCCTACTCATTTTTTTGAAAAGAAAGGAAAATGTTACTCTTTTCCACTGTGTAGGAATTCTTGTTTCCAAAGACATAAATTCTAGGTAGAAAAGCTGATACATTTTTCTAATGAAGAGAAGACTATTCTATCATAGCTTAGCTATAGAAAATATTATCTCACTTTCTCAGTACTTATCTACTACTTTTATATCTACTGCATATATATCTTGTACATCTATACATATAAAACATATTTTATATATTTATGAAATAGATGTATCATATAAACATTAATCTATCAAGTATTTCTAAATATTTATCTGTTTATATAAGTTTTTGTGTCTACATATCTATGTCTGCTTTAACTATCTTTTGTTCTGTTGGCTATTATACCTTTCCGATTTATTTTTCTCTTTTCTTCTGTTTTTCTCACATATACTGCAATCTTTGAGGTTACAAATGAGTATTGGTTTTGTATTTTCATTTTTCAAAAATTCTACAGAGAATATATTTTGCATGCATTCAAAACAACAGAACTTTATATGCACAAAATGCAGACAAATACGTGGATATTTAGGAAATGATTAGCTCTATAACCAGTAAAGCGAGGTCATCTATGATTTTTTTTTTTCTGGAAGAGTGAGTTCACAGTGTTTCTAATAAAATGAATCATAAAGGACATTATACAAGTTTTTTACTATTAGTGTCATTGTTCAAAAAAATGAAGCATAAAAATACTTTTCTATCTAATTATTATGCTTTAAAGTTAACTGAAATGTGAGGAGTTTATTGCTTTGTCCTCATACAAGATTAACGCTGATGAATCCAGGTCTTCACTTCTGATATTCAGATGATTAAAGCTATATCCTATTGTAGAATTCAGACTATATTTGTCTGATATTAAACTATCATGGAGCAAAATAAATTCAGTTAAATTGCTAATTTACTTAAACTAATTTTCAGACTAAAAGAATTATACATATATATATATATATATATATATATATATATATATATATATTAGGTAATGTTTTAACTTTAGTTTATGAGTACACTTGTGTAGTACATGTTTACATTTCCTTCTATGGAGTTGGTACATGCACAGAACACATGTCACTTCCTTTTTTTCATACCCTAGCTTTCAACTCAGTTTCCCTCCCTCCTCTTGATTTCCTTCCCCTTTGAGAAAGAGGGAGCATGGATAATGTCAGAGTACTAGTACTTGTTTATTTCTTTCCTAATATATTTTCTTTCTTGAAACATATATTGGGATGATATTCCTATTTGTACTTCCAGCATTGTTACACATTAAGTTCTTTGTAAATTCCACCGCTTGTTGAAATAAATCTGATGCAGCAAAAATGAACATTTGTGAGCCATCTATAAAACACTGATTAAAAACAGATTAAGGATACAAATGTGGAAATAAGAGAGAACTCAACAGCTAATCCTATTTGTGCAGGAAGACATTTTATGTGTCATAAATAGGTATCAGTAATTTGACATTTTAGCTATATTTACTGACTTCTAGTAGTTTCAATTCTATCACCAATGATAAAGTCATAGAGTAAAATTTGATTAAGATTTAGAGAATAACTGCATCATGAAATGGATTTCAATTTTTACACATAATCTGTTTGAAGGACATGGACATGCTATAGTTAGGACATGGTCTTAGGTGTCTGTCAAAAATTCTTGTGCAAGAAGCTTACCTCCCAGAAGTGCTGATAATAGCATTTGATGGAACCTTAAAGAGTTAGGGCCTAAGATTCAATGCAATCCCAATGAAAATACCACTAACATACCTCATAGATCTAGAGAAATCACTCCTAAAATTTATCTGGAACAAGAAGAGACCTAGAATAGCAAAGGCAATTCTAAGCAGCAAAGGCAAGGCAGGAGGCATCACAATCCCTGACTTGAAGTTGTACTACAAAGCTACTGTAATAAAATCAACATGGTACTGGAATAAAAACAGACCTGAAGATCAATGGAATAGACTAGAAGATACAACCACAACTATGAACATTCTCAGCCACCTTAACTTTGATATTGTTCACTGGAAGAGCAATAGTCTCTTTAATAAATGGTGCTGGAAAAACTGGCTATCCATATGCCAAAAACTAAAACTAGATACATGCCTATCACCATGTACTAAACTAAAATATAAATGGATCAAAGATCTAAATATTAAAACAGAAACACTAAATCTGTTGGAAGACAAAATGGGTAAAAATCTTGAAGACATAGGGATAGGGAGAGAATTCATGAACAAGAACCAAACTGCAGGGGAAATACTTCCCAGAATCAATAACTGGGATCATGCCTTATTAACGAGTTTCTGCATGTTGAAAGAAATCTCCAGCATAGTGAAAAGAAAACCCACAAACTGGGAAAAAATATTAGTGAACAGTCCCTCAGACAAAGGACTTCTGTGAAGAACTTATAAAGAATTAAAAAAAAATCAAACCCCTGAAATTCAAAGACACAATCCAAAAATGGGCATCTAAGATGAACACACAGCTCTCAGATGAAGAAATACAAATGGCAAATAAATACATGAAAAAATGTTCATCATCATTGTTCATTAGAGAAATGCAAATTAAAACCACACTGAGATTCTATCTCATTCCAGAAAGAATGGCCTAGATCAAGAAAAATGCCAACAACAAATGCTGGAGAGGCATTTGAGGAAAAGGTACTTCTCCGCACTGTCGGTGGGAGTGTAGACTGGTGCAACCACTGTGGAGGGGAAGGAAAACTTTACAAAATAAAAATTAAATTTAAAAGTGAAAATAAAAGAATTAGGGCCTAGAGAGAGCCTAATTATAGTCATTCAAAGTCATTATAAATATGTCTTTGAAAGCAATTAATTCAGTTCTTATGGAATCCCAGTAGTACTCTGCCTTCAGACTATTTTGTCCCTTTCACACATGATTTTGTCATAATGCAACCTTCTGTGAGGCTTTTAAAGAGCTGATGACATGGTGTTTAGAATTTCAGTTTTCATATCTGTCAGATAAATAAATCTATATAACTTATAAAGCACTCAACCTCAGTTATTTTGTTATAATATAAAACTAAATAATAGAAAAATGTCAGTTGTAAAGTAAATTTGAGGGACATAAAGTACAGTGTGATATAGTTAGTAATATTGTACTTTTCATTTGATACCTACTAAGATGTTTACTGTCCTTACTGTATACACAAACACACACATACGTAGACACACACAGACACAAACATGGATTATCTATGAGATTGGTAGATTTATTAACTAATTTCACTATGGTAACTGTTCATAACACATACATAGATAAAATCATATTGTGCCTCTTAAATGTATAGAATTTCATTTGCTAGCTATGTCTCCATAAATCTGAAAATAAAAAATGCAGTAATAATCAGCATTTAAATTAATCTCATGTTATTTTCTTATTTGTATCTTAAGACAACTCACTTAAAAGTGCCATAATATATTTTTTCAAAAAAGAATATAGCATGTTCTGTAAAGGTGCCATAACATTTTTTTCAAGGAGAATCTAGCATTTCTGGACAGGTATATCATTCAGGACATATCATTTTAAAGCTATTACAAAAATAATAAAATGAAAATAAATTGAAAAGAAACACATTCAAAGAATGAACAAAAACTTATGCTGAGAGTCCTGAAATTTAAGCCTAATTACTAGTACATTATTTAAATCATCTATAAAATTTCTATTTGATCTTGAACAGACAGGAAACCACAGCCTGAATTAAGGAATGTGGACACAAATAATTACAGAATATGTCATAAAATTATTTAAAATAAAATGTTTATTTTACTTAAATACTAGGATGGCAATGTACTATTTTAATTAAAGTCATATAAAGACAACTATTTGAAGTTTCCATCCTACAATCACTTCCATTGTTTTTATTCTGTTCAGTTTTAGTTCATATTTCACTTAAATGAACACAGAGATTATTCTGTATATTTACCTTACCCACTTCAGTATAGGTGACTGTGAAAATGTGCAGGTGACCAATCGACACTGCCAGTGTGTTTCTTCACTAGCCACTAAAGCCTGCTATTATTCAAAACTATGAAATGTACAGTGCCACAACTATCCCTGTAAAAATTCGCAGTGGCAATTTTACTTTTAAAATAATCAAATAGACAAATTATTATTGCATCAGTGAAGTATTCATAAGTATCTGTGTAAACATTGCAGAAAAAAAATCCAGGTCATCCTTCACATATTTTATACAGATAGCTGGAGGTATTGACATTGCCCTGTTGCCTAGGGATATCATTGTTAGGGACAATAGAGACACACAAATCTATCTCCTTTCTCCATGTGCACGGGAAAAGGCTTGTAAGCAGAGGTTTCAGCTCAGCACATTCATTACCTTTTAATTGCTTCTAAATTGCATCGTGACCTATCATATCAATAGCTGAATCTAACTGAAACCAGCAGAGAGTGGGTATGTGAAGTTTTATTTCAGTTATTGTAAGTCCATTTGGATATGTTTGTGTGGCTGAATCTATTGTAAAATTAGATTAAAAACATAGTAAAAAATCATTGTTAGGAAAACATTTCAATGTTAAAAATAGGCAAATTTTATACAACTATTTGTTCTTCTATACATGACTAAATTTGAACTATATTTAAAAAGAAATCAATTTTTAAAATAAATGTGTCCCATATATCAGAAAATAATATGAAAAATAAATACAAAATGAATTATTGTATTTAAGACTACAAGCTATGAAGAAAAAGCTTTCTAGGGTAAAAGGTAACTTTGAATATATTAGGTTAAGGCCAAGTAAGCAAAATGGCATAAAAAATTAACTATCACACTGTCCACTATGCGCATTGAGGTATAAAAATAGATGCTTTCCTAGAGGATTTACTGAAAGCTATTTCACAATCATTCATGGACTCTACACACATCATCCTGCCTTTCAGAAAATGCAATCAAAAAGCTCATGTGTCTGTGCCTCTAAAGAAAAATTCCATATCTCAGAACCTTAAATGGATCTTTCAGTTCACCTTAAAAATTTACATTGTTTCTATATTTATTTTCATAGGTCAGTAAAACAACAAAAAAAAGTTGGCAGAGGAAAAAATAAATTTATTTTCTCCTTTCAGTTGTTGTCAATTTTTTTTGTCAGTTAATTCTTCAGAAAGACTATTTGGGAATAGTAGGTACTATAACTGCTTTTCAAATAAGAAAAGCACTATATCTACCCAGGCCTTAGATAAAAAGCTTAGCAGAAATATAGTAATACTGAATTGGGGTGACAATCACGAGCAGTAAGTTCCCATTAATGTCACAATAAGAAATATAAATGCAACATCCTTTCTCTAAGACTCATGGGTTGAATTTACTTAGGAGGAATGTAGAAGGAAATAACAAGTAGGAAGTCCAGTACATTGGGTTACAAATAAAAAAGAACCAGCAGAAAGAATTACAAACACCAGACAGTGAAATGGAAGGATAAGGAAAATAAACATGCTCTGTAGACCACAAAAACAATATACGATGATGTATTAATTAACAACAATGATACATCTGGAAAAAAGCATTATTTGCCATTTCTTTAGACTGCAAAAATCAGTGTGATCTCACACACATCAGTTTATGAAAATATTCATAGATTGTTGATCAGAACATCAACATTATGTGACACAGGTCTGTATTTTAAGAAGCTGGGATAAACAGTGCAATTAGGTCAAACAGCATGGAGAATGAGTATTAGTCCATGAGTCTGATAGAATCTAGAATATTGATGATCTAAGTAAACTATGTTGTGGATTATGAAAAGAGAAATGGCCCTTGGAAGAGAAAGAAACAGAAGTGTAGAGAATGAGTATAGAGTATTCTTTCAAGACATTATTATGCAAAGAAGAGTAAATGTGACATTAAAAGTGATATCTGGAAGGTGTGGGTGAAAATATAATTTTTAAATTGAGAAGCATCATGTTATTTGAATTATTATGAGAATAAACAAGTATGCAGAAAGGGAGAAAATTTCTGATGAAGCAAAGATATTATGGGACAAAGTTCTATAGAAATATTCTTGAATACACTAGAAAGAGTGTTGGGATTGAGTTCCCAACCAGAGTGGTTCTCCATGATTCAGAGTATGAGAATGTTATTACATGGAAACTTGGTATAAATAGAAGTGGAGGAAGAGATCCTTTGTTGAAGATTATGGAAGTTATTTTATAATTTCTGCAAACTTTTCCAGTGAAATGGAAAATGAACCTATCAATTAAAAGAGAAGAACAATTTGTTTGACATTAAGGGTAAAATCAAATGGTTGTCTTGGAGAAAGAAATTAAAATAACAGCAAAGTTTAATGGCATTGCTAAACAACACATGGTTGCAAGATTTGAAAGTATTGTCAATTGTTATGGATAACATTTTTGGAAGCCCAACTTAACCAGTTAGGTTGCACATGAAAGGTATTAAAGCAGAGAAATTGAATAAGAATTTTCTTGTAGAGGATGACAGAAGTGTAAGGAACCACCCTGTACTCTCTAGTTCCCCTAATTTATTAAATGACAATCCGTTTGTTAGGTAATTTATGACAAAACCTTTCACTCCTTTTTTGATGACCCTTTACATCCAAATCAATATAAAATGTTGTTAATTTATCTTACAATGGTTACGGAAATTGACTTTTTCCAGCTATGTACAACACACACAAATGAGAGAAAGAGAAACAGAGATACAGAGATATATCGGTAAGTATCAGAGACAGACAGTCGTGGATAAAACAATGGAATTACTGCAATTTCCCTTGAGAAATGTGCAAGTTCAGAAATATTATGTGTCAAAATGATTTTCTTTCATAAACATGTGGTCTAGTTATTCTTCTTGCTTCTTTGTGACTTCATGAGACTTACTGACCCAGTTTTTGCACTTCCTTCAGAGTATCAAGGGAATAAACAGAAAACAGCAGTTCAAAGTTTGGGGTATTTCCTGAGTCTGAGGGAAGAAACAGAAATGTATTAAGTTCTATCAAAAATAAGATACTTTGGGACACCACAAATTTTTACTTAAGATTTCAGAAATGCCCTAGGAATAAATGCAAATTGGAAACAGGCAAAACTCCAATGTGACTGAAATTAAGTCTTAAGTCATATCAAGCCTTGATGAGATCATTATAATCTACTTTTCTTTAAATATACGAAACAAACAATAATTGCAATCTTTCCTGGAGATAGTATCATATCAAATTTTTGTGGTATTTCTAAACAATGTCTGATATTTATTCAAAATTTTTAAAACATGAAATGCACAGTAGGTCAAAATAAAAGAAAACAAAAAACAATGAACAATTCAAGTAAACAAACGATTTTGATATTTACTCATCACGTATTAGTTTTAAAATGATTTATTTTGATTAATATGTTCAATAAATTGGATATTAAATTAGAAGTACTGACTATAAAAATACTAACACATAAAATACAATATTCTAGAGATGAAAATTATAATAATTATAAAAAATATTTCAGCAAATAGATTTATTCATGCATTTGACACATAATACAGGGAATGTAAACTGTCTTTTAGGCAGTGAAAACATAAAGTACAACTTGTAAGAAGAAAAGGAAGCATGAGAGAAAACTAACAGAATATGGACAAGCATAATGTAAGTGTAATTTCAGTCTTTGAGCTGAGCAAAAGAAAAGCAATATTAGAAACTGGTAATCTTCAGAACTTATCTATATAAATAACTCACAAATTAAAGAATGTCTATAAAAACAAAAGAAAATATAAAAAACACTTCCTGATTATAATAATAAAACTACTGAAAACCAGCAAAAGAAAATATCTAAAAATTTCCAAAATATAAAGAAATAATACTTTACAGTAGGAAGGATACTGTAAAACTGTATTCTGAAAACTGGTAGGTAGCATTTTCTAATATGAAAATCAGAAACAAACCAAAAGAATGAATTCTGAAAGAAAATATTTGCTTCTCAGAATCTAAATCTCTTGAACATTACCTTGCAATAAATGATAGTCATATGAATATGTATAAAGATAAAAATTGAATGATTTTTTGTCTGTAGCCTTAAACAAAAGAAATGTTAAAGGAAAACCTTAAAAGGAATGATATCTTAATAAAAATATAGCAAAACAAGAAGAAATATATGAGTAAGAAATAACCTTGCTTATTATAATACTGTTAGAATAATAATATTTTGTGGAGTTTAAAATGCATATAGTAAGATAACTGATGGGTAATAATATATGCAATTAAAAGTCTAAATTCTTATTGTATGCCTGGAGGTGGTAAAATTATTAATTTATAATAAATAATTGATCAAACATATACATTTTAATTTTTCATGCAAACATTTACAATAGTAAAAATATTGTAAGAATAAAAGGGATTGATAACACAGAACATATTTGTAAACAAATCACACCCAATTTTTTCACTTCTACTGGCAAATCTGATCTGGATTTGCATACTTATTTCCACCATTTTCCATCTCAAAATGCTCTCAATACAGCATCACTAAGTTCTCATTAAAATGTTAGATCATGACATGGCTTTCAACAAACTTCCCAAATGCATTCTAAAATTTACAGAATAGAACACGAAATCACAATGGCTTAAAAATTCTATGTGATCTTCACTCATGACCTCAGTGGCTTCATCTGTTACTCTCCTTACTAATTTGTTGTCCCACAGGCCTGTTTGGACAATGCAATGTCCGGCAAATTTTTGCTTTCCACAGTTTGCACTAGCTTTGGCTTTGTCTGGAATATCCAGCCTCCTTCCATAATGAATTAACCAGTTCCATGACTCCTTCAAGACTATCTTTAACTATCAGGGCCACTCTATTTAAAATTGTACCCTCCTACTGCACCTTAGGTTTCCACTGTCCTGTTATTTTTGTTTTTGTGTTTGACCCTTTGCTGTAGCTCTCACTACAATGTGAGAGTCTACATAATATAATTTTTCTACATTCACTGTAATATTGGGTTGAAGGTAGGCAATTGAGGAATACTGTATGCCATACAGACTGGAAAAGTTGTAGAGGTGCCAATGAATAAACCATATATGAGAATATACCAAGTGTCTCAGTTTTCTGGCAGGTACATATTGGGGAGGGAGTACAATAGAAGTTGAGTTTGGGAAGTTAAACTTAAGATTATTGCAGCTGTGCTGTACTCTTCCCAGGCATGTCTTTCAGATTCTTGTTGCTTCAGACAAAGAATTGCACAGGACACAGGGTAATGTAGCTTTACATTTAATAAAAGCATTAAAGGTTGGATTAAAGGCAAGAAAAATATGCTCTGCAGAGTGAGTGCAGGACAATTAAAGTCAGAAAAAAATACACACTTTACAGAGCATAGAGTTGGAAAGTGAAAAGCCTCACAGGGGCCAGAAAGTTAATGACTGCTGTCTTTTATAATTTCCATTCTGACATCAGATTGAGGTTGTTCTATCAAAACCTCAATTGCTCTTCTGTCAAAAGACGAAGATAGCATTTTCTGCCGGTACAAGCTTGGAAGCTGTTTGATGCCTGGGTCATGGCTCTACATGATTGACAGATGACAGCCACTTACCCTGCTGCTCTGACACACCCTATTCCTCACCTTAGTTAGAACTGAAGAATTGCAACAACAAGGAATATGCATGCAAATATCCTATTATAGGTTGAACTGACACTTTTGTTAGTCTCAAAGTTGTAATTCTATTGAAATACAATTTTATCTTTCTTTTGATTTTTTGCATGAGTAATTTTTTTTTCATTTGAGGTTTTTTATTATAATGCAGTGGTTTTCTGCCCAGGTATTTGATTATTGTAGTGTTTATTAGTTATTATTTTTATCATCTAAATTTTTCAAAAGCATTTTAGAGTTTGTAAGTAAAGCAGAGACTATCTACTAAAACAATTATGTGTCTTAGAGGACTGGAAAATATTTTTAACCATTTTGTTGTCCTAATGATACCTCTGGTGTCCACTGGGATGAGCCAACAGGTTCTGTGAGAGAGCAGTAAAGCACAAGTCAGATCCCTGCACAACTAGAAATTAGCTGACCTAGATGGTTGACAGAGCTAAGCCTGAAAAACAGAACAACAAAGATACTTTTAAAGAGTAATAAAAATATCTTACATGGTTATTGTAATAATTTATTTTATATGATTCTGTGAATGCTTTAATGTTATTTTACATGTGTTCTCTCTTGAGGGTGTAATTACCCTGTAAAGATAGCCCCACTCCAATTTACTCTTACGATTATCTAGCTGTGAGTTCTACAGAACTGTCTGCATTTCTTCCTATTATCTATTTTACTTGTACTTTCTCAACCTAGAATAATGCAACTTTTCCTTAAAAACCAGCTCATCTAACATATTTTTGTTTATTTCCCTAAATCAAAATAAATATTTTTCCTTCAAAGTACTTCAGCTAGGAAAACAATTCTATTATGTAGTATCTTACGTGGCACTATATAGTAAGTAGGATTATTCTATCTGTTTGATTGTATTTTCTACAAAATTAAATAAAGTATGCTTGCTTTCTTTTTAGTATTTTATTGTCAATAGATCATTTCCAATATAATATAAAATTCAAAGTTATAAGCATGATTCTACCTCTAGTAGTCTTTAGAGATATGTGGATGACTCAAATTTTGAATATGTGAAGGTTGAAAATAAATATAATTATCCTTATAGTGGAAACTATATGTCAAGGAAAGTGAATTAAGCATAGATACACAATAGTAATATAAATATATATTTTAAAATTCTGAGCAAAAATTATTTCATAAAACAATATACCCTATAAAGTAAAACAAATATGAAGAAAATAATGTATGCTTAAGAATATATTTGCATGTATACTAAAATATTTGGAAAATAACAAAAAGTGGTGGCACTATACATCTATAAGTACAATCAAGAAGTAGGATATGGATGAGGCATATAACTAGATAGAGTGTATTGACAGTATTCTTATTCTAAATCTGGTTTATTGATTCATTAAAATCAGTACTTTTTTTTTTACAGAGTCTCACTATGTAGTTCATGCTGACCTTAAACTCTCAGTGATCTGCCTGATTCAGTCTCCCAAGTGCTGAGATTAAAGTGCTCACTAGTATTTTTATATTTTATGACATATACTGTATTTATATTTAGTATTACACACATTTATATAATTGTGCAATATTTAAAATTTAATGTTTCTGGAAACAATCCAATGCTTCTATGTGAGTTTTACACATTAAGTTAAAAGGGGTTTTCAAAATTAATCTTAAATTGTTTTCTGCAAAATACTTTCTCTTGATCATTTCTATAGGAAATTATAGCTTGCTAAACTCAAAAAATTGGGTGGCCTAATTATTTTTGGTCATTACTCAACATATCTGCCTCTTAAAAATTCATGATTCCTATCTGTAGAGATCTGAAGAAACCCTACTGTAAACAAATTTGATTTTGTCTAGTTCACTGTTTGCAGACTTATTTGCCTACCTCACTTTTTCCATCATTTTTAATCACTGGAACTGTCATTCAGTAGAACATACTTTAGGAAATATTGTTTGTATATTTGCCAATTTTGCTGTAAATTCATAGTGAGAATGACATGAATGAATGAAAAACAAAGTTAAAGCAATCATAAATAGCATTATAGGCAATCTTTCAGACTTAAGCCCTTAAGATATGTTCTATAAATAGTAACCTAGTAACACATTATGCTCTAAGTTTTTTTACTTCTTACAAATACGTGTACATGATTTGTATTTGAATCAGTATTAAATTTATTTTAGACTGTTAAATCACAAAAATAATAGTTATTCCCTGTAAATGTCACAAATAAATTTGAAAAAGATTGGAAGACACAAGAAAGACATTATGGAAAAAATAAGTCCAGTTTTACACATATTTCAAGACAGTCACATTTTTCTTGATATATTCCCTAATTCTTTGTTGTCATTTTTGTTGTTATTATTTGTTCACAATTGAGTCTTTTACTCTGAATAACTACTACAAAGATAACAATATGCAGCATATTAATTATTGTAACCCTTCCACTAGCCTGTTTTTTGGGGTTTTTTTTGTTTTCTTTTTTGGTACCAGGGATAAACTCACAATCTCGCCTTTCCCAGGCAAGCACGTAGGCCACTGAGCTAAATCCTTGGCTACTAACCTGTTTTGAAGCTGTTTTATTGTTTTTATTATTCCTTTAAAATAATAAAATATTAAGCACATATACTAACCACAGAGTTTTTTTTGAAAGTCAATTATGTTATTTTACACTATTTTAAATTAATAATGATAATGCAAAGATTGTAATATACTCAGAAAATTATATCAGCAATTCACACTAACTTTTATAAATCAGGTGATGGCATAATTCCATCAGTTTAACTAAAGTATACTCCAAAGAGAAAGTGAGTATCTTTAAACTTTTCAATTAACCCTTAAAAAATTGAATTTTTAGAGTAAGTTCCTTAATAATACATATATGAATTTTTTTTCTTGTTTAATAGTTTTGAGGTTTACTGACAATTAAAAAATCTTTACAATGAAATGAAAACCACTTAAAATATTTGAAAATATGACACTATAAAAATTATAGCAATTAGGTTCATTAAGCTATGTATAGCTTTTAATGTAACTTTGAAATTTTTGTAGTTTTATAATACATTCAATGAGCAATTTAATCTCTCTTTTGAAAAGCACATCAGTTCAGCAAAATCTACTTTTTTCTCTTGGGTAGTTCTTTAATTTGTTTTTCCTTAGATACATGAAGAAAGAATCAAAGGTCATTAAAGCTGGCATTAATATACATTAATCATTGGTGTAGACCATTTCCCAACTGGGTTATCACCACATTTCCAACAGTCACCCAATTAATGACTGTCTAATTGACTCATCTACAAATCTTAGAAGCAATACTTTTACTAAGTAAATTGTAGCTGCCATTGCAAAAAGTCTGCAAGGCTAGAGAATAATTACCTATACTACTGCATATTTGATCTCAAAAGCCCTGGGGATAATCAATAATTAGTTTCATTCTGAAATGGTTTTGTTGCTATAACCATGACATACTATTTCGGAATTACTGAAGTTTTGATGACTATTGCTTATTTGGATCAGAACAGAAAAACTGTAGCTAACTAAATCTTTATGGGATAATAAATTTTCAAAAGTATCTTGAGATTAAAAACAATCAAAGGAAATGAAGCTTCAAACACTATTTATCTTCCAAAATATTAGTGCTTACAAAAACAAAGGAAGCCAGACTAACAAACACTGTATCTATCACATTCAGAGCTATACAACAACTCAATTTCATTTCAAAAAATAGAAAAGAAAATTTAAAGACCTTATTGGTTGATGATCATTTTAATGTGTGCTTTCTTGGACAATTCTTAGTCCAAAATTTATGATCCTCGCTACTTAATTAAGAGTTTGAATTCTGAGCACAGAGACTATAATCAGTGCAATTCTTGTGGTTCAATATTTATGGGAACCATCAGTTAGCAAACTGGGCAGAAGAGATGGAACACAGTGTAATAGAAACTCCAAAATCAAGAATTCTAAATGAGGTAGTTACTGAACTAAACATGTTATGCTTAGCATATGCTATGTAAATAAATTTTTAAATATAATTCTCTAGCATTATGACCCATTTTATTTGGAAGTCAAGAAAACTGTTAAATTCTTGCAGCTGTCTTTATCTTAATTCACAAGGTAATGTTGAAGCAACTTGATTCTTCTGCTTCTCACTTATAAGGAACTATGCATTGGTCTTATTGTATTAAACAAGATCGAATTCTTTTTCAGTGATATTGTAATATTTTAACCTAAAATTGAAATACTGCCATCATAAAAGATATGCACACTGAAATGTTTTCTTAATCAGTGCTATAAAATTTTATCCTAGAATTGAAATACATATAATCAGAAAAACTACAGATACTTAAACATTTTCTTCATCCTGATATTTTGTTTAGTCATGATTACAGACAACTTGATAGTAAAAAGAATACATCCAATGTATAGCAAAAATATATTAATGCTCACTGAACTTTAAAAACTCAGTTGTGAATAGTACAATTCAGAGACTGTCACAGTATGCCTCATATCAATGTCTACTGTATCATTAAAATATGAGAATTATGAAAATGCAGCATCATCAAAATATTTAAAAAACAAATAGGAAATATGAGAAGGAACACAGTTTTCTGTTTCAGAAAACAAACCAGTCATAACAACCATGGAGGAGCTTTTCAGGGTAATAAAAGCAATAATTGAGTTTCTCAGAAGTAGAAATCATAATTAAAATGTTTTTCATTGTTTTATTTTCCAGATGCATAATATTCATATGACAGCACAGTTCACAGCCTGACTTGGTTTTACTGGCATGTTTCCATTTTCAAAATCTGAGAAATAATGCAAAAGAATCAGAGAGCCATTCTCATATAAACCTGAAAATTAGCCTTATCTTAATCAATGAATGAACTCAATAAATAGTATGAGAAAAATCATGGTCTATATATGAAGAGTAAGAAAATCCTAATATGAAAGATATAATGAGCTGTTCATTATAACTCATAAAGACCATGGTTCTAAAGTCAGGATTCTTACACTTTTAACATAACTGTCAACATTCACAGTGTGACCTTAGACAATTTATAGAACTTCTTTACAATCTCAGTTAATATAAGAAATCTTGAAATGATTTTGATTTTACAGAATCATATGGGTAGTTTATATGAAAATACTGTCATTTTATATGAGAGACTTTTGCTGTAGTGGATTTTATATTCACCAGGAAGTGGAATCCCCTTGGAAATTTTGGAGCAACATAATTAGCTCAAAGCCATATAGAAAACAAAACTGGGATGGAAGCGCTCAGAATTGGTTATTACGTGATAGTCAAGACAGAAATGGCCTATGAACTGTTCAACTTGGAAATATTAGAGCTGATGTATCTTATCTGTGTATAATCTTCTAACTACAGAGGGAGAGGAGATGAGTGTGGCACAAACACAAGAAAATGATGCAATTTCCACCCACATATGAAGAAAATGACACTGCTATATTATCATGTCAAGAAAATAACATATAAAACTGAAATTTGGATTGCACAGGAAAAAATAAGAGTACACAGAGGAAAAAAATTCTCAGCTTCTATTAGTGAAGACTCAAGCAAATCAACTACTATTTTATGTGTTTTCTTATACACCACATGGAGAAAACACTACTCACCTGTTGAAACGAGTCCCTCAAATCTAAGGTTACAGTTATAAAAAATGTAAGGTATAAAATGTAAGTTGAAACATGTCAGTGTCAGTAATGTTAATCAATTTGTAAGTCATTTGGCATGACATAATCCAGTGTTTAATTTGGGAAAGTTATCAGAAAACACATTTTTATTGAGAATACATTCAAAATGTGGTGTTCCAAATTCTATATCAAATCTATCCTCCAGATACCTTTTTAACTTTTTGTTTTGTTAAATTTCCTCTTATCCAGATGTCACTTGTCTTTTCTAGCACAGAAGTTTATAGTTGGAGATAACTACTTGGCTCATCTAGAGATAATCAAAAGCATTCTCACTGGTACTGTTTTCCCATCTAAGATTTACAACTTTATACCTTATTTTCATTAATGTGTGGAATAAACTTTACTAAGTCATAAAAAACTTTTAAGAGCACACTTTTCCATTAAATAAAAAAAAAGATTTGAACTTTTGCTGAAAAAACAGTTTGCTTCATATTTCAAGGTTAATTTTATGTTTTAATTTATGTTCTACAGAAAATGGAAGAAACATTTTTTAAACCAAACTGAGGTGAAGGCAATGAGGCAGCACTAGGTTGAGCTTAGAATACAGTATTTCGTAAAGATTAGACTGTGCATTCTAGCATAGTCTGTGCTTGTTCTTTAAACCATTCATTTCTGCTGCTGCTCTATATTGTGTGGAAACTCTGAAATTCAATTAAAATCATACTGAATGGTTTGGATCAAAATTAAACAATGATGAGTTTTTAGAATGTTTTTGTGCTCAAGGCTTAAAATCTTCCAAGGATAAACTTTCATCTCATAAGCCTGCCCTATACTGGCCTTCATGTCCAATGTGGTAAAATCCAGCACACTGAGAAAAAACACTGAGGATTTATGATCAGAAATTTAAAGGTTAAAAAAGTTCCAATTTTTCTGACAGATTTTCTGAGTCAAAAGAAATTGTGATTTTTGCTATATTAAAACAGAGGGGTGGTAATTTTGTTTACTTTTCAAATTCGTTAATGAGTTAACAATATGAACTATTTTGACAGAAAAGATTAAATTTTGTATACCCCAGCTACTTCAAACTGGATCCCTAAATTTTATCTAAATGAAATAATCAGAAAATTCCTACTATGCATTGGTACAATATACCTAAAAGAATATCATATCCAAGAAACTGATTATTAATTTGCTAAATAAAATGATATTAATCCAGTCTTTTGACTCAAGGAATTAGATTTAAGTGATCCATGTATTGATCCAAAATACCATTATCATACTTTTATACCACAAGATATTGGCTAATTGCTCTGTAAGTTTCCAAGATTCAGCCTATGACACCATAGTAGTGATTTGCCACTTCACATTGAACTGGCTGAAGCCATGTTTCATCTGACCTTTTATAGTTATTTAGAAAAGATCAGTTAAAAGACTGTACACTGTGCCCAATCATCAGAATCTTAGACTCTCAGTTTCTTACAGTGCATCTAGGAAAACCTATTCTTTCTTTCAGTTGACTTTTTTTTTTTTTTGTATCGAGATCAAACTCATGACTTCACTCTTTCAAGGAATGTACTTATGCTGCTGAGCAAAATTCCCAGCCTGACTTTTTCTCAATATAGGTTTACTAGTAGTTAAGCTATAAAAAAATTCTTACTACTCTTTCTTTCCCCAACTGCATGAAAGTGCTAGCAAAAAAATATACTGAATACAAATGACTTATTCCCCCAGCATGTGTGGTGACCTACACAGTATTGTGATTCTTAAATTTAAACTTCTTAAATTCTTAAAATTAAACTTCCAACATCTGAGAATTATAAATCTCATCAATTATTGTCATGTACCCAAAGTTAAATAGGTTTACACATCCAAAACTCAAGCTAAGAATCATCAGTGGCAAAATATATCCTTAACAAAACGTTCACATGCTTTCAAAAATATTTTTTCATTTTTAAGACATATTTAAACCATATTTGTCTCAAAAAGTAGGAACACTTGGATAGCTTAGTGTTAAAATACATGCTATTTTATAGTTTTACTTTTTTTTTTTGTAGCGGGAATCGAACTCACAACCACGCACTTGGCAGGCAGGTGCTTAAGCTACTGAGCTAAATCCCAGCCCTATAGTTTGACAATGATAATCTACAAAAACTATCCATAATATAGAACAAATTCTAGTCAAAGCAAATTTAAAATGAAAATTTAATAGCTCTAATAAAATATATTTAATTATGATCTTATAAGAAAAGTAGATTGAATTTTATTGCTCTTTAATGTTTCTCTATGCTCATTTAATTCTTCATCTTCTTTCAATTTAAAAGTAATAAACATCAGTAATTCTTTTCTAACATTGTATTTCAACAAACCTCATTGTGCATATAACCATCATATTACAATTTGTACCAGCAAAAGACTTACCTAGTTTTAAAAGAATATTGGAATAAGTGGATTAAATGGTAGCAGAAAAACTTGTTTTGAACATTTGAATAGCATTTGTGAGAACTCCTCAGTATCATTTATTTCTATTTTAGTCTGTGTCTTCTTGAAAATCTGAAATAAAAAATGCTAATGTATTTTTAAAGGTTAATAGTTGCCTAAGTGGTCCATAAAACAGAATCTTAAACATAGCAGCTTGCAAAATTTAATGAGAGGGCAAACACAAGTTCACCTTGTCTTTTTATCTTACTTAGCTGTGTCGTCTGGAGACCAGTAAGTGTCTGCAGATGATTATATGAAGTGCAGGATTAGGTGACACAGGCCCAGAGCAGATTAAATGGTTCAACATTTATGCACTGGAGGTTTCCATGTCGGAGTCTGTAGGTTTTATTCAGAGGACAAACACATATTCCTCAGATCTATGCTATCATGAGAACAGCAGTGGGGTTCCAAATTCCATCCATCATTTTTATATCTAAAGAAAGCCTGTCTCCAGCTAATGAATGTTTCAGAAAACTGAAGTCAATGGAGTCACCTGGCTTCATAGATATCAAGGTACTAATAAATTAAGAACAAAGGCAAAATACTGAAATTAAGTGGCATATTTTCCTTTTTTTCACTATTACAAATGATTAAGCATGCTAAAATAATTATATTAATGGTTGTAATCTATTTGGCTGTATGCTATTATATGCTATAATTCACATTGTAGCAAAATTACACCTAAAGCACTTATTCTAATTTGTTTTCAGATACAATCCTAAATTAATTGTTCCCAGTTGAGGAAAATGATGTTCCCTACTTCTCAACTCAATGGTATTAAAAATGTGAAATAGAAATAAGCTTTGAATAGAAAATAAATATATTTCTTATTATGACTCACATATGCAATTTTTAAACTAATTAAACATATTGGTACATTTTAGAGACACACAATGATCACATTCATCATAGGGAATTTGTATGTTCATGACATAACCTGATCCTTTTTTGCCAATCCCCTATCCTCCCTTCTACCCTTCTTCCCCTCTTTATTTTCAAGTCTTTCTTTCCATCTTATCCTTCTTTTCTCATTTTTTCCTTTTCCATCTTCTCTTTTTTAATACATTTACATTAATACACACATTTGCAAATATGCATGTGTTTTACTTATTAAAATATGAAATTTAAGGGAGTTCTGCATCATATCTGGCAACCCTAGAGACCAAGGATATTTAAAAGTGTTCTAGAAAATTTTTTGTCATTATGATTCAGAGGAAGTGGTACTGGTAATTTGTAGGTAAAATCCAAAGACACATAAAGACCTTATAATAAAAAAGACATCCTGTAAGATATCAATAGTATTGATCTTCAGAAATACTGCCGAGTTTATCACAGGGAAATTCCTAGTTAAAAAATATACTGAATAGAAATGACTTATTCTCCCAGCATGTGTGGTGACCTACAATATTGTGATTCTTAAAATTAAACAATGTCATAAATTTGTTCTTAGTATGTAAGGGGGCCTTAGGTTGCTTTACTCTTAAAGTAGATTATAGCTACTTATAGAAAACAAATGATTATAAAGATAACAGTAAATAAGTTTATATTAAGACAAAGGAGAAAAAAACTGATGGGTTTCTAAGATGCTAGTTGAGAGAATTGGTGAGTTTGTAGAGATAAATGAAATTGAAAAATCAGCTCTTGAAAGCATTCAACAACATTGCCTAGTATCATGGTCATGAAAAGTTTTCTTGCTCAACAAGTTTTGTTGTTGTTAGAAACTGTGTAATCAGAAGATAGAAAAAATAATTCAGAATTCATGGTATTATCAAAAGATTATTTTTATCACTACTATTTTTAATAACTGAAATTCTTTTTTCATTTCCCCCAATTTAGCAATGAAGATGTTTCATTTCTCTGTTTTTGAGAGCAAAATATTATACCCACCTGTTACTTCTATTTCACTTTACAAATTAATCTGCCTATGATTTTAACTCAAACTCTGGGACAGCTTTACCCTTACTATTTCATCTAGGGCCCAAACTATAATCTTCTATTGACTAAATTATTGTGAATACCTAAAACAGAATGCGTTTTCCTCTACTATCTGCTGTTCTGTTCTCAATACAGTTGAAAAAAAGAAGTTATGTTATAACATTCATTCATTCAAGGTGCTGATGGTGAAGGCGCATTTCTTTCAGAAGCTAAAATCCCTTGCTGGTCACAACATCCTACGTTATCCCTAGCTCTCTCACTCTGTCCCTCCAAACCGTCTCCTCTTCTAATACTCTGTGAGGGGCTTACTCAATCACTCTCATCCTTATCTCCTTAAGTACTGAAGGACACATTAGGCATATTCTCAGAGCAGGCCTTTAAATGGTAACCCTCTTGACCTAGAGATTTGCTTCCAACTCCTAGCTTGGAAAGCATCAAATTCCTTCCTTTATCAGATCCAAGTTTTTTCCCAAATATTTTCTTTGTGAGGTCTCCTGACAATAGTACATCCAATTGCATTGCATTTTTCATGTCTTTTCATTTTTTTTCTATCCTAGCTTAACCATTGAGCCTATCACCATATGAAAACACACACACACGCACACACACATACACACGCCATTACCTACTTTTTTTTTTTTTTTTTGAGACAGGGTTTTTTTTATGCAGTTCAGGGTGAGCCCTGAGCTCACTTTGTAGCCCAGGCTGGTCTCAAACTTGCAACAATCCTCCTGCCTCAGCCTCCCAAGTCTGAGATTATAGGCCTCCACCATTACACCCAGCTGACATTGCCTATTTCGACTATGAAGAATTTTGTAGTGAAATAAATGCTTGATAAATTTTTGTTGTAAATGATCTCATTGAAATCACCACCTCATTTCCACATAAGCTTCATTTTCCTAGTTATTAACATTGGCAAATGGAGACTCCCTATGACAATCATAGCAGAAAATTGTTAATTCAATCTGATCTAAATAAAACAGTGATCGCAAAGCATCTTCAATTTTACCTTGACTGTGTCTCAAATGGTCTCCATCTTTTCCATGGTCAATGGTCCTATCTTAGCATATGAACTAAAATTTTACTATCTGTAATAATGGAGATTCTTCTGCTCTCAATGTTATCTAAACTCAGATACATCCAAAGTCATCTAACAGGGTAGGTTACTCTCTCTACTGTGTTTTCTCACTCCTTGATAAAAATCACTCTTCATTTGTCTTTTTGAACTTATTAGAATTACAATGACAACCTTTTAGTTATGATCTCTGTTGTGTTTTATACCTAGATGTCACACTAAAGCAAAAAGGAGTCATAAATGGAATCTTTGGAAAGTAACTGGATTATATGTGCGTTACCCTGACTTGCCTTAAGAGATGCAGCCTGGTCAGATGAGGCAGGGGTCGTTGTGGGTATGAACCAACCACATTATCTCTCTCTTTCTGGCTCCTCACATGACTCACTCTACTTCCTTGTCACCATGCCCCTCTCTGCCAGGCTGATTTGGCTCCAAAATTTGAGCCAAAATAAACTTTTCTTTCTTTAACTTGGAGGTGTCAGGTATTGTGTCTCAGCCACAAGTGACTAAAACCATCTCTGATTATCTTTGTTTCTAATCTGTACTAGTATAAATGTTTCTAACTTTCAAAGTGTAAATTACATTCTCTTGACTATTTAGCACATGCTGTTTTTTGTCTATTCAGTGCAAAATCTCCCTCTTCACCAATGTATTCTTAAATAATCATCTACCTCACCATTTGGAAAAAATGCTTCATGCATATTACTTAGATGACATTTTGTTCATCTCTCAGGCTGTTTCATGTGACCTTGTTCTGCATTCCACTGCACTTGGTCTATATGTTTAAATTAGTATTTATTTCACTTTTGGACACATATTTGTTTGTGTCTTTTCTCTTTGATGTTAGCAGAAAGCGAAGCTAGTCAAATAAAAGACTGTCTTTCATCCACATATCACTAATCTCCTACTCAGTGCTTGACAGAAGATACTTAAAAACTTTTGTTGGTAAAACTCTACACACCTTCACAAAATGTTATCAGTGGGAAACAAAAGAAAAGATCTTTCAAATTGGAATGATAATTGTGGTGAGGATATAGTTACATAAAACATGAATTATCTAGTAGCAAGGTGTTGAAGTACATGTAAACCTACTTTGACTCTAGTCTTGACTTAGAGATGCAGGCAGGCAGAATGATTGGTCCTCTTGAAGATGCTTGAAGATTTGTACCTTGTAAGCTTGTAAGTCTAAATTTCAACCTAAATTTTCCAGAGATTGTTTAATCTCTTTGTAGAAGTAAGTGAGATCCAGATAATTAACTATATATAACAGAGGATAAATAAGCCCTTATCTTTATTTTATGTGGTTCCAACAGTTAGTTTTAACCTTTTATAAATATATGGTAATTTAGGATATTCAATTGAAACAATAATTTGTTGGAGGTCTCAATAATATATTTTTGACATATACTCCCTTTTTTAAAAAAACTTATGACAAAAGTGAAAACATCATTTCTTGGAATAAATTCAAATTATTAGAAAAATGCTTAATTCTTTATTTCTTTATTTTTCTTTCAAATTTATTGTTCCATGCACATTTAAAAATTTATGCGGAAATACAATATAAAGTTTGCTTTAAAAACCTTCCCAATAAGAATATAGATTTTAAGCATGAATAAAAAGAACCTTTCACATAAACAACAAAATTAATTAGAAAAATATTGTTGACAATTTATAATAAATTCACCCAATAGTAGAAAATTTCTATAAAATAGTAATATTTCTAATGTTTTCTATCAGTGTACAAGTACTAGCACTATAAAACTGTCTCATTCTGTAATTCTTCTTTGTAAATACAAAAAGACAAAAAGTGTTAATATCTTTACTTAGCAAGTATGAATTAAATTTACAAATTCAAATTTACTCAGTGAATTACTAGTCATATTTCATAGAGATTATTATATGGTTATAGGTAGATATACATATGTATACCTCTCCTCTGAAGAAATAGAAAAGCAAATGGTATTACATATTTTCCACTGTCAGACTTTTAGTATATTTAATGAAAAGAGTTTTTCTGTATTCATCTATTGCAGATATGGCCTGAATAACAATCTATTTGTGAAAATTCACTTCCATTATTTCTGGGTAAAGACTTAAGAGTGGAATTACTAATTCATCGGGGGCACAAACATTGAAACTTTAAGGTGCCAATAGTCTGTTTCTTATCACTTATCAAGAGTGAAAGATATATTTTAGATATGGCTTTCACAGTATATTGTAAATGCAGCAAAATCTTGATCTGTGAGCATAATTTATTCCAGAAATATGCTTGTTATCCAAAGTACTTGTATATATCAGAGCACATTACTCCCTAAGAAATTCAGGTGACTCATTCCACAACCCAGAAATATTAGTATAAAGATGATTATAATACTGTAATATAATACAAAATAATAAAAGAAATACAAAATCTAAGAAAAAATAAATTAAACTCCACTTTCCTGTGAAAACTTTCATGTGTGCTGTGAGGGAGTCCAGAAAGGAAGAGTTATTATGTAGAAAGACTTTCACTTTCACTATTACAAAATCACTGCTTTCTTTTGAATCAATAAAATCTTGTATATATATGTGTGTGTGTGTGTGTGTGTGTGTGCGCGCGCGCTTGTGTGTGCGAACGCATGCACTTTAAAAAAAGGAACTACTCAGTGGCCCTGGTTTTCACTTCCTTTGGAGGATTTTAACAAACTGACTGCACTGTGGTAAAGAGTTTTGTTGTTCCCATTGCTCCAGCCTCATTCAGGTGGTGCTTTTCTACACATTTTGCACTGTTTTCCACATTTTGTACATCTCCCTAATCTCATTTTAGGTGAGTGATTTTCCTGCATTTTTTCTTCCTCTGCAGGAAAGATCTCCTCCATAACCTCTCTGTGCTGGCAGATGGTCCTACACAAACTTTCCAGAAGGCAGGTGGGGTGTCGAGGGGCAGGGGAAAGTGACCATTAGTTCAGTTGGAATCATACTTCAGCTTCACATACTACTGATATTGTAAGATATTACTCATTATCAAGATAAATTTTTTTAGAAATATTTGCTTGTCTTGAAGAACACTTGCAGAACAAGATACAATCCACAGTTTTACTGTATTTACCAAGAATTTATATTGGGCTTCCATTTTAGTACCTAAAGGTTGTTTGTTTGGTATTTTTATAATTTATTAATCATATTGGTACATTTTAGATATACATAATAACATTCATTTATAGGGAATTTGTACCTGTACATGATATATCTTGATTCTTTTTTAAAATTTTCCTTCCTTTACACTCTTCCCCCTTTATTTGCAAATCTGTTTCTATTTTATCCATTTCTCATTTTTTGCTACAAAGAACTGTAATATCTAGAATATATAAAAAACTAAAAAAATAAAATTCATAGCCCCTAAATTTAAAGGCCCAGTCTAAAAAAATAGGCATTTGAAAGGAGTATACACTTCTCAGATGAAGTATAAATGACAAATAAATATTGAAAAATTGGTTATTCAAGAGATGCAAATTAAAACAACACTGAGATTCCATTTCACTCTGGAAAGGATGGCTATCATTATGAAATCAACTGACAACAACACTGGTGAGGGTGTTGGGAAAAAAGAATCCTTTTCCACCACTGGTGGAGAATGGTGTAACTGTGGAAATTAGTGTGGTGCATCCTAAGAAAACTAAAACTGTGGGATCCATTTGACACAGCTATTCCTCTTCTTGGTATCTTACCAAGATAATTAAAAGAATCATATCACAGAGACATATGAATATTTGTGACTCTGGCAGCACAGATAGTAATATCTAAACCTTGGAAACAGCCCAATTTCCGTCAATGGATAAACAATGAAGAAGAAATTTTTTTTTGATGCAGTGGAGTGCTCCTCAGTCATAAAGATTAAGCTGTATACATTTCTGGGTAAATGGATATACCTCGAGACCATATTCTTAAATGAAATAAATTAGACATACGTAAATAATGCATTGTTTCTATGGTGTGAGAAACTAAAAGTATGAATAAGAACCAAAACATATAATATATTGGGAGACAGAATGAAAATGTTCAAATGGGAAGTAGGGTTATGGAGGGGGAACGGAAAAGAAGGAAGTAAAAAGGAAAAAATAACTTTTAATAAGCAGAGATGTTGAGTTAGTTAAATATTATCATTGCATTATAATTGCTCTAGTAACTTTAAGGAAATCTCTATGCATCCTAGAGGTTTCTATAAGTATTAAAGTAGAATTCTTTACCTTTCAGTCTTTTTAAAGTTATTATTTTTAAAAAATTAAAAAATAAATAAATTTAATATTTTGATTACCTCAATTAAAATACTTGAGTCTTGTTGAGGTATATTTCCACTTATAAATACACCATTTCACACCATTATTGTCATCATATTTTATATTTACAAATGTTTTAACTAAACAACAATGTTATAACTTGTTTTAAGCTCTCAACTGCTTATTTTTTAAAAATATAAAACTTCTTTTCCAACACAGTTATATTGGATGTCATATCTTTTCTAAGTAATTTATTTTATTGTGACTAAAAGGCCAAACCTATATTTCTAAACTTTTTCAGCACTTGATTAGCTCAAAATGCCTCATTTTTGAAGATTATTGTTTTTGGACATTAGAATTTAAATTGAGAGTTTTTGTCCCCCAATCCCAACCCATCAGCAATCTAGTTTTATGACTTTCATTGCCATCATCTGCTATTATATATGTCATTGCTTCTCTTTGTGAATATGCGTGGCCCCTCTGGTTTTCTTTAATTGCCTCTTTGTATTTAGTTTTTTTTCTTATTTAAGTTTTGGTTTTTCCTCATAAAAACTTTTACCTAAATGCCTTTTTGAATTTATTCCTGCCTCCCTACCAGGCTTCCAAAGAAGTTTTTGTTTTATCATTCCGTAGTTTTCAGTAGAATAAGGTTCTTGTTACTCATTCTTTCTGTGGTATTTTCTAATTTATTCTTTCTCTTTCTTCAATTATATATAATACATTCATGTTTTCTTGTGGGTATTTTATTTCTTTAATGTCCTTATGTTCTGTCATCTCCAAACTGCTACAAATATCAATAAGGAAAATATTTACCTTAGATATTTAACATTTAAATAATAATTTTTCAATTTCCCCCCATACAATTTAGTTTTCTGAGGTTTCCAACTGTTTATCTTACTATATCGTTTTCCTTTGAGACTTTAAAATTAATTTCACTACTTTAAAGTTTTCATCTGCTCATTCTAGTATATGAGCTACAGGTATCTCTGTTTCTTAGATTTATTTCCTTTCAAATGTGAAGGAAATTTTCATATTTGTTTCGAGTATTTATTATATACCAGGCATTGTAAATAAAATATTTAAACATTTTAAACTACAGTGTCTACTGAAGAGTGTTTCTTTATATTCTAGAAGTCAGTTCATCAATGCTCATTTTTAACTTCTTTTATATTAGCATGTGTTTGTAGTACATTATGAATATGTTCATTTTGGGTATTTGGTTCATGTACATGATATATCCTAACTCCCTCACATCCCCTTCCTGTCTGTTACTTCCTCTTCTCTCTATCTGTTGGTGTGCTTACCATTTACCAAAAAATCCATCTTCCTATTTTTTTTATTGTTTATCTTCTATTTTTATGTTTGATTTATTTACTCTTTATGCTTTTTATATGAGACCTATATGATTTTTGGGGGGATTGGTCTAATTTATTTCACTTTATGTTTGAATTTAAGATGCATTCATTTTCCTATAAATGACAAATTTATTCTCCTTTGTAACAGAATAGCACTGCCTTGTGTATAAATATCCTATGTTCTTTATTCATCCATTGATGGACATGCAAGAGGATACTTCATGATTGGTTTTTTATGAATTGTGCTTCTATAAACATGGGTAGGCATGTATCAGTGTAATATTCAGTACTTAAGTCTTTAAAGAAAACAACTAGAAAGAGACTTACTTGGTCTAATGAAATTTCTATGTCAAGTTTTTTTTGAGAAATCTCCACAGTGTCATTTATAAGAAAGCTTAACCTTTTTATGAAGCTTTTCTCACTGAAGAGCTCAAATTCTAAATTCTGCTTCCTCTGACTGAAAGAAATGAAATCACTACTGAAGCTTTTCTGTTGCCTTGATGTTTGCTTCCACTGGTTTCCTTAGAGTCTTATCCACTCCTATGCAGATCAAGGGTCACTTAAGACTTTGAAATGAATTTATATATAGATACTAGGCTCTTTCACACTTTGTAGATTCCTCCTCAGATTATTCTTTACCTTTGAGTTTCAGGCCAACGGGTCAACCTAAAAATTTAAAGACAGATATTTGTTCTGTACAGATTGTGCCAAGTTACTCAACTGCTTATGCAGTGAAGCATGCCCTCAACCAAAAATTGTCTAAGAGTAAATAGCTCAGAGGCTTTTTTTAAAAATGGATTGTATCCTTTCTTTTTTAACTTACTTTTGTTTATTCTCCACTTCCTAAAACAAAATTTTTCCCATAGTTCAAAAGATAAAGTTATGGGAAAGCTGGTATGATCCAAACTATTTCTCCTTTACTAGAACTCATTCTCCACCTTTTATTTATATTCCAAAAACAGTAAAACTTGAACTTGTGCTTTCCTGTTATTAATTATGTAGTTTTCTTTTGTGTTGGTTTTAAGATATATTCAGATGTTCAGGTAATTGAAGTTATTCTTGAAACTCTACAGTGCACTCAATGAATTTTCTTTGTTGAAGTCTATTGAGCTTCAGAATTATTAGTAATTCTCAAAGACATTAATAACAAAGCTGTTTAACTTAAAATATGTGTTAATACTTCTGAATGATATATTTTAATAAATAGGGAATATCACTTTTTTCATATTAGGGAGACCTACTAAAATAATCGTATATTACTACAGTAAGTAGTACAAAATGTCAAATTTCAAAAATCATTCCCATGTCCCTTTTGTTTAATGAAAATTTTCAATGTAATTTATTTTCAGGAATGTGAGCACCAAACACCTTCCTCATTCTAAAAACACAATATTCAAAATAACAAGCAGTTGCATTTTCATAGATCTAAATGTTATTAAAAGTCTCCGGTTTAATATATGGTCTTTAAATCATGATAAGAAATACTCAGCTTTATTTTCAGTGGAACTTATCAGGGATATGGATACAGAAAATTAATTCACTGAGTACAACTTTTGTGCCTGACAGCATAAATGAAATGAGAAAAATGTCTGCTGCATATTTTCACTATTTTGAATCTGTCATGCTCAGCAGAAATTCACACAAACCTTAAATTCTTCCATTAAAGTATGTGAACTCCAGAGACTTGAATTTCCAGACAATACAAAAGTTATTGAGAGTTGATGAAGTCAATCACTTACACCAAATCATTTGGTTTATAACACTATATTTGTCTTAAATACTTTTCTGTCATGACTGAAACAAATGCCCAGCACCCAAAATTAAAAGAGGAAAGATTAATTTAGCTCATAATTTGTATCAATGACCCCTGCAGTGGATTCCAATCTTATATTACTGCACATGATGAGAAAAAAGAGCAAGAGAAAATAGCAGAGCAACAGCCATCTGGGATGACAAACTGTTTGCTGGAAATGAAAGTCCATGTGGCAGCCAGAACATTGACATTTATTCATTGAAGAATATGGTGAGAGAACTGTGGTTGGATGTGCTAAACAAGTGGTTATATGGAGAAGGCTTCTATTAGATGGAAAAGAGAATTCTTATATGGAGAAGGCTTCTATTAGATGGAAAAGAGAATTCTTGAGCCAGATTTAGCCTATGGTTCACGGGTATCCTGCCTTGTAGCCAATTCTGTTAATAAAATTTCTTCTGGAATCATGCAGGCCTCAGCAGAGACATTATCTTATATCTTAACCCTATGGTATCACAGCTCATCTATCTGAGCTCAACCATGGCCTGAGGCTAATCTGACATCAGCCATCTGTTTCTATGAAGACAGGTCCACAGCCTCAGCAAGACTCACTAATCAAACTAAAAGTCAATTTAGGGAAGTCACCTCCTTACAGCTTGCATTGCTTTCAAATAAACACAATAACATTTGGGTCTGGAAAGGGACAACGCGGCAGTCTCCACAATGTTGTATAGATTTTAGTCCAAAATCCGTAGTTCTAATGCTGGGTGGCTCGGCAGAGAGACATCACAGAGTGGAACCAGTTCGTGGCAAGCAGAAGATAGCAAAAGAAGGCAAGTAAAAAGCCTTAACAAGTTCTATCTGCCTATTCCATTTTATTTTATATTTTTGGAGTACAGGGGATCGAACTCATAACTTCATGCTTGTCAGTTTACACCACTGAGCTAAATCCCCAGTCCTGACACTTTTATCTTATCCAAACTACTCAGGGTGAGTAACCCTTACACCTTTCACCCTAGTGCCCTGGAGCTTAGCATTTTACCACTAATCAGTTCCAATGTCACACTAAATTCCACTATCTATCATAAAGCCCCACCTATGAATGTTTGAGACTTGGTGTGTGTGTGTGGGGGGGTACATCTTAACACAAATCATATCAGTTATTTTAGATCATCCTTCTGAAATTTAACTTTCTCCACACTATGTGACATATTAACACATTTGAATATTCTCTGATGATCTTGTACACATAATTGACAAAATCCAAAATATGGCTATTATTCCTTTTCTACTTTCTCTTAATCTATCAAATTATGCAGAAAATTAATCTGCTTGCTATAGGTTATGCCTATCTCAGGTCAATAATCAAAACAATGTTCAGTGTAGAGTACAAGTTAGTGGTAACTAGTCATAATTTGCTGCTTTAAGACCCAGTCTGATCATACTTCCATCAACCTTGTGTGAGCCTGGAGATATGTCAATTTTCCAAACCTCTACAAGAAAAGATCAAAGTCAATCTAAGTAACTGCATGCAGCATTTCCATTCTACTTGCATAACAAAGTTTAAATCTTGCATAAGATACCTAAGGGATTTTCTAATAACTTAATTCCAAGAAGCATTCTAGGATAAAGAAACTGGATGAGTGAAGACCTGGAGATAGGAATTGGTATTACAGCCTAAAACAGCTGGAGATAAGTAAGGCTAGAGATATAGCTCAGTGGCATAAGGGTCTGCCTGGCAAGCACAAGGTTGTAAGTTTGATTCCTGGTACAAAAAAAAAAAATCAAGTAAGACCAGCATGAATTTGAAATTATGTAAACACTGTTCAAATCCAATTACTGCAACTTACAAACTAAATAAACACATAGAGAGGAGAGTAATCATAGAATCAAGTACCGTTGAGGAACCGTTTCTGAATTATCTCATTAATAAATGTGTTTCAGTATTTTCTATGAAACTGTTTAGATCTAGTGTTTAGAATACTGTGGATGCAGCACTGTTGCTTTGGAGTTCATATTTTGGTGACAGAGGAAACAAACATACAAATTCAGAGTGACAGAGAACAAGGATTGTGAATGAAGTGGGTGGAGTTATTGGTGCAAATTGAGCCTCAGATAGTTTGAACATGGGCTCATCAATGTTTAAATTCCATGCTATTTTTAGTCCTTTAATGTTGCTCTCCTCACATCTCTAACATCTTCAAGATTCTCCTGAACACAGTAAGGCAGTGGTTGGTTAAAAAATTGCACATTAAAATCTGCTATAAACATTAAGAGGATAAGAGAGGAAGAAGGGAGGAACCAGTGGGCAGACTTTGTTTAATGAGCAGAAAAAAAAGGCAGCAGTGGCAGTTCTGAAGGAGGAATAAAATAAATTTGATCCTTTTTTTATAAGAAAATAAAATTGATTCCAGAAAGAAAAGTGGTGTCTTTGGTTTTCTTTCCATGACTCATTTACTAAGGATTCCTGACTATGTATTAACCTCACTTATTTCTCCTCTTGATAAGGGAATTCATTTTTATATTTAGAAGTAATATTTTAAGTTTTAGTTTTAAAATTATTGATTAAAATGTCACTATGACATTGAAAAAAATAAAGTATTTTTCTAAAACACTGCTTACATGAGACTACATGTAAAATTTACTTAATGTACATTTGCATTTTAAATAGCATATATTCATAGATACATAGTTGTACTCATAATACAGGAAACATTTTGTATACCACTTTTATTTTCCTACCTTCTTAGTTAATGAATGTATAGTGACTTCCTTCTTAATTGTACCATTGGAACTTCTTTTCTACTTGATGACTTTGGAGCTGCTTTAAAGTGCCATTCTCTTCTGACCAGTTTCACCTCAATTCTTAATCTGCTCTTAACATTTATTTTACAGAACTTTTTTTATTTAATGAGAAAAAAACAGAAAAAAGGTGGAATATTACAGAAATTTTAAAAAAAGATAAACAGTAAGAGATCACTGGTTGATAAATTACATATTGTCCTTTTAGAAATAGTTATTCAAGTTACAAAATTAGAGTATACAAAGTAGACATTCAAGCAGTGAAACTGCAAACAAATCCATTCAACAATCCAACAAGAACTTAGAAGTATGGTTATCAATCCTACACACTTAAACATTCAGGCAGTTATATCTTTTATAGCACTTCCTATTTCCTTTTTTACAATAGCAATTATGCATTTTAAAAATAATTTTATTTAAAGAGAAAAAAGCAAAAGAGAAAAGGGAAGCAACAATACAGAATTCTAAAAGAAAAAAGAGAAAAAAAACTAAGAAATCACTAGTTGATTAATTACATATTGTCATCTTGTATGTAGTTGTTCAAGTTACAAAATAAAAGGATACATAGTAGACATTCAAACAGTGAGACTGCAAACCATTCTGTTCAAAGATCCAACAAAGACTCGGCAATATGGTCATCTATTTTACACACTCAGATATACATGCAGTTATATCTCTTAGAGCCCTTTCTTTTCCTCTCTTTTATAATAATAGCAATTACACAACTTGGGTTTTATTACTATTATAATTCTTATTACTTTTTGCACTAGAGATACAATGTGATATTTATAAATATGATTCTTATTTAGTTCACTAATGCGGATAGCCTCAAGTTGTCGCCATTTACCAATGAAGGCCTCAAGATCATCCTTTTTTATACCTGAGTTAATATTCCATCTTGTAAAAATACCACATCTTTTTCATCCACTCTGCAGTTGGTGGACATCTTGGTTGTTTCCAAGATTTAGTTATTACAAATTGTGCTGCTATGAACTTGGGTGCACATATATCACTGTGATAGGAACTTGTCAGTTCTTCTGGGAAAAGACCCAGGAGGGGATAGCTGGATTGAATGGAACTTCCAATTCTAGTCTTGTGAGAATTCTCCAAATGGATTTCCATAGTGATTACACCTGTCTACATTCCCACCAACAGTGGAGCAGGGTTCCTTTTTCCCTCTCAGCCTTGCCAACATTTGTTATCAGTTGATTTGTGGATTGCAGCTATTCTTTCCGTAGTGAGGTGAAATCTCAATGTTGTTTTAATTTGCATTACTTCAATGACCAGTGATGTTGAACATTTCTTCATGTATTTTTTTGCCATTTGTATATCTTTCTCTGAGAACTGTGTGTTCAAATCAGATGCCTATTTTTGGAAAGGGTTTTTGAGTTTGGGGGCTTGATGTTTTTCAATTCTTTAGATGTTCTGAACACAAATCCTTTGTCTGAGGGGCTGCTGGGTAAAATTCTTTCCAACTCTATGAGTTTTCTTTTCACTCTGTTGGTGATTTCCTTTGAAGCGCAGAATCTTTTCAATAATATGAGATCTCATTGATTCTTTGAAGTGTTTCCCGCACAGTTTGGGTTTCGTTCATGAAACCTCTGCCTATCTCTATGTCTCCAAGACTTCTACCTACCTTGTCTTCCAGGAGATTTAATGTTTCTGTTTTAATATTTAGGTCTTTGATCCATTTAGACTTTAGTTTTGTGCATGGTGATAGGCATGGATCTAGTTTCAGTCTTCAGTATGTGGAGAGCCAATTTTTCCAACACCATTTGTTAAAGAGGCTATCCTTCTTCCAGTGGACAATTTAGCCCCTTTGTCAAATATCAGGTGGCTGAGTGTCTTTGTAGTTGCACTTGCATCTTCTAATCTGTTCCATTGATCCTCAGGCCTATTTCTTTGCCAGTACCATGCTGATTTTATCACAGTGGCTTTGTAGTACAGATTCAAATCAGGAATTGAGATGCCTTCTGTCTTGTCTTTGTTGCCCAGAATTGCCTTTGCTATTCTAGGTTCCTTCTGTTTCCAAATGAATTTTAGGAGTGTTTTCTCTAGATCTCTAGAAGTATGTCAATGTTATTTTGATTGGGATTGCATTAAATCTGTATAACAGTTTTGGATGTATGGCCATTTTCACAATGTTGGTTCTTCCTAGCCAAGAGCAAGCAATATCCTTCCATTTTCTAATATCCTTTTAAAACTCCTTTTTCAGTGTAGTATAATTTTCAGCACATAGTTCTTTTACATTTTTAGTTAGATTGATTCCTAAGTATTTCAGTTTTTCAGATGTTATTGTACAGGGCGATAATTCCATAATTTCTCTCTCGGTGAGATTTTTGTTTTTGTACAGGAATGCAATTGATTTTTAAGCATTGACTTTGTATCCAGCTACACTGCTGAACTTGTTTATTACCTCTAGCAGTCTTTTAATGGAGTTTTTTGGGTCTTCTATATAGAGTATCATGTCATCTGCAAATAGTGATAATTTAACTTCTTCCTTTCCTATCTTTATTCCTTTTATTTCTCTCTCTTGTCTGATTGCCCTGGCTAGTGTTTCCAGACCTATACTGAAAAGGAGTGATGATAGTGGACATCCTTGTCTTGTTCCTGATTTTAAAGTGAAAGCTTTCAGTTTTTGTCCATTTAGTATAATGTTGGCTGTTGGTTTGTCATTGTTGGCCTTTATAAGGTTGAGATAGACACCATGTATCCCAAGTTTCTGAAGGGTTTTTATCATGAACATGTGTTGGACTTTGTTGAAAGCTTTTTCTGCATCTATTGAGATGACCACGTGGTTTTTCTTTTTGGCTCTGTTGATGTGGTATATTACATTTATTGAAAACCACCCTGCATTCCTGGAATGAACCCCATGTGGTCATGATGTATACTCTTCTTGATGATTTGCTGCATTCTATTTGCCAGTATTTTATTGAGAATCTTTGCATCAATGTTTGTTAGTGAGATTGACCTATAGTTCTCCTTTTTGGTTGGATCTTTTTCTGGTTTTGGTATCAGAGTAATATTTGCCTACAGGAATGATTTAGGGAGGATTGCTTTCTTCTCAATTTCAGTGAAGAGTTTAAGGAGTATTGGCATCAATTCTTCTCTAAATTTCTTGTAGAATTCAACTGTGAATCCATCTGGACCTGGGCTTTTATTTGTTGGTAAGTTTTTAATTATGTTTTCAATTTCAATAGCTGATATTTGGTTGTTCAAAATTATATCTGCTTGGTTGAGCTTTGTTATTTTGTAGGTTTCTAGAAATCTGTCCATTTCCTCTGTGTTTTCCACTCTATGTGAGTAGAGATTTTCAAAGTAGATATTCAGATCTTTTGAATTTCCATGGGATCTGTGTTAATTTCCCCCTTTTCAGCTCTTATTGTGTGAATTTGGGTTTTTTCTTTCTTTCTATTGATAAGGTTAGCTAGGGGTTTGTCAATTTTGTTTATTCTCTCAAAAAATCGGCTTTTTTATTCATTAATTTCTTTGTATATTTTTTAGTTTCAATTGCATTGATTTCTGCTCTAATCTTTACAATTTCCTCTTTTCCATGAGCTTAGGGTTTAGCCTGCTCTTTTTTTTCTAGAAGCTTGAGATGGAGCAGTAGGTTGTTTATTTGTGCACTTTCTATTTTCTTGATATGATAATTTATTGCTATATATTTCCCTTTTAAGACCACTTTCATTGAATCCCATAGATTACAGTATGTTGTTTCTGTGTTTTCATTGAATTGTAGGTATTGCTTTATTTCTTCTTTAATTTCATCTGTACCCCACTGGTTGTTCAAAAGGTTATTTAATTTCCATGTGTTTATGTATATTTTGAAATTTCTTTTGCCAATTAATTTCCAATTTCAGTGCACTATGGTCAGATATTATGCATGGGATGATTTCAATACCTTTGCATTTACTTAAGAATGTTTTATGTGATAATATATGGTCTATTTTGGAGGATGTCCCATGAGCTGCTGAGAAGAATGTGTATTCTGATGTGGTTGGGTGGAACACTCTGTAAACATCTACTAAGCCCCATTGCTCACAGGTATGATTCAGTTCTGTTATTTCTTTGCTGACTTTTTGTCTAGTTGATCTATCTCTTTGTGACAATGGGCTGTTAAGATCTCCTGTTATAATTGTGTTCTTGTGTATTTGGTTTTTCATGTCCATTAGTGTCTGTCTTACATAGTTTGGTGCTCCTGTATTTGGTGCTTATATATTTATAATTGTTAGTTCTTCTTGAATTTTTCCACTAATGATTATGTAGTGACCTTCTTTATCTTTTTCAATCATTTTAGGTTTGAAGTTCATGTTGTCTGCAATTAGAATAGTTACCCTTGCTTTTTTCTTGGTTCCTATTGCATGGAATACTATTTTTCATCCTTTGACTTTTAATCTATGAGTTTCCTTTTGGGTCAGATGTGTTGCTTGTATACAGCATATTGTGAGATCATGTTTCTTGATCCATTCTTTCAGTCTATTTCTTTTTATGGGTGATTTGAGGTCATTTACATTTATGGATATCACTGATATGTCCTGGCTTGACTTTGCCATGTTATGTTCCAGTTGTTTGCTTTCTGCATTTCCCCTTATTTAATTGCTTATCCTACATGGTGGTTTCTTTCTGTTGTTGTTTTGGGGATTGTGGTCATTTTCACCTCTGTTTAGTGTGTCTTTCAGTACTCTTTCTAGGGTTGGCTTGGTGCACATGAATTTCTTCAGTTGTTCTTTGTCATGGGAGTATCTTGTTTCTCCATTAAATTTGAATGAAAGTTTTGCTGGGTACAACAGTCTGGGTCGAAAGTTGTTTTCTTTCAGGGCTTGAAATACCTTACTCCAAGCTCTTCTTGACTTGAGGGTTTATGCTGAAAAGTCTGCTGTGATTCTAATGGGCTTTCCTTGTAGGTGAGTTGTGTCTTTTCTCTAACAGCTTTTAATTTTCTGTTTTTATGCTGCATGTCTGAGATCTTAATTATTATGTGTCTGGGTGTGGGTTTATGTTGATTGTGACTGGTGTTCTAAATGCCTCACTTATCTGCATATCAGATTCTTTCCCCATGTTTTGGAAATCTTCTATTACTTCTGTGAATATTTTGACTACATCATTTGCATTGACTCCTGCCTCTTCACTGATGCTTATTAATCTTATATTTTTTCTCTTGACATCATCTTGAAGCTTTTGGATTGTCACTTCATGCTGCTTTTTTATTTTTAAAAGTCCTGTCCTTTACTGATCATTAATTGTGATCCTGTCCTCAATGTCCAAAATCCTATCCTCAGCTTCATTTAAGCAGTTTTGCCAGCTTTGAATAGAATTTTTTGCTTCTTGGATATTTCCTTGAGTTAGTTTCATGAATTTTGTGTGTTTTCTATGTTGTTCATTCAAGGTTTTAGCCAGTTTCCCATGCTCTGGTACTTTTTTATCGATTTCTTCTTCAGCTGTGCTCAGCTACTCCTTTAGTAAGGTTGTTATTTCTGTCTTTATGTGGGAGAGTACTTCTAATTTGATTTCTTCTATAGCCTCATGGTTTTTTTTTTTTTTCTGCTCGCTATCTTTTCAGAGTGTGTTCCTTTCGGTGTGCTCTATTTCAGTGTCTCCTGCACTTGCTTCTGGTGGACTAGATGTTTGAGACTGCATTTTGCTTTTTTGTTTTGCCATTTTCACTCTGCCTGATGTTTTCTGTGTGTAGGAGGGGGTCACCACACTCTTTTCAGACTCACCAAGGTCTTACAGTTAGTTGGAGGGGGCTTTACTACTGGCCTATTTACCCACTGTACAACTGTATTTTAGGGGCATACTCACCACAGTGACACAGTTAATCCACTGTAGACCAAGGTTCTCTGCCTGGGAGCTAAGTTCCAAGTTTTTCTGTGTGCTGGGATTCTACCAGAACACATAGTCAGGGTCTACGGCTTGAATCTGGTTCCTGCTCACTGCTTGGCATTTTCTGGGCATGGCCAGGTTTGGCTCCCATCACTGTGTGCAGCCCAGGGTGTTCTTGGATGCAGCACATGGTCTTACTGCCTGGGAGCAGGCTCAAAGTCCCTTTCTGTGCACTGGGATTCCACCACAGCCCTACAGAATTTTTAAACATTAAACAATTGCATAGAACCCCATACCAAAAAGTTGGAACATATTGGACCTAATCATTGGTGCTTTTTTTAAGTGTACGCTTGCAATATACAAAGCTTTCCAGCATCAGGGGGAGTGGGTACATGTACATAACATGGCTTGTGCTGCTTCTTAATCTCCTTGTCCTTCCCTCTCATGGCCCTCCCTTCTTCTCTAATTCCCCTTTCTCAAATTTCACTCCTGCTTATATTGTTAATCTTAGCTCATTGTTCTAAGAGTTCTGCAGGTGTTTCTAACTTATCAGTGGAACAAAGACTCTAATGAGTCAGTGGAATGACTCATTTAATGTATTAGCCTAACACTTCCTTGATCTCCTTGCTTATCTCATACCCAAATTGGTCATTAACCATAATTTTATAACCTTACTAAATTTATCTTCCATATTGCTATTACATTTTTTCCATAATATCTCAGTGCAGATTCTGAATTAGGGAAAGAACATGGAAGCCAATATATCTTCTTTCAGATAAACTCTTATTTACCAAGGTGTTAAGATTTGTTATAGACTCTGACCCTCTGATTTACTATTGTTATTCATCAAGGCCATCAAACATAATGTGCATTTTCTTCTGTCTTAGAATACTTTGTTTTCATCTAATCCTTATTGAGTAGCTAAGATTTCTACATAATTGATTTATATTGTTAATTAACTTGCACAGAACAGTTAGTATGCAATATTTTTTCTTGACAATATAGAATTTGTCCCTGGTACACAGAAAGGATTCTGTGTACTTTAATTTTCAATCATGAACATAACCAAAAGTATCTAACTATGGAAGCATAAATTATTTAAGATAAACAAATCATGTAACCATTTTGTTTTCCTGATTTGAATTGCCCTAGACTGTGATATATATATATATATATATATATATATATATATATATATATATTCAATTCTTTCCAATTTTCTCTGTGTAGTACTGATACAATGGAATATTATAACTTTGATTTCATTTTTGTCCATATACTTATGAAACACTGATCACAGATAGACAATAATATAAGTATTTTGAGTAAAACCACATTGATCCAACTTTGGACAAAAAAGACATAAATCATTTCTGAGGAAAAAACAATCAATTGCTCTGAATATTTTTGATAATGTGTTAATCTTGATAAATCAAAACTATTATTATACCTTTACAAAAAGGTAACAAGTGACCTTAAATATAAAATGGTTTCAATTAAATTATGTTGATTCAGGTTTTGAATTCCGTAATTTAAATGAGCTTTTCAATCACTTTGATCTCATTAAACATTTGATGTTTTCAGTTGTTGCTTTGGAGAATTAACTTAAACAAAGAGACTAAAATAAATTCCTTTTTTTTCCTCAGAGCTCCCTTTTTAAATGTCTTTTCCCATTCTTTCATGTGAAGTAATTAACTATATCCTTACTTCAAGCAAAGTAGCTACACAAGTCCTTCTAGAAATGGTTATCTTTTATTGCTAAAAAAATTGTGTAAATTTTATACAGATAACTGTTTCTTTCTATAAATAACTTATTACTATCCCTCACTCAGAAGTCTATGGGCTAGGAGGAAAATATTAGAAATTTATCTAAAATGATAGATAAAACAGGGTGGAATATATGGGTTACATTATTGTTGATTATCGTAGGTTTTCATTGTGCATTTAATGGATAATATGTATATTTTCCTCATTTTAAGGTAAATAGACTTTAAAAATACTGTGTAGCTATTACTACGACATTGATCAATATATTAGTAATAAAGCAGTCTCATAATAGTAATAACAGTATTAAAGTAGTAATAAAGCAATGTAATAATAGGCAATATCATGCTATACTATTTATAAATATTTAGAATTCAGAATTTAGAACTTCATACAATCCCAATTCTGTTACCTTCCTAACAAGACAAAGAAATATATTTTCACTGAGAAAGACTCTCAAGGAAAAGACCTAAATAATATCATCTTTAAGCCTTGGCAATGTTCTAAGATACCTAACTGGTCTTCTGCCAAGTTTTATTCCTCCTGAACAAATCATCTCAAGAATCAAGGGACATGTCCACTTAGATCCAATACCTTCCCTTTCTAAATCATGCCCTAGATAATTTATCTTCTAGAAAATCATTCTATGCTTAAGAGGGAATGGGCTGTCTCCCAAATTTCTTGTCCAGATGGCCAAGACCACTTTCAAAGTTTTTCCACTTAAAGTTCCATCACTAAATGTGAGGCAATACAAGGAGCAGCTTCCAGCTTCTTGTGTGAGTGAGTTTGATGGAGTTTGGTATGCAGAAACAGTGCAACCACACAAAAGTGTTTTGCACACTATGGTCAAAATGTAGTGAGAAGAGCTGGTTGTGATGTTCTCTATCTGTCACAACTATAAAGGATGCTGAAGGAGAATGACCAAAAATTGGGAAGACCAGTGCTTCAGTGAAATGAATGAAGATAATTATGAGTAAGAAACTGGCTATTGTCTTCATATTCTTGGGGGAAAACTTACAATTCTGAAATTCTGCAGTACACCTAATAAATTCCCTTACATAATTTTACCAGTTCTCACCCTATAAATAACCTTAAACCATCTGTTTTTATTCTGCCCTTGATGATTGACCAGGAAGGATGGATGCTATCACAAAACCTCAACATTTTGCTAAGTGATCAAGATTTGGTTTTTTTAAAGATTATTTTATATGTATTTAAAGGGTGCAACTAGCTTTAATTTTCAAATTAATTTCATGTAAATTATATGTACAAAATTATTTTTGAGTAGAAAATTTGCAAATGATGAAATATTAATTTGACTCTAAGCTCTCTGTAATGAACAGAAAGTAAAAAATATAACTCTCAACTGTAACAAAAATGTATACAAAAATGTACCTTAAAATGTACCCAGCATCTGTACTCGTTTAGTACTCCCAATTTATAAAAAACACAAAGGAACATTATTTAGTCCATATTTGCTGGTCTATCTTCAATATTTAAAATGATACCCAATAAAAACTTTGGTAATATCAAAACTGTTTTATTGATGTTTCCCAAAGTTTCAACTCAAAGTTATTTCAACCCAGTTAAGCAATGCTACTGCATACGTGTTAATTCCCTATTGCAATTCTAGAGACTGTGATAGTACACTATTTTATTTCCCACAAAAAAATAATCTTAATTAAATGTTTAAATATACATGCAATGAAATCATTCATTTACTCAAAGCCACCTGTAAATTTCTGTTCAGATGAGTAACAAATTTTTTAGCTACTTAGATGATATTTTAGATATCATATGTCCCCTGAATTTTCTGTGATCTTACTACCATAATGGGACATTGAAAAATGTGTGATCTTTTAAAAATTAAGGTAATGTTTCATATTTTTTCATTCTTGATTACCTATTGACTCATTTCTTCCTTAAACAGTATCTGGAAACACTGCATAGACACATATAAACAAAGTTAAATGATAAAACTCCTTTCATGGATTTGCATTCTTAAATGGTGGTGGGTACTCTTTTAGAGGTGCAGGAATGCATAATATAAATGAACTAAACAGCTGATTGGATAGTAATGCACAGTACTGGTAATTGATAAAGTAAGAGACAGAAATTGGAGTATCATGTTGGGAAAAACTGAAGCCACATTACATCAAGGCAAGCTATTTGAGGCCAGCAGTATAAGCATATATTTCATGAGGAGAAACCTGGGCTATAATTTGAAAACAGTAAAGGCAACAAGTTCATCAACTTCTGATTGTAACCATTGTGACTAAACACATTTATACCTGAGGTTGTTTATTTATTGAAGGGTTGCCTTATTCTTTTTCTTTACGCCACATCTTTATTTCTGTGTAAATCCCAGTGGAGAATATATTTATGGTTCGATCTGAAACTCCTAGCACACTGATTGTAGAAATAGGAAAAATAAGATTTATTTGAGTTATTATTTGCAATAAGCCAGGGTGCTGGTAAACTGAAAACACTTAATTTTCACTTATAGTCAATGATACCAAAGTCCACAAGATGTTCATGGAGTACATGTCATTTGGAATGAATTATATGTACTTTACAATAATTTAATAGTCTACTAGCTTTTCTCAACCATATATTTAGCTATCATTTTGGATAAAAAAGTTAGTATTCAACATTAAGTAATCTGAGCTAAAGACAATTTTTCTATGTTCCAGAATAGATAATCATTTTAGATATTCTGTATTTAAGGAATAAGATGTTTGTAAAAAGATAGTACAGTGTAACTGAACCAACTTCCATGATTTAAGAAAGCCCAATTAAAAAATAATACAGAAAGCAAAATTTTCTGTTAATGATTCATTGTCCCATTTCTTATATGTTATGCTATTTTAAAGTGTTAGAGTTTTACTTAAGCTACACTATGAAAAATATGCATTAATCCATAATATTATATTCTAGAAATATATGAGCATATATGTGTGAAGTAACTTTGTTCTCTAGAAAATAAAACATTGTGTTTTAATTTATTTTTAATGATGAGACTATACTTAAATGAAGAGTATTTTAAACTGTTGTTGACTTAAAGAACTGGCTTTAATTAAGAATGGATAAGCATCATTCATTATGGCGACACTGAAATAAATATGTTCTGTATTTTAAAAATGCAATATGTAAAGTGAAATTCTTCCTCTGGTTAGAATCATTTGATAATTATTCTTAAAATAAATAGGAAGGCTATTTAAACCTTTTTTTCTGTGACAAATTATTATTCAATCTTCTAAACTTAGAAAGAGTAGTATTCAAGGAGATTGCCCCAAATAAGTACATAAAATGTTATGTATGTTTAATGTTAGGAAAACCAGATGAGTTCTATTTTCTTCATTCATGAGTTTGATAATTTTTAAGCCACATTTTAAACTGGTGATTTTTTTCTTAATGTGAAAATTGGATGTGTTGTACAATTGAATGCCGGAGGAAACACTAAAGTGAGTTCAAACTTGATAGATGTTGGGGGGAAAAAAGCTTCTTTAAGGTCTGAAATTTGCAGAGGCTTGTTGGTTAAACAAAATAGATTTTATAAATGAGTGTGACAATGTGATTGAACACAGTGCAAGAAGCTTTTCATTCTTGTATTGCAGTCTGTAATAAAATGAAAATAACAACGGTTGCTTCCTAGTAAAATGTATCAAACTCATGTCTGTAAGTTTTTAAACTTGATAAGTGGGAAGAACAGAATATGTCAGTAATGAAATAAGTCTTGAACTTTGGAAATGAAGGTAAATTTGATGGTTTGAATGCACAGATATCTTGTTTGACTAGAAATGATCATGGTCCCAATATCTTGTCAAACATGTTAGTTTCTCACTGTCAGAGAATGCTACTCCATTTCTGATATTTCAACATCAGTCTTTTGCTATTACAAACCCAATGCCTTTGGCTGTCAAGACTTTACAGTTTCAATTGGCAGACTTATCTGTCTTCAGCAGGATTAGACAGAATTTTTTCTCATTCAGAGGCTGCTCCTGTGGAAGACAGCAGCAGCCCCAGGAAATCTGAGTACATTAGCTTCAAAGGACCTGTCTGCCACCCTTCTGACAGTGCACTCTGCAAAGTACCTTCCTAACTCCTGCTCCCTGGGTGGTTTCTCTGCATCTTAAATATGTATTCTCAGCACTGCATGCAAACTCTAGCTATTTCTGTATTTTAACATTAGTATACAAACAGGCAAGTAAAAGCCACAGACTATCGTCAATTGACTCTCGTCTTTTCTGTTAAGAGACATAAAAGCTATTTGAAAAGAGGAAAGATAATTAGTCTAAAATACAATTAATATCTGTATTAATTGTAAAAAAATACCATGAATGAAACTTTGCTTATCAATGGCTTGGAACTTTAAAAAGTGTTTAATAATAATTCCAGTTAGTGTTAATTATTTGCAGTACAGAGATGTGATCAGAATGGTGATACTTTAGTTACTTGCTAAAATGATAATTATTTTTAAATAATAGAAATTTCATAACTTTTGTAACTTTAGAAAGGGTGCAAACTACTTAAGAGTACACTCCACATTTCCCTTTTAATTTCTTTCCTCATAACCCCTTCTCCTCCCATTTCTTCAAAAAGACCAACCATACATGCTTGTGTGCATGTATGTATTTCCTTTCCCCAAAAGACTGCATTTCTTAGTGCTTATATGCCTCTAAAATTTTATCAAGTGCTTTATAATCTATTCATAGAATATTTTATTACACCATAAAAATCTACAAATATCTCTACTTATAAAATCCCTCTCCTCTCCCTAGCAAGGGAAAATAACCTGTAACACTGAAAAATGTGAGAGACGACAGCTGAGTAACATTTTTTTTTATTTTTGCAAAGATGAATATAAAATCTATAGAGAATATTCCTTTAATTCTCATTTTTCTTATTCCATGTTGGTAAATCATAGAATTTGTTTGGTTTATTTTATTGCATTTGCTATTACTGCAAAGTTTTATTTATTTTCTATGTTTTTTTTTTTGCCACTACACTTTTAGAAGGATGCCAAGTAGGACAAATAGCTTGTTTTGCTACATTATTCAGTATCTTTGTAAGAAACAATATACTGGGCTCTTTTCTTATGTAGATAAATTTTAAATAGCTTTTTAAAGCCATAGCCATAAAATGCAGTTCATGGAATAATGATCATCAGAAGCTTCTATGGTGAAAAATCCTACATTGCTTTGCTGCAAAAAAGTAAAAGATGGTATTTTTAAATGATCACACAATTTTCATGGCATAAAATATATCAGTGTATGACTTTATAGCTTAAAATAAATGGAAACCTAACAACTGCTTAATTCAATCAATAAAAATAACTATACTGCATAACTGTTATTTAGTACTAATTTATTTCTCAGAAGAGCCCACAAAAATGTAAAATGGAAACATGTGACACTGTCTCTTAAGGTTTACTTCAGGTTCACAGACTTGGTGATTATTAAATACCTTGTCCTCATATACATTTGCAGTTATTCTCACTAAAATACAGTTAACTAATTTCATTGGGCTTTTCTCATAGGAATTTTATTTCCAATTGTATGATTGTCTGTATTGCTTTCCTCTGGCAAAATCTTTTACATCTAAGTCAAGCTGCAGAGTCTAAATTTAAAAAAAAAAAAAACATGCACTTTGTTTATGGTCCATTGTGAAGTTCTTGTATCTCTGCACCACCTAACACAGTTCTAGTCATTATTAAAAACCATTTACTGAGTGTTTAGTTGTACTAGATACTGAGAATTTGGTCTATCTTAGTAAGCTGCTCGTGTGTGAATGTAACATAAAATGTTTATTTCTAAAAATTTATATCAAATGGCAATTATGAATAAAGTATCATGGGAAGCTCAACTCAGTTTCTCTTAAAAGGGTTTGTGAAGACTTAAGAGAAAATTGCAATTCATTTCTTCACACCACAAAAGTCAAATTTTAACTTACAGTGTGAGAAGTACACACTAAACAGCAATATCTTGAAGGAAAAATATTTATCAATTTAAAAATATATTTCATCTTCGAATACATTCTCAAAAATTTCTCCTACTACTAAATATATGTGCATGTTTATATATGTATGTAAGCAGAAAATGATAATAATGGACACATAGTCAAGGCAAATTATGTTCTTATACTGACTATAATTGCCCAGTTTATATCATTAACATTATAAAAAGTTTAAAATCTCAGGATTTAGCATGACCTTTGTATCACTGGATAAATAATCAAGAAATCTGTTGCCTAAATGGGAAATAGGGCAGTGAGACTTAAACACTTATCAAATGTTTTGAAAATTTCATTTACATAGCTATTTCGTTTGTGTTTTAAACATACTGGGAATATGTTTCTGTTTTTATTCACACATATCAAGAAATACACCTCAAACAAATTAGGTGAGATTCAATTTTATATTTTATTTATTTATATTTTCTGTGACTGATATTCAAAAGTTATTATTTAAAATTTAAATATTTATTATGAAATATATATATATATATATATATATATACATATACTGCTTAGATTGCTACCATTTGTACCTACTAGTCCTCATTACATTTTGTTTGTATCATTCTAACTTGTCTTCTGTAGAAATCAGTAATAAAGCAAAGTGCTATCTTTAAGTGTGAGAGAATGAAGACTAAAAGGAGGCATAATTTTAATGTTATCACAGAAAATGATTTGTTTTCATTATGATGTAATGAAGTTTTTTTCCCAAGTATGATTCTCAAAATAGAGAAGCAGATTATTCTTGAATATTTAATTCTTAAATTTGTTTTTTTTTAAGAAATTATATGGGTTGAAACCTACATTTCTCTAATAGTAGCATGGCTTTTTCTCCATTTCCTGTCATTAAAAATTATGCATGCCTGGAAAACATCATATCCCAATTGAGTCATATAAATGTAAATAAAAATGCAAAGAGGCGAGGTTGATGATATTACCAAAAAATTGGTGTTTAGGGTACAATATGGAGATTCATACTGCACAGATGTTCAGCAGAAATGAGATCTGCACCTCAATCGAGTAAGAGTATCACCTGTTTTATTGCTCTGTCTATGTACAGCAGGCAAGGATAGGGAGACTGTGACCTTGAATGCATTACAGAAGAATACACTAATTTAGAAAAAAAAAATCACTGTCCAAAGGCAAGTACTTTCAGTTTTCCAAAAAGTAATAATTAAAAAGCAAAATCTTAAAATGCAACAAAAATGATAACCTTTAATACTCAGATCTAAGTTGCAATCTGCAAATGCATAATTTTAGTAAAGATAAAATAAGAAAAACATGGTATTTTATTTCTTCAGTGAAAGTAAAGATTCAAAGAATGAGTCAGTTCGTACAACTTACCTACGTTGGATCTCATTCTATAACAGATCTCTTATCTGCAATGTGATCATTGATACAGAGCATTTGCTCCAGGAAAGCCTCACCACAGTTTTTTGATTTTAAGGAGTTTGAAACAACTTATTTTTTCCTGAATATGGATGTATATGAGTGAGTGTATGAATACATATATTTAATGTTTTTCATTCTTCCCCATGTGGAATGCAATTTGAAACTAATAGAAAAAGTTGTTAACAATATCAAAAATGACAAAGCTCATTTCCAATAAAATTTTAGCATCAGCATGGAAAAGTGAAATAAGAATGAGCCAAAACATGGCTGATATTTCCTTCAAGCTAAGTGGTTCAACTTCTTAAATCTTTTTTGTCATTTCAGCTTGAACTTCCATTTCCAACAGTTCTGAAGAAATTGTGACATAAAATGTTTCTTAAATAAAAGCATTTTCTGAAGTTATCAATATTAAACCTAACCAATATTTTCATATCTGCTACTAATAGATGTATTAAAACTCTATTTTCCAGATCAAAGACAAGAACTTATGTTTTCTCCAACAAAAATTAGATTCTTTTTCTTTCCCTTAAAAAAACAAAGACGATCGTGTTCAAGGAGAATCTCAACAGATACTTTACATATTTTCTATACTGTTGGGCAAAAACAATGAGAAAGAATTGTTAACATCGTTAGATTACACAAGTGTGTCTTTCGCCACGACATTTATATGTGGCCAACTGGAAAATTCTTTCAGGCACCTTCACTCCCTTTAGGTTTTATGCCATATCACCATTTCTCCAAGTGTTCTCTCTTCCTCTCACGCTGCTACGTGAAGTCTCCGCCTACTTATTCTTTCTGTAGAAAAACAAATCAATTTTCTTCTAATTTTAGGAATAGGTTTATTATTTTCAGCAAAGCATAGACATTGTTTTACTGATTCTTTGATTCTGAATGCTCAATTTTGATTGAAAATAAGCTTGTTGAAGTAATGTTCAGTTCAAACAACAGCAAATATTTATGAGGCCATGTGGATAAAGAAAACATTCTGTATTGTTGGTGAGAATACAGACTACTGTAACTGCTATGGAATCATTATAAAGATTCCTAAAACATTAAAAAATAGGAGTTCTATTTAATCCACCTACATTTCCTCTTTGAGTCTTTTCAAAAGAGTTAAGGCCATCAGATTATAATGATAAATGTATATTTATTTATATAGTAGCAAAATTCACATAGCTAAATTATGGATGTACCCTACGTTAACAACAAGTGCTACTAACAAAAGAATGTTTATTCACACAAAAGCGTAGTTCACAGCCATAAAGAGGGATACATTTGTCATCTGTTAGAAAATGGATAGATCTTGAAACTCTAAATCTATATGAATAAAATCAGACACAGAAAGTTAAATATCACATGGTTTGTCTTACATGGCACTTGCAAAATGTAAATAATTAAAAAGCAAAATAAAAGAGAGATGATAGAAGGCAGGGAGGTAGACTGGAAGCGTGTCTGGGAGAGGGAAGAAAGAGAGTAGGAAGAGAAAGGAGGAACAAAAGTGATTAAGAAGCATTACATAAATGTAAATTTTCTCCAGAAATCTCCTACTATAAATGTATATTCTGCTTTCTAAGCTGTAATTTTTCTTTTAATTCTTTATTAATTTTTAAAATATTTTTCTTTATAAATAATTACCTTTAGAGGATTATGGGAATAACATAGAAATGAATTATGACAGTCTTCATGAGTAGAATACACTTAAGTGATTAAAAAATAAGCAAAATTTTAACAATGATAAAGTAAGAAAACTCTCATCAATTCTGCAGGGAATTTATGTATAATGGCCTAGGAAATATGATTAAATAAAACAGCCAGATTTGGAGAAAAAGTTGAAAGAATCTAATAGAATTCAGTCACAGTAATTTACTGTGAGATATGTTCCTAACATAATTCAATACTAAATTCAGAAAACATACTTATGCAAATATGTATATAGTCTTCAATTTTAAAAATACCAAAATGGTAGCAATCCAACTCCCTGGTACTGAAATACAAGAAGTTTTAAAATTCTTTTTTTTTTTTTTTTAATAGGTACCACGGATCGAACTCACGACCACATGCCTGCAAGGCAGGCACTTATGCCGCTGATCTAATTCCCCAGCCCCTAATCTTTAAAATTCTTACAAAGAGATCAGGTATAATCATACAACAAAGCAATAACCAATATAAAGAAACTGTTCTGCAGCTACATGCAACACTATAGAATTTTTTATGACAGTTTAGCTTTACATGCTCTATTATAGCACTCTCTAAAATTTGTTAAGGCAATTTGTTGTAGCATTGTTCTACTGATCTAAATCCTGACAAATGCTCTGACTTTTGCAGAGAACTTTCTGTTCTTGCTTTGTCATTGTGGGAGATTGATGTTACTATAAGCCTCATTTCTTCATCGCTATATCAACACCTTTTCATGTTAATAGTAGTTCTTCTCATTAATGAGACTCACTTTTAGATTGACCTTTAACATTCTTTGCCTAATTAAATGTGGCAGAAGGGCCTATGTCAATTTTAAGCTCCTGACACAAGAGTCTGCATGGATTTTGTTTTGAATACTCTTGAACAAACTGAGTTATAAAATCTTGTATATGACAGACAGATAAAAGGTAATTCATCAGAGTAGATATGTATCTTCCCAGGTATTCCAGCTTAAATCATCCTAGAACAATAGTCAAATAGTCAACAGAAACTCTCAAACACACACACACACACACACACACACACACAAAATGAATAAAAAGTAAAAAAGCCAAGTACAACAAAACTTGGTATATAACTAACAGCACACACATAAAACACACCTTCACCAACACTAGATCTACTCAGTCAGTCTAAGATATATGCATTAACCAAATATGTATCAGTTTGTCAGTGAAGTTTTATGTGGTGTGTTATCTAGAAATAATATGGAAAGAGATATTTTAAATATTCACATTCTACAATATTTTGATGTTGTTAGTGCTAGTTATGTTAATTGAAATGCCTCAAAACTGTACTTAACTTGGCTTAAAGCCTTCCTTGAGCTAAAATTTATGTATATTTTAGTAGAAGCACAACTGTCTTAGGGATGAAGTTCCAAACTTTATGTAATAACTGACTGCTTCTCTATCTTTTTGTTCAGTGCCACTATGGCTTATCAATTATTCCTAAGAGAACAATTCTTAAATAGAAACCCTCCAACTCATAATTTCTTTTCTAATTCTATTATCACTATACTAAATTATGTCCCTAGACACTAATTCTAACATATAACAACTAAAATTTTACATTTTACAACATTCAAAGAATTTCCACTGAATATTATATATAATGATTATTGCAATCACATTTTGTACTAGGGGGAAGTATTGCTGGGGATTGAAATCCAGGCATCATACATGCTAGGTAAGTACTCTACAACTAAATTGCTTTCCCGGTCCACAGTCATCTTACAAAACACGCTACATAGATATTCCAAATTTCACTTGTACTCTACATAGATATCCTTATTTTCATGTGATGACCCTGAATCCAAGAGAAAATAAGATTATAAGTTCTAGTTCAGAATTCTTGCCACTACATTATAAAATACCTTTCTAATTTAAGTAGCCTGAGAGCTTATCTACCTAGCTCCTTTCACCTAAAATACTTCAGATTAATATTTCTTAAGAACACTTTCACTTTTCGTTCAACAACTTATGATTATTTATAACATTGTGTTCAATTTCATAACAAAAACTTGAGGTTTTTCTGTAACCAACAAGACCTCATTACCATCATACTAAAATATGTCTCCTGTTGTACTGAACACCATCACTATTTCTGTTAAAAAGTTCTTCACTAAAGTTTCTTTATTTAAGTAATTTGGGGGTTCATTCTGGTTTTAATTATAATATGTAATATTTCTGGACTCAGTCCAATGTCTAAGTTTTTCATCTTTATTTTTCCTTATGGTTCTATTCTTAAAAAATATATTTAAATGTAACCAATCATACATTGAGTAATTCACCTAAAACTTCAAAATATAGCACATTGTCTTCACTGAGGGTCCCAATACATTGTCAAAGAAGTGACCAGTTCCAATTCTTTAATAAATAAAAAATTACACTATGTTGAGAAATTAATTTCCAAATATAGAGGAAAACCATGAGACATTTCAAGATCAATAATTTCTAAGATATGACTGGAAACAAGACAGCTTGAATCAGAGAGTCTACAAATTTCAAATTCTTGGTCACAGAATAGGCTAAAAAATAATGATGACAATATCATGAAATAAGCTCAAAATATCCAGCCCTTTTAAAAATTTCTCAATTGGTCATCACTTTTACTTGCTTTTCAACTGAATGAATTATTTTTTTACACATAAAGAAGACAGAAGACTGTGTCATTACAATGATCCCAACTCACATTCCATATTCATATGGAATATGTTATGACTCCTGTTATCTATAAAGATAAATAAAATCAGTGGAGAAAAGGAATAATTGATTAACACAAAAGATACATAATTACATAATCTAGGCTTTTTTTACTTTATCTTAGGACAAATTAACAAATATGAGCTCTTTTCTGTACCATGTTCCAGGTTCTTGAAGTAAAACTTTGTTAGATATGGTTTTCTAAATCCATACATGATAACATCGATAGAAACATTGTAGACAGAAAAAGTCAAATTCATAAATGCATAGCTAGTACAGTGGAGATAAATCGCTACCCCCTTCTGAATGAAGGAGATCCAGTGCAATCATTTTGGCATCAGGTAACTTGTGGTTCCTCCCAAGAAATAAGGCTGGATCGCGGGCTCTAACAGTAGTTAAGCTGATCAGCAGGTCAAATAGGCAGTATAGCTTTAATAAGAGGAAATGGAGAATTCTGAGTTCTTATATATTGCTGTAGTCATATCCATTTCATATTCATCTTTTAATGAAGCATTATGTTGATTAAACAAAGAAACTGATTGACAACTACATCAGATTATCCACAACTCCTTTTGCATTAGATGACGTTTGGTGTGCATTTATATTAAACCAAATATTCATGTTCTCTGGGTCTATTCTAAGAAATCTTTCTGTGTAATTGTCACAAACACATTTTTTCCCCTGACTCTGAAAATATTTCCAAACCCAGAAATCTTCAAGCAGGTGAGTGAGATCATGTATTCTGCAGAGCCCAGCTTTCTCAGGCGCTAAGCAAGCCAAGAAGGGAAAGAGTAGATTTAGGAATGAGGATGCAGGGATGGCTGGGGAATTTTAAACAAGAATAATCATGACAGCAAGTGATTGCTTTTTCCCTACCCTAGGGCTACCCTACACTTTTGCTTAGTTCAAGCTACACTAAATTATATTGCAGGAGAAGCTAATAGGGCAGAAAATCAAGCCAGTTTAACCTCTTCTTACTACAAATTCATTAGTTTTTGAAATTTCTTTTATGTAATAACTCCTAAGTAATTCAGCTCTAGACTGCCTTCAGTTTCTAATATTATCTTTGGTTAATAGTATTTCAAACTCTTCAGAAAAAGTTTCTGAGAAAGTTATATAAAAGCAGTCTTACTTTCATTAAATAATAAAAAAATTGTCTTTTTTGAAGTATTCATTATTATTTATATTTGCTGATTTTTTTACAATAGTATCCTCTAACTGAGCTTATTTTTAGGATTCTCATAGTGATATAATGATATCCACATTCCCGGAGAGATTGCTCCATGTAAATACGTACTCTCAGCACCTTGACTGTAGGAATTCTCCACAACCAAGACTGCACATTGGAAAGACATGGTAGTTAAAAAAAGAAAACTGATTATACTGATTATAAGAGGAATGCAAACTGTATCAAGTTTCCTTGGATATTTGACTTTTTCAAAAATAATTGATTAACTGAACTTCAAATTTTCTATTTCTTCCACCAGCCTTCTTAATTTATAAGAGGATTTCTTTTCAATGACTGCATTATATATTTCTGAACATATTTGTGATATTCATAATTACATATTTAATTGTGTCACAGGTCATTGAATTTTTAGTTTTACAAGCTGATCTTCCTTGCGCATACCCTTATGCCATTTCTGGAAACAAAATTAATGATAGTTGTACAAAAATTATTATTACTTGTGATTACATTACTTAATATTCTTAAATAAATCTGTCGTGAGTTCTTTTATTACAGTTAATATAAAGCTAATTGTAATTTCAACTAAAATATACATCATGTGCAGATTCTCTTCCTTAAGATGTATTAATAATTAAAAAGTTCCTAACACTCTATTATACAGTTAAAATGCCAACAGAAAAGTTTAATTTTCAAGTTAAACTTTAACAATAAGTTTAAAAACTTTTACTAATTTCTTCCATAAAGGTAATATATATATTATAATAATCATATACCTCAGTTAGAAAGAAAAATTAAAAGTAGAGAAACATATACAAAAGATCCCAAAGCCCCAAATTAAGAATAAAATATTTTTAAAAATTTATTATAAGTGATTTTTAAAACATTTTGTTTGTTAGCACATGTTTGTGGTTCATATGATTATATTTCCTGTGGAGTGGTACATTTACACAAGACATATCAATTCTTTTGCATCCTTATTCATCTCTTCTCCCTCTTCTTGCATCACTTGATCACCTTCTGTCTTTGAGGATTTGTCTCTCTATTTTATATTGTCTATCTTTTACTTTGCTTTTCATTTACTTATTCTTTGGGTTTCTCATATAGGAGAAATCATGTGATATTTAAGCTTGTGTGCCTCTTTTGTTTCATTTAAACTTAAGATGAATCCGTTTTTCTAGAAATGACTCAATGTTATCCTTTTTTACAGTACAGTAGTACTGGAATTACATTAAATTAGAATGTTTCTAAGAGTGAGCCAATACAATGTGTTATTGAGTTATTACTGATTTTGTAAATGTTACTGACTAATTAGACATTGTCTGCTAATAGCCCCTATTTAAATTAGCCCCCTCCCCACTATAGACTGGAAGATAGAATTCTCCTCACATGTTTAGGCATTTACATTTCAGAGATGATTCCCAAGTTTTTGAAAACAAAGCCATTTCTTGGGCTCTAAAGCCAGCTAATACTGACCTGTATTTCAAAGAGACAATGAGAACACTTTTAATGCAAGTTTTCTAAGGTAAATACTCTAAGATGTATTTGGAAAGAAATCTGCTTGAAATTCCCTGAGGGGAATATGGGATAGTCTGAATGTTGATATCACCTCCAAATTCATATGCTGGAATATAAAACCAAATTGGATTTTATTATGGAGGTGGAGCCTTTGGGAGGTGATTAAATCATAGATGCACCACACTCACAAATGAGATCATTGCCCTTATGGAAGAGGATCAAGGAAATTTCCTTACCTTTTTGCCATGGAAATTACAGCAACTCAGCAGCATCTCTGAAGGAGAATTCAAGGGGTTATTAAATATGGAATCATCAGATAACTTGATCTCAGACCCCCTCCAGCCTGTGAATTAATTATAAGCAACAAATTTATCTTGTGTATAATTTGCTCAGTCTATAGTATTTTATTGTAGACCAAATAGACTATGACAGTCTGTTGAAGTTATATTGTCCTTTTTTATACACAGTAGGCACGAGGAGGAATAGATTTTGATCTACTGAGCACAGTTTGGTATTGCCTTGTTAATTTTGACAATAAAATGACAATTAGATCATAAACTCTTAAGGGAAGAGTGAGTTTTATAACCTGAGAACTTAATTAGAGCAATACTAATGCCACCAAGACAGAAATCAAGAATCAATAAAGAAGATAATAATTAGTATCTTCTGTAGTATTGAGAAAAACAGGAACTGTCATTTGTCTCAAGAATTTCTCATCAATAGGACCCCAGGAAAAGAGGCTATCACACCCTTTAAAGAAGTTATCTAAAAATATTAAGTGCATCTTAGCAGCCCAACAGGTAGACTACAATGATCACTCTACAGTGCCATCCAAATATCCTTCTCAGAGGAAAAGTACATATTTTGCCAAATTGACAGGAAAAGTACATATTTTTCCATTATTGACAGATCTCAGCACCCAGTTCATCCTGGAGATTGTCCTCAGCTCAGAATGTTGTAATAATCCAGGCTCTCTATCTAGCAAAGATGACAAAAAAATCCCAAGACCCTTAAATTAACTTGGAATCATTTTGAAAGGCCATTCTAACTTCAAGCACTCAATTTTGGTAAAACCTAGTTGTGACTACATTCTTGCTTTTTCTTTTCATTTCCAAGGAACTCTTCCAACAGAGCTGTCCAATAAATGTCTGGCATCCTAATTTCCTTCTGCAAATCTACATTCCACAGATCCAACTTGCAGATCTATGATTTTTTTATTGATCTCTTCTATATAACTCTAGCATCTCCAATAATTCCCTACACAATCAATAAAAGTAATTTATCAAATGTCATTTGATTATGTCTTTCCTCTAATTAATGTTAGTTCTCCATTGTTTATAAGATTGTCTTCAAATTTTATAGTTAAAACTGAATTTCTGAGTCTTGTACCAGTTTTCAAAGCCACTGACATAAGCCACTCTTCTAAAGCAATGCCTTTTACTTTTCCTTCTACTTTGCCCATATCTATTCTCATATATCCTGGTTAGCCCTCTCATACATGTGTGACTCTGTTTATGATGATTACCACCTGGAATAATTTAATCATAGATATATACTTTTGCAGATCTTGCACATTTTATGAAATCCTTTCCAGTTATTTTATTGTCTGTCTCTAGCTGTTATTACTTAATAGCTTTCCCCTTCTCACTATCTATCATTATGATCTTTATTATTCATTAATTCACTATAAGAAACACCTGAACATCTTATATGTACCAACAGTTTTCCTGAATATAGTAAAATATGTAAAAATAACTCAGCCCAAGAATATAGTCTTGTAGAAATAACATGATTTTATTATTAAATTTTTTATTAACTAAAAATTATATGACATCTCTTCTATTTTTTATCTGTATAAATTCTAAAGTTTCTAATGTACTAATAATTAAAGTAAACATTTAACTATAGTAAAGAATAGCTCTCTGACTTCATCTCCTAATTTCACCTTGACTCTCTTCACTTCTTACAAATTACAATTAAACAAAAATATGTATTTAAAATTTCTTGTAGAATCAAACCAAAGCAAAATATAAAATTATTTTGAGCCAGGCAGGAGTGAGCTCAGTGGCACAAGTACCTGCTTGGCAAGCACAGGGTCATGAGTTTGATCCCTGGTACAAAAAAATAAAAATAAACCAAATAAAATAATTTTAGAAAATATATGTATGTTTTACTAGTGAATAGAAAAATAGATTCAGAATCTAGACAATAAAATTTCTTGTGTTAAAAATATGAAAATTAAATAATATATAAAACATAAGCCTACACACCCTGTGTGATATGGAGCAAAGCTAAAAATGAAAACAGACCAATATAAAGACAATCAAGCCAAAATACTGTCTAAGGGATAACCAAAACTCATCATTTAAAAAAGTTCTGTTCATACATGTTTGCAATATACATAATTACATTCATTATGGGGAACTGGCACAGGTACACAACACATCTTAATTCTTTTAATTTCTTCCATTTTTCTCCCCTTATGTCATCTTCTAACTCTTGCAAAAGATTTATCTTCCTGTTTCCTATAAAACTCCTCAACCAAGAGACAAACATTATTTTCTTTCCTATCATTTATGACATATCACTATGAATGCATCATTATGCTTTAAATTTTAAAAAGAATGAAAAATCAAAGGCTGAAAGGAAGAAAGGCAAAAAGAAGTCCAAGCAGAAGGGAGAGAAAAAGGAAAGACAGACATTGAGAAGGAAAGAATGCAAAGACATGTAGGAGAGAAAGAAAACAATTTCATATGATTGAACATTGCTAAACTGCCGGAGTCCAGCTGCGGCAGGGCTAGGGTTTCCCAAAGGTGGACAGGGAGTTGGTGAGTGAGAGACAGAAGACACTGCACACCAATCTGTGAGTGAATCTGAATCCGCTTTATTTTTTAGAAGCTGGAGTATATATTTGCTAACCTTTGGCAGCAACCCCCAGCCCCAAGCAGGAAGCACCCCAGGCTTAGGGCCAGGCAGGGACAATCCTAAACAATAGGTGTCGATTAACCTCAACCCCAAGCAGGAAGCGCCCCTGGCTCAGGGCTAGGCAGGGACAATCCCAAGCAATAGGTGTTAATTAACTCTTTTCACCTTTGTAACATCTCCATGTTCTTACTTAGTTAGCTTGGGAAATGTAAGCCAATGCACCTGGATGCCTGCAGGAGAGAGAGATGTGTGAGGCTATTGTGCCACTCCCGACATTGTTTCCCTTATCACTTATGGGAGTATGGCAGTCCCTGTGAGGACAGCGCCTGTCTTAGGTCAAGGACTCTTCATATGAACCCAACCAGGCCTTACCCGTCATGGGCCTGCAGGACAGCAATTGGTCCTGTGCCTGTCTTAGGCAGCCGGTGGGTAACATATGTGTCCTAGTTGCCCATCTTTGGCTGCCTGTCCAGTGTCTCAGGGCAGTTGTCTCACAGGAACCCCGCAAATCCTCCTCCATGAGCTCTCCCATTTAAAGCCTCTGTATAAACTCTCTCATACTACTCACAGAAGGTAAAATTTCACAACCAGTCCTCACAAAGGGGTTATCTAGAGGGCCTCCAGCAAC
>PVLA01004228.1:0-184034 GCA_004027455.1 Hydrochoerus hydrochaeris | reverse complement strand
TTTCTTTCTTTCTTTCTTTCTTTCTCTTTTTTTTTTTTTTGTACCGGAGATCAAACTCACAACTGCTCGCTTGCAAGGCAGGCGCTTATTCCGCTAAGCTAAATCCCCAGCCCCCTCATTTTTTATTGTCTACATTTTATTTATACTGTGGGTTTCTCACATAAAGTAACCATATAATATTTAACCCTACATGTCTGATTTATTTCACTTTATTTCATTGTGAATTCAAGTTGCATCCACTGTCCTACACATGATTCCAGAGTTGACTCTTAACAGCAAATGCAGTTCTGGATAACAAGAGCAAATCAGTAGGTAGCACAAGCAAGAACTTCAAGTTATATAACAAAGTTATAGTGATTAAAAACACAATAGCACTGACACAAAACAGACATGCAGGTCAGTGGGACAGAAGAGAGGACACAGAAACAACCCCACACACATGCAACCATCTCATCTTTAACAAAGGGCCAAACTCAGGTTGGAGAAAAGATCTTCTCTTCAGCAAATGATACGGGATAACCTGTTATTCACACACAGAAGACTGGAGCTAAGCCTATATCTCTCACCATACTTAACTGAAATTTAAAGGCCTTAAAGATCTAAATGTTAAAGCAGAAATACTTAACCTGCGGGAAGATAAAGTAGGTAAAACTCTTGAAGTCATAAGCATAGGCAAGGATTTTTTGAACAGAGCCCCAATTGTACAAGATCTGATAAAAAATGAGTTTTATATCTCCAAATGTGAAGGTAGTTTGTTACATAGCAGCAGTAGCTGGAAAAATATTTTTATTTTAAATTCATAAGTCTACTTTGTAATTTAATTTTATTTGAGATAATCATTATTTCTATGCCATATAATTATGTTACTGAAAATGTTTCTAATAATAAATTTTAAATTTATATTGGACTACTTCATTCTATAAAATCTATTTCTATATTTTGTATTATTCCACCAATCATTTATCTGTCTGTATGTGTCTCTCTACATATATCAATTTCATACTGTAAAATTACTCATTTTTTAATGTTTTAAGACCAGAAGATTTTATCCCTACTATTTATGTTTAGTTATTTTCTTTGGTAGTCATATTGTTCATTCTTCCCCATGAGTGGAATACCTTGTTTTTAACAAATGTTGGTTTCTACTATGTCAGAATATCAAAGGCATTATGTTGAGATTTAAAATAATTTTTGAATTAGTAATATATTTAAGGATATTCTACTAGCTTAGAAACCATGATATTTTATCTAGTTTTTCATAATTTTATAGAACTGGAAATTATCACAAATTTATAAAGTTGTATTCAACTATAAAAGTCTTAATGAGTATATTATGAATTTCCCTATGACCAGAAGCAAGTTCATACTGACATTTTAAAATGGGAATAAGGTCACTCTGTATTTGCACATGGGTAGAAGATCCTCAACGTTGGGTCTTCTTTAAGTATTGGTTACTCTTTGATATTTAATTTTATGCCTATAATTTTTAAAATTTTGTGAAAACAAGGCTGAGGAAGACAATGGACTGTTAAGTCAAAGAGTGAAGAATACTGTTCAGTGAAGTTCATTTTAGCTTTAATTTCTGTAAAAAGCTGAAAGTTGCATTTTTTATTAACTAGTTCATGATCTGATTATCACATCCAGTTAATCTGTTTTATATTTCCTATAATTTTTACAAAGATTCCTGCCAACTTTGCAATGAAAATCACCAATTCTAATGGGTTACAAAGGAAATCTCCTATAACGATCCATAAATTCTTCACTCTGATTTGTACAGTTAATTAATTTATTTCATTCATAGAAATCATGGATTTTCAGTTTACTGTTCATTTCTACTCAAGGTAAAGGCATAAATGTCAGCAAGGAATGGTTAATGACCAGAAAAGATGCAAACTCAGGGAATTTAGAAAGTGTGAAATTGTTATCTTTTGATCTTGCCTTGCAAAATTTGTATCCTGTTAGGTCTGATATTTAAAAACATATCAAAGTTCAGCAAAATGCTCACATTTTCTAATACATGAAATATGACATGCTCTAAATTTGACTTTTACTTGACACCTTTTTAGATATAAAGAACATTTAATTCACACAAATCAGCCAAGACACTGCAATGTTGGATGATATAGAGCTTTTGAATATATAAAATTCAGTATTTCCCCAATTGGATTTAAAGCGACTTCCCTTAGGAACAGTTTCTGCTTTAGAGTATTTATTATCTTGAATAATGTGACAGAAAGAAAGGGAACAAAGGAAATGATTTTTACAAAATAAAAGCAGCCATCAACTCTCAAAAGATAAACTATCCATATTTTGGGATGAATACAGTTTAGTAGAAAGTCCTGGTGTTTTAATGACAATTTGGAGAAACAGTTTTTATTTGCAGTGCAAAGCAAGCACATATATTCAATTTTACAGCTCAAATATAACTAGACATCTGAAAATTGTCAACATCTACAAAATGGTTTTCTTTTGTTAGTTTTGCCCCAACAAGCAGTGAGACCAAGCTCCTCAAGTGCAGGTTCTCAGTGCAGGAAGGAACGGTAAATAAGAGAGTGCCTCTTAGAGAAACCAAGGCAGAGATGAAAGCTCAGGAAAACCCAGGGGACCAGTGGAAGCTGTCATGATTCACTGTGCTCTTAGATAACAGGGAAGATAAATCACTGTCATCAAACTTCCAGGAAAATCAGCAGCTGGCTTTTTTCTTGGGAGGATGCATTGGTTTCATCCCAGCCCCCAAATCTGTAAGTGGCTGATGATTACTATTCCAGAGAGAAAATGCACATAACAAAGAAGAGCTATTTTATAAGAAGCAAAAGCAGAAAATTTCAAGACCTGCTGCAAATTGTTTTCCTCTTTGTGACCCAATTCTTTTTCTCCTAATGGAAATTAAAGGTCTCTTTCCTGACCTAAAATAAGTTTATTACAATTATTTCTGAAGGAAAATATGAATGCTTATAAGTTGAGTTGGAGAACAAATATAGAGGGAAAATGAAATTACCTAAACCCATACTGACAGAGTTAAGTGCCCTTTGTTTGTTTAAAATTTCAAATACCTTTTTTATCCCCTAAAACCATATTTCAGATGGTAAAATCTTTTCCTGTGAAAGATAACTTCTCTTATTATTAAGTTGTATCATCAACTGGGAAAATCGTGTCGTTCACTTTCATTGTTAAGTTGCTCAAATTCACTAGGCAAGGAGATTGCTGCGACTGGCTGAATTTAAAGTCACATACTCTTGATTGCAAAGTCAGTCTCTGAATATGCTCTCTCCCTTGTGAGCTGTCAGTCCTGTTACGGTCTCCAAGACACTATATTGCTTGCAGAAATGGAATGCTCAGAGGCAACAAGAGAGATAATGTATAAGTAGTCAAGTAAATCAGTATTTATGTATCAATTTCCAATGTGATTTCAGACTGCTGCTGTGAAATTTTGTTCACTGTCTTATAATTGGTCCCTACAGAAGTCAATACCCATATAATAACTAATTCAAAAATTCTAAAAATTATTGCCCACTTTGACAAATAACAAGCAAAATTGCATGTGTTAAAGAAAACAATTTTTTTATATTTTCTTTTTTTAAATTTATTTAAAGAGGAAAAAAAACATGTAAAGGGTAGAGATAATACAGAATTTTAAAAAAAGATAAACAGTAAGATAAACATGTAAAGGGTAGAGATAATACAGAATTTTAAAAAAAGATAAACAGTAAGAAATCACTGATTGATAAATTACATATTGTCCTCTTAGAAATAGTTGTTCAAGTTACAAAATTAAGCATACAAAGTAGATATTCAAACAGTGAGACTGTAAACAGCTATGCATGCATGAGTCTCTACATGTATTTCTATAAATTTAAAGCTTTAAAATCTTACTGAGGTAAAGTAAGTAATACCTAAATAAATATCATGTCTGAAGATTTAAAGACTCATTTTTTTTAATTTAAAGAGAAACAAAAGCATGTAAAGGGTAGAGGTAATACAGAATTCCAAAAAAAAAGAGATAAACAATAAGAAATGACTAGTTGATAAATTACATATTGTCCTCTTAGAAATAGTTGCTCAAGTTACAAAATTAAAGCATACAAAGTAGATAGTCAAACAGTGAGAGTGTAAAACAGTTACGCATGCATGAATATCTGCATGTATTTCTATACTTTCTGTACTTTCTGTATTAGAGGGAAAAAAAACTTAGCAAGACAAAACAAAACAAATTCTTATAAAAACATGAAACCAAAAAGTCTTATAAAACCACAGTACAAGGTGATCTACAATGATTACTGTGTTGTTTCTTATTATCTTCAATAGAATTGTCTATATCATCAGGCATAATTGAATATAGCAGTATGATTGAGTATAGCAGTAAATAATAATATTAGTAAAAATAAAATATTGTAGACAGTATAAAACTTCAAAGGCAGATAATAATCAAACCAGAGTGGATATTCTAGTGGATCTTGTCATCTTAAGTGCAGTTGCCTATACTCTCAGACTTGATACTATCAATCATAACAGCTTTGAATAAAATCTATCAATACAAAACCATGATCCAACAAACCAGATTCGATTACAATCAGTCATGGTAAAACAGTGTAGGTTTTACAGAGCTTTAGATTAAGTTAATAGGAAATATAAGGATGATTACCATACTATATCCTGTTATTTTTGGGATTACTGTCTGTGCCCTCAAATCTAGTACAGGTAAAAATGACTGGAACAGAATATAATACATCTAAGCAGAGTAGTGTGTGTAATGTGGGTTTTAAATCCTGGTGCACTATTAACAATATAGTGTATCCAGGCCATCTACGTTAGAGTTTCTAGTTATCCTTCTCTGTCTCATTTCTGCCATACTATTTTCCTGCCTTTGTTTGTCTACTTTTCTCCTTCATTCTACTGCCTGCCCCACTCATTGAGGCCTTTCTGCCACTGTTCCTAAAATCCTGGTATTTTTTTTCTTTCTCTCTAGAATGTCCTTCAGTATTCTCTTTAGGGTTGGATTGGTGGTCACAACCTCCCCCAGTTCCTCTTTGTCATGGAAGCATCTTGTTTCTCCATTAATTTCTAGTGACAGTTTTGCAGGGTACATCAATATGGGCTGGAGGTTATTCTCTTTTGGGGCTTTGAATACTTCACTCCAAGCTCCTCTTGATCTCATGGTCTGTGTTGAGAAGTCAGCCGTGATTCTGATGGGCTTACCTTTATAGGTAATCTGTTTCTTTTCTCTGATGGCTTTTAATATTTTGTTTTTATATTGAATTTCTGGCATCTTGATTATTTTATGTCTGGGTATAGATCTGTTTTGGTTGTAGGTGGCTGGGGTTCTGTATGCCTCACACAACCGAATGTCATTTTCTTTTCCCATGCTTGGGAAATTTTCCTTAATTATATCTGTGAATAACCTTTGTAATTCACCTGTATGTATTCCTGCTTCTTCATTCACGTTTCTTATTCTTAAATTGTAGATTTTCTTGTCAACTTCTAGCCTTTGTATTGTTACTGCCTGTTTCCTTGTTATTTTTAAGAGATCTTTCCTTTCATGATCACACATTGCAAACTTGCCTTCAAGTTTTGATAGTCTATCCTTAGTTTCTTTTAAGGAGTTTTGTCAGCTTTCAATGGAGTTTTTAATTTCCTGATAGTCTCTTTGAATCTGCTTCATGTATTCTATATTTTCATTATAATTCTTTATTGAATGTTTCTTTCCTTTTTTTGTGTTCCTCCATTCTTCCATCTGTATCATCCTGAGAGATGCTTCCTGAGAGCATTTCTTTTATTACTCTACTCATATCCTGTTTTACCTGATTTAATATTTCAGTTTTGAGCTTATCTACAAGATCCTGAAGATATCTCTTAATATCCATTGAAACCATGTCTGATGTTTGTGTTTGCCGCCCTAGTTACCCTTGTTTTTCCTTCTCCTAGTTCAGTGTTTTCAGGGTTCAGGGCTGGGGGCCTCCTCCTGCCTCTCTCTCCTATCATGGCCCTGGCTTCCTCCACAAAGGTTACAGTGTAGGTCCCAGCCCCCTTCCCTGTTGGCCACGGTTCCTCTGAAGCACACTGGTGAGGGACCTCTGCCCTCTCCTGCCTGCCCTTGTCACTGAGGTTGCATATGCCGGCCCCTCCCCACCAGGCCAACCAAACTTCAGGGGCCTTTCACCCAGTTAGTGCATGCTAGGTGCAGTGAATCAATTTGGGATGGCTCATTGGATCCCAGCCAGGGGCGTGGCCCAGTCCAAGAAAATCCCATGAATCTTCTCTGGGTAAGGAGCAACCAACTGAAGTCACTGTCACTCCCAGTTCAGGCTCCTCCTGTCTGATTCCAACATGTCACCCATTTGGTCATGCCCCTCCCTTGTGGCGGTGGTCTCTTTCCCAGCACTGACCATGGATTAATGAAAGTCCCTTCTCTGGCTCCTCTCTCCATTGGGCTCACCAACCCTGATCTCAGCGCGCTGAAGTTCTACCTGCGAGTGGTGGCGGGAACAAGTCTGGGTGGCTCTGCCGGCCGGCGCAGATCCAAGCTGGTGCACACTTGCCGGGTCACCATGAAAATGCTGTGTCCTGCAATCTTCAGCTGTCTCAGTTGTAGTCCTGAAAGTATTTGACGAGCTTTTTTACGTTTTAATTTCTTCCTGTGTCAAGAGGATCCATCTCCCCCTGTCTGGGTCTCTCCAGGGTGCTTTATTCTGGCGTATGAGTTATTTCTCCTGGGAGGCTTTCTATTTTGTGGCTCACTGATCGGCCATCTTGTTTTCTCCCCAAGAAAATATTAATCGTTGTCACTTATCACATCATTTACCTCATGGAGATGTTCACTATTTCTCAATTCATTGAATAAACTTTTTTGTGTGTTTAGCCTCATTAGCATAAGCTATTATAAGAGCACTTATCTCACCTTAAATTAGAAAAATGGAAATGTTTAAAGTCATATTTAATATGTGAAACCTCCACACAAACTCCTTTGACACTTAATATACTTGAATATATTATATTTCCTGTGTATATAGAGCTCTCATTTGCCTTGAATATTTGAAAATGGATGATTTTATTTTTATCCATGCTATTTATTTATTTATTTATTTACTTACTGGGGATCGAACTCATGACCTCTACCTTGCCAGGCAGGTGCTATGCCACTGAGCTATTTAAATATAAACTTTATGTTTTCTAAGTTTCTTGGCAAAATACAATTCCATTTATTGGTCAAGAGGCTCATAGTGATGCTCCTTTCAAAAAAAAACTTATTTTGCTGAAAAAGAATAATGATGCATAATTTGATAGTTTTTTCACCAATTAATAATATTTTAAAATATATCTACATGTTTTGTAATGCATGATTTTATTTTCACAGCATGTGATTCCAGCTCCTCTATGTAGTTTAAGTCTGCAGCAGGAGTATCTGTTGTCTTACAAGAACTCAAGAACTACTGACACCTTCCTCATGCTTGCCATCCTTCCCTCATAGTTTACTTTTTTGATTCAGCTCACATCATCCACTCTGTCAGTCAAGAGGAAAATGGTTTGACTCCAGAAAGTCACTAAAGAAACTAATGTTGGAAAAATATTAGGTAAACTCTGTCTTACTGGAGCTATAGCAGAACCCTGAGCAAAATTTTTCTTAAGTCCATGAATCTGTACATAACCCATTATCAGGTATTTACACAGTTAAAATGAGTGGGTGCTAAGACAATAAAAAATATGAAAGAAACATCTGAATCTTTACATAGAGTAAAGATCATCTCCATACATTATCTTTCTATATGTAGGAAGATTGTAAAGGCCAGTGCTCATACCTCTATACTTAGGAGATAAATCTTATGATAGTATGGTGCTATTATTTCAGTAGATATTTTTAACAATCTCAAGTTTTGTGAAAAGAGATGAAGTAAGAAAGATTAATTTAGTTGTATCTGCTCTACTGAAAAAGCTCTATATTGTTTGAGCTTTATATTTATCAATTTATTGCAGTGGTATTGAATATTAATAGACAGGAAAATGACTTGTATTTTTTTGTTAAAGAGTAATATCAGTGATAAGATATAAGTATAATAAAAATTCATCTGAAAAGGCTGAATCATCAATAAATGTCAAAATTAAGAAATAATAAATAGTATGATCAAATTATTAGTGAATGCTTATATTTCAAAAATTATAGTACAAGACACATTGCGATTATTTTCCCCTTCAATACTCACTTCAAACATATTTATGCCATCATTCTTACTAGTTTCTGAAAAAGTTCTGCAAGTTCTCTTTAGTGTCTTTATTACATATTGTAAAATTATATAGTGAATGTTACTGCCATGTTTCAACCAATGGAAAGGCAGGTATGTAAAAACAATACTATGTGTCTTCATTCACTTTATTAACTAGATGAGACAGTGTGCAACCTCTAGGTCTTCCTCAAAGTCAAACAGGCCTTGAAAGGTAAACATTGTAAATCAGTTCAGTGTATCTAGGTACATGAGAGCACAACTAACCACTCAGGAAAATGTACTTCCGGAACCACTTCAAAAGGCACAAGAAGGATGAGATGTATATTTGAATGGGGGAGAGTATTTTGAAGGAGGTTAATGGCAATGTCTCTTTCACTGTACTTTTTTAAATTTAAAATTCACAGTATTTGATGAGCACACTTTGTAAGAATACTCATGAATGATGATACAGTTGATGCTTCTGTTATTGATGTAAAGTATTTGTGTTCATTAAGATCCTCAAGTTTCAAAAAGAAAATGTGTCTGATCCATGTGAGAGTATAAAATGTTTTGAAACTTTTATTTAGTCACTATTCCAAACTTGGACGTGAACGTATGCATTCTCCACTCACAAAGATTAACCGTTAAATAGAGACAGGTGAATGGAACTCTAATAAATTCACTACTTGTTTTGTCTTAGTGAAGCTATTAGTCAGAATTAAATATTTAGAAGCTTCATCTTTCTAAGATTTTCAATGTTTTTATAAAGACATCAGTAATGGGAACAGGGTACTCTTGGTGAGGAAGAACTCATAGAGTCCCTTAGGTTTCTTTTAAATGATAATGGACCATGGAGGTGGTTAGGGAAAAACAGTTCTTTCTCAGTTTTGCCATTAAGGTGGAAGCTGGGAAGGAAAATGCTGGTCCTTTTAGGGAAAATATTGCAACAAGTTTAAAAGTGGATAATGGATAGGGTATATTATATTAAAAAATATAATATATATATATATATCTCAAATAAGTGTGTTTTACAATAAAATAAAAGAACTCACTGGTTTGTAAATATCAACCAAGGTCAAATAAAACTTCATGGGTTAAACTGCATGTCATTATTTATAGTTATAGCAAGACTACAGAGAATTGCAGGTGATATTCTTTTATATGAAATACATTTCTGGAAAAAATTCATGCAAAATTATAACAAGAAGTACAAAGTATATTTGCTTAGCAATGCTTTTAAAGAACTCGAGCAAAAATGTACAGTTCATATGGACATCATACTATAGAGTCAAATTATCTGCTGTGTGAGCCATGTAAGCTCTTTTCTAATAGCAGTCGAGATTTACAAGGGTATTTACCTGTTTTGATCCAAGAAAAAATGTTTTGATTTTCCTTGCTATTCAAGAAAAAGAGAAAAATGTCTCATTTTTCTGTCGAATGACAAAATTGAGCACATATCACTTCTATTCTCTGAGAAATGGGAACATTTTTGTGTGGTACATTGCTTTCCTCAGAGATTTGTCAAAACATTGAAATAATAAACATTTTTCAAGCATTTCTCAATTCATATGCATTACTCACATACAGTACCCTAATGATGCAGGTTTAAAGTGAGTCAGTCCATTTCACTAATGTACATTAGTGAAAAGGTTTAGGCAAAATGGCTAATTAATTTGTGGAAGTTTGTTTTCATAATTTTTTTGGTTCATTTAATAGATTATAAAGAGTAAGAATAGTCAAAACCACAGCAGATGTAAACTTTTTGAATTCCTATCATACTGAGGGGTTGGAAACCTTGAAAACCTTTCACCCTTCTTGTGGATCCTTGAGAATAAGGTAATTGCTCATGGAATTTGAGAAGCTATTGATGGAAAGCTATGTGATATCTTGCAGGTGCACAGAGACCTAAAAGTCACATGGAAAATGAGTTTATCCTCCATCAATTTGCTTTGCAAATTGACTCAAACAAGGGTTGGGAAGGAAAAAATATTGGATTTTTAACTTGATTGGTAGAGATTTCCAATTTTTAGTACTTTTAGATTTTCACTAAGTGAAGACTTGAAATATCAACTTTTCCAAATATAAACTGAGATTATATTATTATGATAATTAATCAGAAGCTCCTTAAAACAGCTTATGTTAGTTCAAGTGTGTATAATAGTCTGAAACCTCCTTGAGAAAAAAAAATTCTCCCTCATTCCCAAGCAAAGGGGTTGAGCAATCATTTGATCTATTCTTATAGGCTATAAACATGATTTCCCGAGGATGGTATAGAGTGAAAAACCAGTGAGCAGTTATCAGTTTAAATATGAACCCTATAAGCAAAAGGAAAGTCCACAGCTTTTCTTATAAGTTGTTTTTTCTTATAAGTTTCTTATAAGTTGTGCTATAAAACCAGCTTGAGATTTTTAAAATAAAATTCTAATACACATACTAGATAATTTGTTTTGATTAATTCAGATTAATAAACACAAATGTTTCTCATCTGGTTAGTGGGCAGGCAAAAATAGACCTATGAGTAGTAAAAGGGGAAAATTTAACAGTACATGCCCATTAAAATAATAAACTTTCCCACTCACCAGTCCATACATATAATTGAGCTATTTAAAATTTTTGAAAGAGAAAACTAGACAAATAAAGACAGAAAAATAGCATAGCAGAAATGAGGCAGAGAAGGATAACTAGAAACTCGAACATAGATGGCCTTGATACACTATATTGTTAATAGTGCACCAGGATTTAAAACCCACATTACTCACACTACTCTGCTTAGATGTATTATATTCTGTTCCAGTCATTCTACCTGTACTAGATTTGAAGGCACAGACAGTAATCCCCAAAATAACAGGATATAGTACAGTAATTATCATTAATTTTCTATAAAGTTAATCTACAGCTCTGTAAAACCTACACTATTTTACCATGACTGATCGTAATTGAATCTGGTTTGTTAGAATGCTGTTTTGTATTGATAGATTTTATTCAAAGCTGTTATGATTGATACTATCAAGTCTGAGAGTATAGGCAACTGCACTTGACAAGATATTTACTAATATTGTTATTTACTGCTATACTCAATCATACTGCTATATTCAATTATGCCTGTTGATATAGACATTCTATTGAAGATAATAAGAAACAACACAGTAATCATTGTAGATCACCTTGTACAGTGGTTTTATAAGACTTTTTGGTTTCATGTTTTTATAGGAATTTGTTTTGTTTTGTCTTGCTAAGTTTTTTTTTCCCTCTAATACAGAAAGGATAGAAATACGTGCAGATATTCATGCATGCATAGCTGTCTACACTCTCACTGTTTGACTATCTACTTTGTATGCTTTAATTTTGTAACTTGAGCAACTATTTCTAAGAGGACAATATGTAATTTTAACTAGTGATTTCTTATTGTTTATGTTTTTTTTTTTTGGAATTCTGTATTACCTCTACCCTTTACATGCTTTTGTTTCTCTTTAAATAAAATTAAAAAAAATTTTCCCCACTTAAGAATACTTAAAATTCTGTAATAAAAGCAGATACATGGATAGCTATGCCTTTGACATACAAAACTAGTATGTGTAAAATTTTACTTATAAAAGTGTAGATATTTTCTATATAATACATAGTCCTCAAAACTGATATCATAATTAATATCTATATTTAGGCTTTCTGCATATGAGAGAACATTAAAGCACCATTGAATCCCCTCAGAAAGAGAATGAAATCTTCAAAAGTGGTATAACGACTCTGCTTGCTGGAATGTAATTAAAGCAACAACAGCACTAATCTTTGTAGTTCTTTTATGAAAAAATCCACAGGAAGAAAATAAATTGTTTACTTTCCCCCTGTGAATTTCCAAAGCATCAGAAGTGAAAAAAAAAGAGTATCTGGAGAAGGAATATCCTGTGGACCTCCCTCTTTAACAAGTAATTTGTAGGTCTCGATGTGCTGATGTGCTTGCTTTGATAAAATGCCAGGCATGAAATAAGTGAAAATTAAGGCTGTCCGGCTGCCCAAGTTTCAACTCAGCTTAACTTGTCTATATGCTCACAAATCGATGATTTTCACGTTGAAAAACAATATATTTTTGTAATTCTAGGAAACTTAGAAGATCACTGTGGTGAGTTAAAAAGTCTATAGCAGTTGTCAGAACAGCAATTATTCCCAGGCAAACTTGGTTTCATAAGAGTAGTGGTCTCTCTGGGTTTGAATTGCTTTTCTATTTATGTTTATGAGTAATTAGAAAAAGTGTTGGAGGAAATCAAGGAATGGGAGAGAGTTTTCTTGACTGTCTTTATGTGATCGTAAACCATCCAAGAAAATTCATCTGGTCAGTCTGTCTACAGGGCTCCAAATAAGCTGTTTTTAATATTTTACTGTGCTCAAAATTGACCGTTCTTGACTACTTAATATGAACCAGTGCACAATCACAAGTCAATTTGAGAAATAATCATTTTTTAAAAATTAGGTGTCTTAGGAACCATAAAAAACTGTTTAAGCCTGATGTGGTGGCGCCTGTTTGTAATATCGGCACTTGGGAGGCTGAGGCAGGGGATCATAGTGAGTCCAAGGTCAGCTTGAACAGTTAATAAGTTAGTCACTTTTTCCTCTCCCTTCACAGAAAAACCTTTGCCAATGATAATGCAAATTTTTTCTTCTTCATTTTTTCACCTTCCATTCACACCTTTACTTGTTTTAAAATGGCTTCTTCCCCTTCTTGGAAATAGCTCTTCACTAATGGGCTCCTAATTGCTAAATCTAAGTAACTGTTGTGGAATCTTGTACTTCGTCTCTTCGCACCGTTTATGCTGTGAAACACTCTTCACTGTGTGTTATGCTTTCCGCCCCATGAATCAGTTCTGCCACATCCCACTAGGCTGCTTCCTTCTCCTCTGTTCTCTGCAACTCCCCCAACCCCTACTTTTTATTCTCCAGCTCCTGTTCCTCCTCTCCCTCTCCTTCTCCCTTTTCCTCTGTCCTTCCTTCTTCCCCCCTTCCCTCTCTGTCCCTTCTCCCACTCTTCCTCCTCTGCCTGCCTCTCTTTATTTTCTCTCTTTCTGTGATCAAACCCATGATTTCACATGCTAATAAAGCACCCTGCAGTGATAAACAAACTGACAAGCACTTGGCCTAAGTAAAACAGGACATAATATCATTTAATACAAAGATAAGGAAGAAGGCAAGGCAGGATTATACTACACTTGAGATTGTATCTCTGGGCTTCATATCATTAGCATCTAATACATTGTTGTTCAAGCGTTTCAGGCTCAAACTCTAGACATTATAAAGGAGTAAGAGAAAGAATTAGAAGATTCAAGTTTTTCTTTTATCTTATTGGACATAATTATGGTGTAAGTTCATTCATACTTATAGTAGAGGGCAAGGAATACAGTTTTAGTTTGAACAGCTTCTGTAGAAGAGGTAGATTACAGAGAAATACTTTTCAGTATATTTGATTCAATGACTCTGCAATGCCTGCTACCCTGCCAGGAGCATCTCCTCTAGACCACACACACACACACACACACACACACACACACATGTACACACTAGCAGTCTCATGAAATTTATTACCTGGATGTTTTTATTTGACTGTCTCTTATGAGCCTTTCATGCAACACATCCCATAGGAATACAGTGTATGAGAACTGATTTCCATCTTTCAATTCTGATGTCTCTTGTATTATTTTTTCCAAAATTAATGTCCTATCCACCACTAAGGTTTGGTATTACAGTTGATTCTTTCTGTCCTTTAAATCCTATCTTGCATCTATCAGTCCTTCCCATTCCAATTCTGTCTACTGCTGACCATGTCCATTGTTAATTTCAATCTGGACAGAATATTGTCTGCTACAAAAGCTCTCTCTATTCCCAGCCTATTTTCTTTTAGAGTTTTCTGTATTTTTATGTTAAAAATATTACTTTGGATGAGTCTGTGTGTGCATATGTGTGTGTGCTTCTCTTTGTTGATAATACCAGCAACAAGAACTATCTCACTACCACAGAGGGGTAAGTACATTCTATGTAGATTACACTCTGTGTTCAAAGGTCTACATTTGTAGCAGGCAGAAGCAGTATGGTCAAAGTGAAAAACAACAAATACTGTCATATATATAGATACAGATATCTATCTATATAGATATAGATATATAGATTCAGGCCACAGTTTTCTTCCCTGTGGATTCTATACTTTTGGAGTCGCTGTGTATCATTACACCACGAGATCCTATAAGGTTAATCAGTAGTCATATTTTACTATTCTGCTCTTTCTTTGTGTTCAGTTGTCTGAAACTTAGAGAAATGAATGATTATTTCCAAAATTCCAAAATTTTCTACTCTGAAATCAGTGTCGAGCTATAATGGTAGACATGGTATCTGTTTCCCAAAACATACACTTTATCTTCTGTGTCTTCTGTCACTTGTGATTGCCAAGGTTAGTAAATGATATTTTTATCCAGAAGCACCCTATATGTCCATCAATAGATGATGGATAAAGAAAATATAGTATTTATCTACAATGTACTACTTTATTCTCAATAAAGTACTACTTTATTGAGAAGATGGAAAAACTTAAGTAATTTGTAGGAAAATGGTTGTATCTTGAGACTATAATGTTAAGTGAAATAATCAGACACACAAGCTTAAATATTTCATGATTTTTCTTATATGAGAGATGCAAAATGTAAATAAAATTAAAGATGAAAGATTAAAAAAGATATCTTTTGCAAAAGGGAAGGAGACAAAGAGATGTTGATGGAGGAGGAACAGAACTAAAAAGTTAAAATGTGTTATATACATGGACCAATTGTTCATGGGGAATGTATTCATTATGTACTACAAAAAATTATTAATAAAAATAAATATGGAACAATGAATAAATATTTTGCCTGATAATTCTGATGGCATTCATTTGCCCAGTACCTATTCAGATTCCTAGGTTACAAACTGATCCAAATGACATGTTGCATTAATTCATTGCTTTCTGCCTTTTATTTCACTTATTCTTACTCTTTATATTGTTAAAATCTCGTTAGAGTGTCTTCAGTTTTTCCTTCTCAGCACCAACAGCTTCAGCTGAACTCTTCTTCTCTCAGCTGGCCTATCACCTCAGGCTGCTTGGGACTTTGTCCCCAGCACTCTCACTCCATTTCACCATAGTGCAGCCATCATCCTCTCTCCTAAGTTACAAAAATATAATATAGCAGTTTTTTTTTGCCCTACTGGGTGAAGTCCAAATACTGTGGCACATAAATTACACTCTGTCTTGGCCTTATCTGATTCTCTAGAATAATCTACCAGCTCTATGGAGAAGGAGCTGGAATTAATCTGTAGGAGAGGAGGACAGTGCAGAAATATTTCAGATCAAAGGAACAATATAGATGTGAGAGTGCTTGGCACAGGGAGGGTATGACAGAATGGAAATATGAATGGAAACAGAAGAGGATGGGTGGGTATAAGTGATGAAAGAGCACTACCCTTCCCATTTCCTCAGGAGCCTTGTCATTGCCCTGGAAGAAGAGGTTAGATGGTCCACTTATGCTTTCCATTGGAGCCTTGTGATTTTCCACTGCTGCACATGCAAAATTCTTTCATAGCTGCCAGTTTGCTGTTCTGTTTCCCCCTAGCTTACATACTTCATGGAGGTAGACCATAACTCTTACTTATTTATCTTCACTGCTTTGAACATTACCTTTATCTTACAGGGTTCTGAAAATATCTGTTAAATAGATGAATGAATGCATTTTCTTATCAGAAAAATAATCCAATTATGTCATTTTTCTGCACAAAATTTCTTGTAACATGAGGCCTTAGAAAGCTAAGCCTGAAACAAGAAATAATCTGCTAAATCATGTTAAGGAATGTATAGGTATAGATTAGCTCAAAGGAAGGAAAGATAAAGCAAAATGAGGTAAGAGAGCAAGAGAGTGAGAGAGAGAGAGAGAGCATGCATGAGGGTGAAAGCTGCCTATTAGCTTCAGGGATGACAGAGGTTGATGAGATATTGGCACAGTGCCACTTTTCCAGGGGGAGAAATTATCTTCCACCTTCTTTTTTATATCAATCAAAGTTTCCCTCAATAGTACTGCTGAGTGAAAGCAGAGGCCATTTTACAACTTAGAGAATTCCATACCACTCTCTTCCTTCTCAGCTATACCTACACACACACACACACACACACACACACACACACACACACACACTGAAATTCTAGGGAACCTGGAAAAGTACCTACCTTGCATGCTTGCTCACTCAGAATGCATGTCCACCTCTCCAACTATCTTGTGGGCATTGTGGACCCTTGCAATGCTCTGCACAAGCTGCTCAGTGAATTTCCTTAATAGTACAGACCACTTTCTGTAGTCTTCTCTTCCAGATAGATCACAAGACTATTATTTGCACCTTCAAAGTTGAGAATTAGCTAAGAATCCTCTGTCTACCAAAGTAGTATGTGATGTGGGTCTTTAAAAAGGTACACAGAGGGCCACTTCATGGTGTGAGACTGAACCAACGATAGAGTATGCTTATTAGTTACAGCCAAAGTCTTCTGTGCTTTTAAGCTGTGGTGGTTCAAATAATGAGAAAATCAGAAATTCTTTGATACTTTAACTTTTAAAAGGTAGAGTTACTTTTCCTTTGTTTCAATGTGGCCTTTATTTACTTAGTGTCTCACTTCTAACAAACTGTGGTGTAACTGATCCTGACTTCTAAGACTCCTAAAATGTCCAATGCCTTTATGTTGAATCATTTGCTCTTAGGAAGGTCAACTGTTATAGGATACACAGGTGACTCTACAGAGACAAGATCATGGCAAGAAACTCAGTCCCCTTGCCAAAACTCGGTAAGAAAGTGATATATTCTGTGGCTAGTCACAGAGAGTGACTTGGAAGGGGCCTTCCAGTCTCAGTGAAGCCTTCAGATGATTGCACCTGCAGTAGGGAGCGGCTGAAGCTGGAGGTCAGTTGCACGTGGGAAGCTAATTCAAGGTCAGCCCTGAGAGCATGGAGGACCTGAGGCCAGCTGAGTAAACAAGCTCGAGAACATGTGCTCAGGGGAGCCGTAGGAGGTGGCCAAGCAGAGGGGTTGAAACCGACATCAAACTCCTGAGTGTGTAAATAAACATGCGTTGGAGGTCAAGCAGTTCCTTTCCTCTCATCTGGAGAGAGTCTAGGGAACCTGATCCAAGCTTTCAGTGTGTCATCTTTATTTCTTCACCTTCTTGTCACCCTTCATGGTCCTCATCCTGGGAAGTTTGAGAGCCACAGTCACGGCAACCTGCGGCAGACAGCTTGTGACCTCATGAGGGACCCTAAACCACAGCCCCCCGGTTGAACTGAGTTTGAATTTGTCACTTGTGTAAGATAAATGCCTATTTTTTAGTTGCAACATCTTGTGGATAATTTGTCAGAATGTAATCGATAACTGATACATACATGAAACTGCAATGTGTCCGAAATGTTTAATTTCCAATTGGTCTTTTAGATTTTTCTCAAAGTAGGTTATGAAATATTTTAAGAACACAGGCTGAGTTTAAATTTTTAGCATACTTACATGACACATTTATTGGTGCTCTTCTCCTTTAGAGTTGAACCTAAATGTCTTCACATTCCTGGGCTGCATGTGAAAGGCACCAAAAAGGTCCTTATAAACCTTCAATGGCATACAAAAACCCAGGTGTATGAAGCTAGAAACATTCTGGAAGACTGGATACTGGGTGTCTAATACTGTCCTGAAGTTGATCTCTGTACCATGATTTATGCTGGAAAAATGGTCAGTATTTCAGACCAAATGAATCCATAATGGCGCATACAGAGGTATGGTACTTAAAACCTTCTAGTAGTTCTTCATTATCCTCAGTGTAAAGTACTGATCTTTTAAGACTAATGACTAATCTATACCATGCTATATGCTTCAAGAAGACTGGGCTACTTTTAATCCCTCAAACAAACATACTTTTCTCTCCCTGGACCCATACCTTTGCATATGCACTTCCATCTTTTGGTAATATTTTTATTCTTCTTACTTCATTATCTTCTCTCAATGAACCCTTTCAGAAGCTTCACAATAGATTCATGAGTTTTTTCAGTGTTTCTACGCATTATTCCAAAATACATAACACTTACGTGTTATTTCTGCATTGGAGCTATCCACATGATAACCTGTCTGCCTGTACTTAGCATCCAAGAGAATAGAATCTCTTTAAGGGCAGAGCATATACCTTGTTCATTCCTGACCCCCAGGGACTTATGTAGCACTCAACTTGTACTTGCATTGTGATAGTTTTGTGAATCTTTGACATGGTTTAATAAAAGGATTTGGATTGTTATAACTCAAGGTGTAAATAATTATATTTGTTAACAAAAGAGCGCTGTGTAAAAAGTAAAACATAACCAAAACAGTAATGGTCCCAAACATTGTTAATGTACAGTGTCATTTTAGAAAGAACATCTTTCAGAGGTACTCGAAATGCTATAAACTGTGATGTAGCAATTACCATCATAACTACAATATATCGTATAAATCAAGAATGACATTAAATCTTGTTTAAATGACCATAATATGAGTGAAAACTCCCTTAGTAGCACATATTTCTCTCTCTATGTTCTTTACTCCCTTTAGACTTGCAGTTTGTGAACAGTCTTTTAAGGACAAGAAAATCAAAAATCATTTTAATTTTGTATTTTAAAAATAACCTCCCTAGGAAAGCATATATTCTAGAAGCAAATACCCAGTGGCTTACATACATATTTGCAATGGAAATCAAGAGACTCTTGGAGAGATAATCCACAAGAACAGAATTAATTTTTACCCTTAATATAAATCTTTTTAAGTATCTCAAAATAATAAAATAGTGAATGTTAACCTTTGTATTAGGCTTCCTGAGATGTCTCAAAGATGTCTAAATATTCAAAAAATATATATAATCCCCAGAGTATTTTAATAGACTTTTAAAATGGGTGATTTAATAAACAAGAAATGGTAGCGTTCAATCTCAAACATTGAGGAAACACTGATAAAAAAAGAATTGCTCTTCTCCTAGGCCCAAAATATGGAAGTTAAGTACTAAAATACAAAAGAAGCATGCTATTCAATTGTACCTCTCTTCCTCTAACCAAATAATTACATATGTCACCTTTATCAAGGAATTGCACACAGAATTCTTCAACTCTAAATTTACTGATACCATGAATTCTGTGATCCTGTGGTTCTGTCCCTTTTCTCTAGTGACATTTCCAATGTACACCTCACTTAGTATGTTTATTCTACAGGAGAATTGGAAGTGGCATTCCATACTCATCCCAATTGAGTTCCTTGCATAATATTGGTACTATGTACTGGAAACTATCCTCTTTAGTTCCAAAATGATTGAATATAAGATTTAAATGTATGTTTTTGAGTTATTGTCACATTGTATATTGAGTCTGCCTTTTAAATCAACTTTAATGCAACTGCTTTTCACTGGATTCAGGCAAGTGGATTTTGTTTAGATCACTTTATACCTTGGTCCCTCAAATTTTCTGTGGCTACTTTTATGTAAATGTCATTAATTTTTCCTAGTAGTGTGATCTAGGCTTATATGATATTTTTATTTTATTTAAATTTATTTACTGATTATTAAGGTATTTAAATTCACTTTTTACTTCTCAATTTTGCAATTCTAGGGATAAAAACCAGGGTCTTGATATAGAGGTACAACCTCAACCCATTTTATTTTGTTTTATTTTAATATTTTCATATGAATTGTTGCTAAATTCCCCAGGTTGTGTTTGAATTTGGAACCCTTCTACCTCAGCTTCTGACAATATTGGATTACAGGTATGGACCAACGTGCCCAGCTAACTGTATTTCATTGATATCACTCAGGTATTCCTGTGTTTGTTCCATTTATCTAAAATTGTTAGTAACCCATTTCAAAGGAAACTCACTGGAAAATAGATTTAACTTAATAACATAAAGAAATGAAAATTCTGAATATAATATATATATATATATATATATATATATATTCAATTGTAGGAAAAATGTTAAAATACTATATAAGAAACAGGTTGTTAGAAAAGCTTTCATTCTTAGTAAACCACAGAAATAGATAAAGCAGTGAGATTCAATGAAGTGACTAATTTAGTTGCTGCAAATTCCATATGCTCATTTATCGTATGGATGTCTTAAATCCATTTTGATTATCCAAAGTGTGGAATCATTAAATGATGTTTGAATGATTCTTGCTTCCTAGGAAGAGAAGGGAGGGGAATTTTCAAATGCCAAAGGCATGAAGGATGTTATTCTTTGTACTAGTGTGAATCACATTCTTTTATGCTCTCAGCATTATTCCAGTAAATAATCAATGTAGGTCATTCTCTCCCTGGGATATAACTAAAAGCCTGCTACCAAAACAGTGTTGCTTTACATACAGATAGAGAAGTGTGTATTGTCTAAGAAATAGGTGATCATTCCCTAAGAGGGTCCTAATCTGATTTTAAGTGAACAGATATACTTGCTATAAATGATGGCATTTTAATGTATAGCATACTAAGGAGAGTGCTATGTTGATTCAAAACAGGTGTATTCAATTTGTGATCATTTAAATTACTCTACCTCAAATATACACATTTAACTAAAGTATCAGTAGAGTGCAGAAAATATGTATTTTCTTAAAATCTCTGAGGTATTCAGATGACGGACGTGAGTTCATTAAGAAAATTAAGATGACCAGGCAGCCAATTTCCAGAACATATTTCACCTCTTTTGAGGGACATCGACTGACCTCCTTTTCCCTGCCACTTCAGTGCACCATTGAGGGTGATTTTGTATGATGCCACACAGTTTCTTTTTAATATGACAGGCTGGAAAATTGCTAGAGGACTCGGACCACTAAAGCCCACAAGACTTCTTTAATATGTCCAATAAAAGTACAGATCAATGATCCGAGGGATAGTACACAAAAGTCTCCAGCACAGACCATGGTGATTTCATGGTGGCATCTGAAGAGGGCAGCGATATTGTTGTAAGTAGTTTGAAAATTTGCCGGCTTGTGTACATCAGAAGATAGGCAATTAAAAGTAAAGAACTGAGAACATGTTTTTCTAAATAGGTAATTTTTAGAATGCTCAGGCTTTTTGAATTCTCCTTACTTGGAAACTACTTTTATTAATGATTTCTTTTCTCAGTGAAATAACTCCAAGGTTTAAAAACAAAAGAAAAACATTTAGGGCTGGTGATTTAGCTCAGCAGGTATAGCACCTGTCTGGCAAGTATGAGGTTGTATGTTTGACCCCCAGCACCAAAAAAAAAAAAAAAAAAAAATCGTAACTGTCAATGCATTTGGGATTCCTTTACTTGGGTAATGTGCAGGACCAGCTCATCTCCTGTTTCTTCCATATCCTTAGCTTACTGTACAGTGGTTATAGATAGTAGGTATTTTTGTTCAAATGTAGCTCATATTTTTTAATTCATGGAACAGTTGAAATTCTTTCTCCAATGTCCTGCTAATTTTTTTTGTTTGTTTGTTTCACTATTGTTTTAGGAACCAGGGATCCTTAAGAGAACATGTAGGTGTTTTTAGTCCAAATTCTTGTGGAGCTTGAGATCCGAAGAGAAAGGGTCCTGCAGGGTCACATATCTAAGAGTGGAAAATAGAGGGCTGGGTCCCAAGTTTCCTTGTTCCAATGACAGAAGGAATGCAGGATGAGGAATCTTGAGGAATTGGGTTCAGGATCCAAGGTTATCTTTTCATCTTTTATATTTCAGTTCTGCGTTTATATAATGAAAGTGGGAGCAGCTGTTATGGCTGCTTATAAAAAATATGCTGAAAATGCAAAGAGATGATATACCTGGTGGCACTAGGTAAGGTAACTAGCCATTAGCTAGGTTTGCCGGGTTCAGGTAGAGAAGGAGGAGAGGTGCTGCTGCCAGGGTCTCCTGAGGTTTTTCACTGCCGTGAGAGCTGGCTCACGGACAGGAGTCACCCTAAGGAAATCTCCTCTGGCAGAGCCTGGTGATCTAATTAGTAACTAGATTTTGTAAATAAAATGAATGAAAGTAGAACTAGTTCTCAGGGGGAAATGCACATCACTTAGACTTATAATAGCAAAGTTTAAAATTTGTCAACTTAGGAAGGAAACTTTCATTGTCATCTAACATCAGAATGCCCACATTAGTAATACTGCCAAATTCATCCCATAGGCAGAACTATAAAGGAAGAAGAAAAGAAAAGCTTCTTTTTTTTTCAAAAAAAGAGGAATTATAATCCAATGTTTTCCTCACAGTCGTGGAGTCAAAGGAGTCACTTAACTTATTCAGATATCCGATCATTTGACTTCATTTCTATAAAATACTAAACAATAACAGAACAGTCACCAAACATTTACTATGTTCTTGGTGTTAACTAATAGTGTGCCATAATTGTCTTGCAGCATATTCACAAATACTTTAGGCAGAGAGCATTCTTCTGGTACTCACTTGAAGAAAAGGAAGCAAAGGTTTAAAAGACCAGTTTTCTATTTCCTGAAGCCAGATCTGCCATTTTCCAGGATGTTCACTCACCTCCAGCCATTTTACATTTCTTCAGACACCTCAACATACACCTAGTCCCACACATTGGCCCCTGTCACCTTCTCTATCAGGAATACCTCCTCTTAGACACCCTCCCTCACAGATGTATTCTGCTCTTCTTTCCATTTAACAACAAAACCTACATCTAATTGGGGTTTCCTTGCCTTACTTCTGAAAGGTCCATTTGAACCCTACCCAACATTTTAACACCTAAATTCATTTTATTATTTTCTTAAATTACTTCTCTGTAGAGAACATGGTTTTTAATTAACTTATATATTATCTTATTGTGTGTTTCTCCTACTAAACCCAATGAAGACTTTTGTTAGGCACAATATTTTCTCTGTAATAGGCCTTTTTTCAGACACTGTGAAAAGTCAATAAATATCTACTGTGTGATGGAGTTCAACTGCTGTCCAAAAGAATGGCTAGAATGGAGAGACCATCAGTTTATTAAATATTATCTACCCTCTTCAAGTAGGTACTGTGACCTTCTTTAGGCAATGGACCTTCCATTACTGATCAATTTGCCAGCTAATTAACACATTTTTCTTTAACACTTTGAGTCTTCTTTGGTAGTCTGAAACTCAACCTCTAAGGTCATTGTTTTATAGGAAATTCTTTTACAGGAAGATAATTTAATGAATGAAAATGACACTTAAAGTGAAATAATCTAAAAGAGAAAACAAATTTTTCTACAAAATCATGAAAAATACTGGATTCTTACAAATTGAGCTTAAATTCATTGAATTTTAATATTTAGCAAAACATTTCAATTGTCATTGTTTTGTTTTTGTAAAAATGAATTTTAAAAAATCAAGTGATATTCTCTATAAAAATATGCGATCATTATAGAATACAATAAAACATTTTACTTAATTTGGCCTTTCTTAGGATGCCTATAAGGAGATTTAAATTTATAAAGGTATTTTTGGGTTAATTGATCTTTCAAAGTTGTGTGTCATAATCCTTCAACGTCTCCATGCTTCCCTTTTGGAATGTGCTTATGTTGTCACTCTCATTGACATTTTTTTCTTTTGTAACTTTTAATTCATATCATTGCTTGGTATTTATCTCTGATATTCATTCCATGAAATATTTTATTTTGTTTTAATTGAAATATTGCATGTTAACAAATAGCCAGATTGGCCAGAGACTGGAGGACAGACAAAATATTAGCAGAGTTGTGAGACATAAGCAGCTTTAACTGCATGAGCAAAAAACTAAAATAAAATGAAAAAAGGTGAGGTTTTAATTTCTTGTGCAATTTAAAATCTGGATCATCAAATGATGAATGTTCTCAAAATACAGTCCCTTTTGTGATTTACTGTATTTTTTAAAGGGTAGTTCTTCTTTGCCCTCACATAGCATGACACTGAGCATTGTTTTTTGAGATGAGGTTACACAGTAGGCACAATGCTAAGAGCTGTGGATGTGTTTTACTCCCTGTAATAGTTTAGTAATGGGAAGGTGCACTCAGTACTCAATTACTCAATGACAGAGATTCTCTCAACTCCTCACAAGTTCTCATCTCTTCCAACACAAGCTTTGACTAAATGAAGCTACCACCAACAAGATTTAAAATTTTTTTTTTACTAATACATGGTTTAGATAAAGAACAGTGATCCTCATTCTGGAGAACTGGTGCAGCATTTAACATTATTTTATTATTTTCAGCTCTTTTATCTCCTTGTTCTTTCATCTACTCCCCCACCCTTGAATATTTTTAAGGAACTCTACAGCTGCTTCACCAAATGATTTTTCCTCTAGCTTCCCCAAATTCTCTTAGAAGTATTTCATTTACACAAATTTATCACTTTAAAATTGCAGCTGGTACAATTCTATACAGAACACCAATTATGAACAATTGTATGTAATAAAAAGAGAAAAAGTTTGACCCTTGAACATCTGTCTTCAATCTCAGTGGTAGAATATTTGAGTCTGTTTCCTTCCCCATGATAGAGGATAGCATTTTCACTTTAAAAGAAGCTGACAGATACGATGTGTATTAAGTGAAGTTGCAGGTACATGTAAGTCTTTACATGATAACTTCAGAAAAAATATCTCAACCTGCAAATGAGAATCTACCCGAAAATAATGTCCCCTAGCACATTATCTGAAAAAGGTTGCCAGCTCATTGTTTGGCTATTTGAACAAGAGTAAAAGAAGACAAATAATAACTTGAATTGTTTGGGATGTGTTTTCTGGCAAGCAACAGCTGCAAACCCCAAATGTCTTTTAAAATAGGCCTAATTTTTATCCTACATAAAGACAAAAAAGAAGACAGAGAATGCTAGAATTCTACTTTTGCCACATGCTGATCTGACCGCCTCTCTCCCAGCCTTCATCCTTTGCTATGGGAACAAATGGACCACAGTAATTCTAGGAATCACTTTGACACAAATCAAATATCAGGTAGGCATGTTCCTGACTCAGATCTTTGTATTTTCTGTCTCTTCTGCCAGGAATATCTTTCCTCTTTGATTATTCTCCCTCCTGGCTCAATACTCTGGTCAAAATGCACACCAGTGGAAAAAAATAAACATTTTACTTTGCATTTTTATGAATACTTATGGCACACCAAAGACTATTCAGAGATTTATTTTTGTTTTAAATATTCAATTGGTTAAAGTTATTGTTTTCCTCAAATGCCATTCTTAACAAGTTTGATATATTTGTTACTACTCACTTTGTAACATTAGTGATTTCAATGATTGCTTTTGCAAAGGAAACTTTGATTAATGTTTGTTCCCTTTTATAATTTTAAAGGCCATTAAGTAGCTAAAATTTAGTTAAAAATTTGATATTTTAAATTTGGTTCTCAAAACTGTTTGCCATAAGTAACAAACACCACCAAAGAGTCATTTTTATATTGAAGTTTACAGATTAAACAAACCAATGTTGATTATTTGCTTTTTTTTTGTCTTTTTCTTACTTCACTAGACCAAATTCTCTTCACAGTAACTTGTACTACCAAAATGTCTAAAAAATGAAGGAGATCAAAAGTGTAACCCATGCCTATTTGTACAGTTACATATTGGGAGAGGTATTCAGATTGCCACAACTGTTTTAGACTAACATTACACCAGAACTAGAGTTGATGTAATATCCTTGTCATGGATGCTAAGGTGAATGGGGAAATATGATCACCATTCTCAATGCAAGCAACAGAAAAACATTCACTTATATGACTCTAATAAGCACATGTGGAAGAAAAAAAAGTATACAGAGATTGCTTCAGTGTGATAAAACCCAACAAAAATATTTGGTTTAGCGAGAATTTCAACTCCCCCTGTAATGATTATGGCACATTCTAGACTACCTCAGTAAAAGAAATCACAATATTTGATTTTATGGTGTGCTGTAAAGCAGAGAAAGTGCTTAAAAACCTCTTAATCCAATCTTGTGTATCATCTCAAAGAGATAAAAAAATTAAAACCTTAATTATTTTTATTTTAGATGAAGAAAACTATTCATATTTTACATACTGGGTCATTCATTTGATTTTTCTTAAACAATATTGATGAATGTGATTTTCTATTGACAATTCTTTTTTAATGGATTCTTTAATAGCCTAAATACTATAATGTATAAAGTATTCCATCTCAATTGCAAATATATTGATAATTCTATATTGAACAAAACATAAATAAATAATGTTATTGATCCAGCTAGCTGATAGGATTATTTGCCTCAAAATTCCCTAATAAAGTTAAAAACTGTTCTTCCACAATAGTTACATAGCACTTGGTTTTCAAGAAATTATTGGAAATGAGATCTTCAATACAGAACAGAATCTGGCTCAGGTAGTTTTACATGATTCTCACTTTTATTGGCAGTACCCAAATGCATAAGGCTCCTCAGTTGTAAACCAATCACCTACTTCATTCAACACAATCATTAATTCTGGGAGGATGCATGGCTTTACTACAGTTAGTATTCCATAGTTACTCAGTGAGAGAGAGGCCATGCAGTTCTGATAGGAAAGAAGCAGAAAAGGGGAATTGAAGAAAAGGGTTTTGAAATGTTGAAGGACTTATGACTGATAATACTTGTTGTAAAAAAAAATATATATATATATATATATATACTTGTTGTAAAAAAAAAAAATATATATATATATATATATATACTAGCCTACAGATTATCTCTAGAAACAGATGTAAATTAAAATGGGCTTCAATGGTTAAGAATTGAAAAAATACTATTTTAACTTTTGGAAAGAAGCCACTTTAGATTTTATTGGGTGTATTGTGCACACCTGTAATCCCAGCACTCTAATAGGTGGACAGCAAAATTTCAGCTCAGCTTGGTCAATTTAATGACTTACAGACTGTCTCAAAATAGAAAAAGTAAAATGGGATGGAGATGTAGCTTACTAAAGAAGCAATGCGTTCGGTCCTCAATACCTACTGAAAAAAAATTAAAAACCTAGAAAATGAAGTGTTTTTATTCTACAGATAATTCAGAAAATGAGTCTCAGATAAACTGAAGGATTTACACATACATAAATATGGACCTGAACTGGAAAGATCCTAAATTCTGAACTAATGCTCTTTTATCCTTGGGATATTTCGTGAAAGTTCATGGTGAAAGTAAAATATGGAAAATATGTGTACTGTACAGTTTAGCTGCCTTTCCCAGTGTAGAACATTTATTCACTTTGGCTAAGTGTAAATTATATTGATGTATTCAGTGAAAATAATTATTGAAAGACTGCTACATGTATTAGGTACTGAAAATAAATTGTGAATGAAACTCTCTCTTCTCTCTTTTTACTCTCTCTTTATTCTATCTTCTCCTCTACTCCCCCATATAAACAGATAAAATGATTTTTCTTTTAAAGAACACAAGGGATACCAGTAAAAACTGAAATTTACTTTAGTGTGATAACTGGATAACTACTAGTAAAGAATATAGTAAATAGTAAGTATCAGTGAAACTATTACCAAGTCTCCATTAGATATTTGTTATTTACAGTATCACAGGACCAATTGTAACAGGGTTTTATTTCTTGCTAGTTAGCCATGAACTCCTTGGATTGGACAGTCATTTTGAATACATAAATAAAATTAAAGCAAAGATTAATTTTATGACATTTGCAGAGTGAAAGGACTACAGTGACTAAGAGATCTCATTTACTCAGCTTCATTGGAAAGCCTCTATAGATGTGAACTTCCCAGATTAAAAGATTCATTTGTTCATTAATTTGACAAATATTAGTGGAACTTTCTCTACTTGCCAAGTCTTATACTAGGGAGAAAGATAAAAGAAATACACAAGACAGTCTTGCCCTGTGTCATCAGGCAAATAGCAGATAAATAAATACATACATGGGACCAGGATAAGCACCAGAAAAAAGATTAATCAGGATATGAGTTCAGGGATAATCTAAACTAGAAGAGTAGTTATTTTATGTCAGTCATATTATAATTCTAAGAATAAAGACAAATTTTTATGAGTATTTAAAAATATATTAAAAACATGTATGTCTTGGTTACTTTTCTATCATTGCTGAGACAAAATACTTGACATCCAAAAGGAAGGAGGGAAAATTTATTTAGCATGCAGTTTTTGGAGGTTTCAGTCCATACTCAGCTGAATCAAAGGCAGGGAAGCCTGACTGAGGGGCAGCCATTCATGGCGACTGCAAGCGACAAGAGCAAAAAGGGCAAAAGCAGCTGAGCGCGCCTCTTTCCCTCCTTATACTATACGCGAGCTACCCACCCCTCGGCAGGTGCAGCACTCACACCACCAACTCCAGTGGTAGACAACAAACCAATCACAAGGGCTAGACTCTGCTTCATTTGAAAGGCCCTCCCTTCATGACTGCATGAGGCTTTGGGGGTACATTTGAACATAAACCATAACAAGGCAGAAAAAGTTTTGTAAGAATTTTCCTATATAAATACTTCAAAAATCAAGGTGATATTAGTGTTTATCATAATCAGAAGATAAATGCAATAATCATGTAAATTAACATGAACAAAATAAAAATGCATACATTATGAGTAATTATTATAACATAGGGGAAGTAATCCTATCTTCTCTCTACCTCAAAAATGTACTCTTAAAATCCTAACAATGCTGTGTTTTACTCTTACATAGCCTGACATGCTTCTCCCAGTCTAATCCTTGACTATCTTTCAAGTATCATTTCACATTCTTTTCCCCTGTGTGCTTTCTATGTCTTCTAAATATTTGTATAGATGTTACCTGTCCTTAAATATTAGAAGAGCAAATCATACATTGTTAATTCCCAAGAAAATAATAGAAAATAAACATATCGAATTTATGAAGGGGTTACTAGGGATGGTTGTGATGATGACATTCTTCAGGTAAGTTGAAGTTGGGAACTCATGAGCAAGTGTGCAGTGAGCTTGACAGCCCAGGAGGAAAGGGAAGGGATACATGGATATCTTTGGAGAATCTAATTAAAGCATGAGAAGGCATTGGTTGCAAAGGCCCAGAGAGGAGTGTGTTCAAGTATAGAAAACACAGTACAAGGTTCTTGAGTCAGAAGAGTTGGTTGCTCTACATAGAACTACTGCCTATATTGCTAGATTCCAGTAGGCTTAATAGTTGATGTAATGACCAGGATTTGAGAGATCATGGAACATCTGGTAGGTCATGATAATAACACTGGAGTTATTTGGAGCATAGTGGGGAGTCACAGAAAGATCTTAAACAGAAGAATGAAGTGCTAAGATTCACAGTTTTAAAAGTTTTCACCAGCTTCTGTATAAAGTAGCTTTCAAGAGATGAAGATGGGATGTGGAAGAACCAACTGGCAGGTGATTGTAAAAGTCCAGCTGAGGGACAGTGCAGAGCTGATATAACACACAGTCAGAAATAGACAGAATTTATTCTCCATAAAAGTCTGTGAGTGACCTGTTCACAGAGTCCCTTTCATCTGAGTCCTAAACAGATATTGATTGGAAAATGGAACTACAAAAGAGAAATCCTTTTCACCTGTGATGGTTGCAATGCCATGAATTTTGGCTAATACAACCCACAACTGTGTGTTGTGTCAAAAATCTATGCTTTAAACATGACTAATAAGAAATCAATGATGCCAAACACTCCGTTTCGTCAATGAGACACACATAAATGTTTACGAATATTTTCACGATGTGTTTGTGTTCACATAATCAATAACATGAATACATGGGACTATATGAACACATTAGTGTGGCAGATACTAGAAACTAGCAAATGATGTGTTCTCATTACAATAAATTAAATAACTTTAGATTCCTATGAGAGAAAACATAGACATCGTGATGCATTGTACAGATTTCTCTCAGACCAAGGCAGCTGCTGGCAGCTTTGCCTGTCAAAGACATAGATAACATAAATAAAATCCTTTTTCCAGGACTTTCCCAGAACAAAGTGATGTGTCTTGTCTGAGATTCTACCCTTCTCTGATGGTACCACACACAATGACATGTCCATACAGGAGGGTGGACCTTCAACATAGGACTCTGAAGGACATTTCTCTGTTGAACTGTTTGTCAGATTAGCAGAGTTCCTAATTCAATACAGCCACACCATCATATCCTCTCTGATAAAGTCTCACTTTTCTCACTCTCCCACAGGCATTGTTAAGAACATTCTCCAGGAAACCAATGCCAAACTCAGTCTGTTTCCAAGAAAGCAGACCGAAGATTAAAAATAAGCATAACACTGGACTTGGGTGTAGCTCAATGACACCACACTTGGCTAGTAAGTTCATTGCACTGGGTTTGATAACCAGGACAGCCACAACCGGAAGAACAAAGTAGTTTTTCTTTCTGAATATAGTTATAACTAACAGAAATTTCTTGTAAGGGCTCAGGATTAAGTAAGAGATTTATCAGAAAATTATTTTAGTTTTTAAAATTTTAAACACAAACTAAATTAGACATGGGAAGTTAGTAAGGGTTTCTACATATAATATGGAATTGGTATTAAGCATGCTTAATACCACCTAGGAATACAACATTGATGATTTTCTTGTTTGTTTGTTTGTTTATTTATTTGTCCGGTAAAATGTTTTACATTGGCCAAAGTCATTTGAGGAAAAGAGATATTTGATGGTTCTTCAGCAATTTAGGCATTTAAATTTTGAAGCATAATGAAATTTTTAAATTGTATGTAGTATGACATTTAATGATAGACTTTTGAAAACCTTCCAGATAGCACATATTTCTGGGAGAAAAGGGATTAAGAGATTCACTATGTCACTTGATACATAATATAGTCCATACTTGCAGGTCCTGTAAACTAATAAAGCTTATACTTTGACTAAGTTGTAATTTTTTGCAAAGTATTTTGGTCCACTTCTAGTGGTTGGAACGAGCAGCAATTGGGGAGAAGACGATATCATTTGTTAGCTTTGTAAAAAGCTTCCACCTATATCCACTAGCTCTTCTTTCATTATAGTGTCATGTACAGAGACCCATGAATTATCACTGATCACCTTTAAACAGAAAGACATTAATCATATTCTTTCATTCAGAAGATTCCAGTTAATGAGATAACAATATAAAAATCTATACTTGCTAGATTTAGAAGATTTAGAAAATAAGTATCAGAGCAGTGTGACCAGTAGTATTATCTTCAAGATACTTGAATATGTTTTTCATTTTTAACATAGGGCCCATATGACTGATAGTTTTTAACTTATCAAAAACTGTCATCGATCACAAAAATGTTCATCTACCCAGTCAACAAATGCTAGCTTTAGGATCATTAGCAAATATTTGTCAAAAAGTAATTCTGGGTAAAAAATAGTGTCAGAAGTGATTGTTTCCATTAAGTCTGAATGAACAAAACAAGAAACAAGACTCATTTACAAGCTTCAGATTTATTCATTGGACTAACTGAAGTGTTTGTTTCATTTTTTTCTGGGAAGAAATGTTTACTTTATATAGTAATTTTGCATTGGAGAGTTTCTTTGTGTTTTGAGTAACATAACTGGTTTCCTGGGCACTTGGAACATTGCTATTATTCAAGTTTGTTGTACCATTCAATATTTTTATTAAAATTTTCTATAATATAGGCTCAGAACTCTTTACTTAACAGAATTTGTGGAGGTATTGTATTATAGGGACAGTGTTCCAACCACCAAAGGTCTCTTTGTAAGGCACGTAGTGCTAATAATGCTCACCTTAATCGAGAGTGTGATTGATGACTAAACTTTCCATTTCATTGTTGTTTTGTGTTACTAACATGGAAAATAAACATTCACATTTCTTTCAAAGGTGACAGAAAACAATGTATTTTCTTGGTAAGAGAGACTTTAATCAGGATTTATTTAAGCTTACTTATACTAGAAAATTTATGGTATAGAATTTTAGAACAGTAACCAACAGAAAGTTCAATGATGGTTCATATTTAAACTGAGCATTTTTTTCTTTCACTAGGCTTTGTAGCTCTGATCTCTAAGGTTTAGAAAGGAGACACTGTAACTAGAGTCTTTGAATGCCAGCACTGCAAATCATAAACAGCAGTAAAAAATCTACTCTGGAAAATAACACTGCTGTGCAGAGAGACAGTACAAACTAAACTAATTTAATTTATTTATTTAAATCAAAAGTTTAACATTTACTTGTGAAACAATGTATGTATTTCTCTACTTCTAATTCTGATGCTTAAACTAGCTTGAATCTTTGCCTCCCGCCCAATTGCATATTCACCGCTCATGAGGATTATTGTCTGAAATTTATTTGTTAAGCAATTTAATAGAAATTATTATTAGTTTTGTGTGCAAGTGTAAAGTCTTTTAGAAAATAATTAACATAATTGAGCAGACCACATTGTGTTAGGTGGCAGCTCGTGTCTGAAATCTACCATTGCAAACTTACATGATATTTATTTCTTTGGGATGAAAAATAAGCATCATTTCTCAAGTGAAAACCCTGGAAAATATATATAAAATCTGTATGCCGATTAACGTAAGAGATAGAAAGGGATAATAAAATAATATGAGCATCATAAAATTTTTAAAAGTGTAAATGAAGAGGTAATACAAGAGGCAGGATTTACAAATCAAAGAAATAGGGGCAGATAATTGCCATATGCATTAGAGATAAAAACACAAAAACATTAAAATAAAACAATGAAATTGGATGCATTCAAGCTTTACTTTTTAATCACCAAGGATGAAAATTTTTAAAAAATAATCTAAATGCTTGTGGGAATGTTAAGGACTGTATTTAAACTATTTTAAGTTCAAATGTAATTTTTACTAATACTGCCAAGCATTACAAATAATTAGAATAATGTCAGCAAAGTTGAATTGTTGAATAATTAAAGGCATAGAATTCATTTTACTGGTAGTATCATTGTCTAAAATCAAATAATATAACCCTTGTAAAAGACAGGGACAAGAATGGAGACTATCTATAATAACATACAATATTTCAATTATTTAGTCTCATTAATATCATACATTTTCTTGAATAAGTGTAAATTATTCTGTATTGTATAGATAAATCATACATAAATCAGTATTTCCTAAAAAGTAACAGTTGAATTATCATCTCTGCAGTTCTTCACTTCAGTTCAACATTTTGTCTTCTAAATCACTTTTGATGAGACAGTATATGCAAATTATAAAATGCATATATACTGAAAATATTCCTTCCATCTTTTTTACTATACTACTTTCCCCAGAACAACTGCTTTTTTGAAATACTTTACATATTTTTATACATTTTCCTCAAGTATCTGGCACATAGTAGTTTTCCAGGCATACTAATTTGTCTGCTCTTCCCTTGTATTACTCAACATCACATCTTACTGATCATTTTATGTTACTCCATGAAACTTTTAGTAAATGCACAGGATTCCATAATTCATTTGATGAATTCCAACTGATATGTGAGTTTTGTTTCCCTTTTTCCTTTTACCTTTAAAACAATGCTGAGATAAATGTTTACTTTCATAACTCTTAGAATACCTCACTGAAGCAAATCCTACAAGTTCTGACAAACAGACACATAGATTAAAAATGTAACAAATGACTAAGAATTACCATCCGGAGAGGTCATGCTAATTTACATTTTCACAGGAGATGCGTGAGGACCCCGTGTTTAAAAATATAAGTTAAAACATAATGATATACAATTTATGAGTTTAGTCTGGGACATGTATGTTCACATCCTATACTGATTGTAAAAATTAGAAATTTAAAGATACTCTAGATTTTTTCATGCAAAGTGGATGAATTATTTGGAAGCATCTAATTTCCCCCAGGTCCACATTATTGTTAACATACCTTGGTTAATTGGTTAAGTATTCTTTTGAAATGAAGAATGTAATCAGTTTTTAATTGAGAAAGATGAATTATAAAATATATGCATTCACCACGGTGCAATCTTATTTAAAGGGCTAAGGAATAATATTTCAATATGAATAAATTTTAATGAAATTCAAATAATACATAAAATGTGTACAATAAGAATTATATAGTTCTAAGACACAGCATGATAAATATGAGATTACATTTAAATTTTTGAATACAGTGGATTTTATAGATAATTGAATTTAATCATCACGGTATCTATTGTGTGTCTTTGTTTAGAACTCATGGAGGCTATTAAACATAATTACTTTCCCTTGAGGCTTGCATGGTAAGGGTGCTTGCAAAGGTGACACTTCTAAATTAGAACAGATTCTCATGAATAAGGATGCCACTTATTTATTACTGTTTGGAAAAAGCAGCAGGTCTGAAAGCTGCCTACTTCAAGTTCTGGGCAAGAATGATGGTGTGGGAGAAAAGCATAGCTAATTTTGAGTAATATGCCTGAGGAATTTTTCAGCAGGATCGATTCACCATTTCTTTGATATACTATGAGGTCTGTTTTCCTTTGTTTCATTTTGGGATGTATTTACAGAGAAAGATGAGTAGAGGGTTTAAATCTCAACCCATCACTGCTTCTCATGTTTGAAATCTATTGGGCCTAACATTTGAAGTTAGTTTTCTATTTTATAAAACATTGAAAATAAGATAGTAATACCTTTCTTTATTATAATATATTAGAAATTTGATGTTAAACATTACATGCTTATTTTATCTCTGATTTTAAATGTATATTTTGTGTTATAAATATTTTAGTATGACTTAAACAAACTAAAATATGTTCTAAACCATTTTTCTTCTCCCTTTTAATTTTTTCCCAAAATCATTTTATAAAATATTCTAACTACTGTACAGGTAGAATAATTCCAGGCTAAACCAATATTTTGGTTCATTAATTTGTTCTACATAGAAATCCATAGGTGACAACAGAGATGTTAACATGTATCTTATTTGTATTATCTAGTCACATTTATCCAAGGGTATAAAAAAAGTCCTATTTCTCAAATATGTTACAAGAATGCAGGAAAAAGATACAGAAAAGTGAAATAGAGTGGGAATAAATAAATAAATGGTTATGCATGAGAGTACTTATTAAGTATGTCTCTTCATAAGGAATTATGTAACAAAGCATCTTTATTTTATAATCTTCCTAGTAAATATTTAAAGATAACCGGTAAGATACTTATACTATATTCCTTAATGTTCTGCTAGACTTTAAGTATTGCATCAGAGTAGATATGTAAATATTTGCTGTATAAATAAACACAAAATTACCTACAGATATTTTCTATATCACCAAAGTCACCTAGATACATAACCAAGTGGATAAACAAAAGATCCCCTCAGAAAGGAACCTACCAAATTAAACACCTATCATATTAAAATCCAAGTTGATTATAGAAATACAGGAACTGATTGGAGGAATGAAGGTTAGTGAATATTTAAGGAAAAGAAAAATATATGGCAATAAAATGCCGTGTTCTGTGGAGATCAATGTTTTAAGTTCCATTTTGGCTTTGCCATTTCAAAACTGACACAATTTTCTTAACTCACGTTCCTGTGGCTGTATCGCTAAGATCATTATGATTATGTCCATACCTCAAGAATGTGCGAGGTATGCCTTGATCAAATATCTGTGTGCTCCTGTCTCAATACTTTGCAGCTCGGAGAGGCCATATGTAAAGATCTGAGGTTAGGTCTAAGAGGTATGAATGTCACTTCTATACAAAGAATATAGAAGCTAATGAGCAATTCCTCCTCTTTTGTCTAAAATTTTAAAAGGAGGAAGCACTTTCCAGAGACAGAGCTAAAGATGATGCAAGCTTACGATCCTGTGTAAGTGCATGCTACAGAATCATCAGCTACTATCCCTAACAAAAGCTGCACTTATTTTTATATCAATCCCTGAGAACTGGGGACTAGTACAAAAATGTAGTTAGAATTAAACGAGACACTAAGTATGGAGGCATTCTGTTGGCAGATTGCATATTTTAAAAATAATAATTTTTACTCAGTGCTTGGTAAATGCTTTTTGTAAAGGGACAGGAAGTCAGTCGTGAAGACCTTGCCTATCGTGTGTCCCTTGTCACAACTACTCTGCTGTAATACTACAACGTGTGAGATGGTAATACATCCATCACAGCAGGCATAGAGTGTATGCAAAGAATGAGCATCGCTGCTTTCTAATAAAATTTATAAAAAATAAGTGGTGACCTGAATTTAGTTGCACAGACCTTATTTTTGCTGCCCCCCATGGCTTTTTCTTTTATTGCTAAGGAAGATTATGAAAGAAAAGGCCTTAGTTGAATTCAAATATTTTCAGAGAGCACATAAATGTGCTTGGACTCTATTATTTACTATGAGAAAGAAATTTAGGTACATTGAATAGTCTCCATGTGGTGAGCAATTTACAGTATTAAGTACTATGTGTACATGAGTGCATTTAATTTTTATATTTTGGCATTTTTGCAGGTAAGAATTTTTAAGACACAGAGAGATTAAATAAGGAAATCAAGTTGACACTGTTAATGCATCTTTGTAATAGCATTAGAATCCTGTAATACCTGACCTCCCATGCTAAACTTTTTCTATTTTTTTGTGACTATTTCACTGAATAAGCAAGACCGAGAGGTGCAATCATAAAGATATATTTCTCCTCATAATTGTCTCTACAAACCAAAACTGTGGGGTCAATATTTCCTTCTCACAGAACAAAATTTTGAGAGAAAGACCAGATAGTTTATGTGTTTGCTCAAAGATGATAATATATCTATTATTATATATTTAAAGTTCTTCTGGTCAGTTTTAATCCCTGAATAGTCTCAGTATTTAACACAGGCCAGCTAGTCCAGTGATAAGAACTTTGAGTTTCAGTTAAAGTGCAATCTTGCAATTGAAGCTCAGGTCTGCATAGGTAGGAAACATTCATTTATAAGGCAGGGAGACAGAAACTACTTCTTGCCATTTTCATGACTTCCAATATTCCTTTTGATTTGGATATACAATCTGTCCAGACTGAGAGCAGGAGACTGGAAGAAAAGACAGGTAGGGATGAGGCCAGTGTTACTTGGATGGCATTGTCCTAGCTATGAAAGGAAGTTAAAGGTGACTTTCTCTTCAGATAGTATTGACACCGCTAGTAATATGGGGAGTATTCCTATTGGTAGTGACTGTTTCTTCCCTGAATTCACTTGTCTTTCTGGCCCCTCATTTCACTCAAGCTGTTTCTGCAAAGACCTGATCCTCCTGCCAGGTAATATTGGACAGAATCCTAAATCACTCCATGTGTTTCTTTCTCTGTCAAAGATAGTAGCTACAGATCATCAGCTTTCCCCAAGTTCTTAGTATTTCTTTAAAGCACTTCCAATACTTCTTACTTGGTTTGAAGGGAGGTCAGAGTATCCCTCATTCTCTACAACACTGTCCAATCTCCAACCTCAGGCTGTTTTTAACTTTCTAAGATTTGCAAAAGCTATGTTAAACTACCTCATCATCTGTCCCTGCCAAGTATGTCAACTATGAAATGTATCTGTAGAATTTTAACACTTTTATGTCAACACCTGGAAATACTCTATTTTTCTTTAAGATGCTTGTTGCATAGTTGTGAATGAAAAACCAATACTCCAGAAATACATGCAGGATTCTTAGGGATTGGAAGATAGGTAGAGATCAGTAATGTCATTCCTTAACTCATCTGATGGATATTTACTCATGGCCTACTATTTTTTACAAGGCTGGAAAACTGAAATTAAAACAAAATACCTTAAAAGTTCTATTTTCTCTGTACTGGTATATCATAGGGATTTCCTGCTATTTGAAACAAATTTTTCTGCCTTGGAGAGCAAGATCAATATTGACACAGAATAGAATAGGATTACAGAATTCAAAAGTTGGTGAGACTTTTTCACTTCCTGGGACCTCTGGAAGCAAGGGGTCACCAGCAGCTCTACTGGAGCTACCCAAGGAAGTTCGGTAAGGGCTCTTGCTGTTGTCCAGTCTGGTCAAACTGACAGGACTAATTCGGAAACTACCAGTGTTTCCAATGGTACATGAAGGATATCGATTTCAATAAGTTGGGTTTAGTGATCTTCCTTTGATGGATTATCCAGGACATCTACTCAACAGAAGACACAATGCTAACTCTTTAGACACAAAATAAAACATTTAAAAAGCTTTCAAAAAATTTAGGTGACAAAACCTACATTTTCTTCGATCATTTTTGCTTCTACTATCCATCCTTAGTTTCTTTCATAATGCTCTTTCCATAACGTATGTTGAAGGTATATGTTGCTACACTAATTGCATGTAAGTACAGATACTGGGCCTCTGTCTTAGAGAGCAATCTTGTTGCTGTGTTAGAGAACAATCTTGTCGCTGTGCATGAAAAGTGCACCTCCTGCGTTTCTGAGAGGTTACACATAACTCAGACTATTGCTAGCATGTTCGTATGGCATCTGTTGAGATGCAGTTTCTTATTCCTAACTTCCTTGACTTTCATCAATGTACTATCCGTCACTACCAAGCACACCAAAATGGTCATTTTCAGGACATAAATGCCTTTTTAATTGAATAGTTGGAATTTCTCAAGAGGTAAGGAAAATTCTCAGGATGTTGGAAAGTAGAATATGACAAAGTGAAATTGAAGCAGTGTCTGTCAGGCAAATATGCTGTATCAGAGCAGAAATGGGGAACCTAAAAATAGTCTTTGATATAATGCTAGAAAAAGTAGATTTACACAAATGAAGAAGTCTTTCAAAAGCAGGTATAGCCGAGAATTGAAGAAAAAAGTGTCCTCTATTTTTAATGGGAGTTTAAATTGGTAAAATCTCTTTAGAAAATAATTTTAGCAATATTTAGTGAAGGCAAAAAAGGACTGAGCCAGTGGTTGTGCAATTTCTGCCTTAAATATATACACATGCTTCACTAAAGACGTACAGCAATGTATGCACATAGAGATCTGGAAAATAAGAGCAGTATTGGTCATGACCTAAAATACAAGGAACAAACATGAAACTTGAGACCAGCCTAATGTTCATCCATAATAGAATGGATTACAAACTATCATATATTTATATGCTATGTACTAATGCAAACAAACCAGATTTAATCATACAAATGTGAATGAAATTTAAAAATAAAATTTTGAATTAAACTGCAAATGGTAGGATATATAAAGTTTAATATATATATATATATATATACATACTAGATTGACATACACATATAAAATTTATAGAAAATTGTATGATACAGTGAAACTCGGGAAACCACATATAAAACTATAACAATAGTAAGGCATGGAAAGAGTGAATTGGAAGGTATGTGGCAAATAAACAATGGCTAGAGTAGGCAATGGCGTTGTGCTACTTGTGTTTTTAACTGTGAATGATGTGACAGTATCACTATTAAAAAGAGCATGGAAATGATTAGAGACTAAACTCAGAATATCAGAGAGGAAAGAGGATGTGGTTAGAGAAAATATAAAGTAGGTCACGATAATATTTAAAGTATTTTATTTTCTAATATTAAAGGCAAATAAATACATTTTTATTATTCTATGGCCTTTGCATATCCAAAACATAATATTTTAAATTAAACTTAGCTTTCAAAAAATATTGTTTCTGCTAAGGGCTTGGCAGCCCAAGTTTAAAAGTCAACAACTGTATCCTGACATTTCATTCTTTGTAATTTTACTATAATGAACTCAATTCATGTCAGGAAAGTGTGAATGATTCTAATTGTGGGAGTAACTCGATAGGTAAATTACCAGGAAGCATGGAACTGTGGAAAAGGAAAATAGATCATATTTTGAGGTACTGTTTCAGTTTGTTTTCACATGCTTCAATATGCTGAACATTCCTCACTTTGATATATTTTAAAATATATTTTCCAGTATTAAACACATTATTTAAGATATTACCTTTCAATGACAATATTTTTAATTTATGTATTAATCTACCATAGTAATGAACTAAAACTATATTTATAGAAATATAACATTCATTTTATAATATACTGAACAAAAATGTATTTATCTTAAAACAAAACATTAAATCTACGGCAATAAAAATAAGGTTTTTATCTCTACTTTTAGATTTTGATTTAGGCAGGCCAATTTTATTTCTCAACTGTCGATTTCCTTATCTTTAGAATAAATGGAGACGAGTACCCAAAGTGTTGTGAGCACATAAATTAAAATGACACTATTAAACAGGTCAATGCACATACACACAACTTAATATTAGTGTTTGGAATAAAATAAACATCTAAAAATTCACCATTCTAGCTTATGAATAAAAATAAAATTACATACTCCTACAATTCAGCCCAATCTGGAAGTTCTTACGAAGTCACTGGATTATGTTGGCTCTCTTCCATGCACACACATGATTCTATGAATGACAGCTCAGAAGATATTTGCAAAGCATGTATGTACCCCAGGTATATTTAAATGTTTTAGCAGTAAAATATCTAACATGAGTTAATATTTAAAAACTTATCAATGTCTTACAAAACTAACTTTTTAAAAAAGAAATTCCAAAACAAAGAAAAAGCCAACTTAATTGACAGTTTTACAAACTTGCATTATGGTATGTTCATTTTTCATATATCTATAATTTATATGCTTTTGATGAGACACAAAAACTAATTTTTCCATGTATTCGAAAGGTTAAGCATAGAAGGATCTCCCTTGGCCTTGTTCTGAAGACTGCATGGTGTAATACCTGTGGCAAAACGTCCTGGCATAAGCAGAAAGTCCTATGGAGCTTGGCCTGCTCTTATGGTCTCTTTCTCACCTCTCTAGAAGACAGAGTTGTTTTTTCCCTCAGGCACTTGTCCAGTTCTTGAGGGACACAGACTCCTTGTCTCTGGTGCCATATACAATTGGGACACTGCCACATTGGTCTACACTGCTATTCAGTGGTAGGGGGACTTTGTGATCTCATCAGTGAGGAAGGTACTCTGCCGGGGCTATTCCTGACTGAAACCCTGAAAGCTAGTAACAGGGCTCACCCGCGATGGAATGGAACTGCAGATGTTGAAGCGCTTACAGTTTGGTGATAGAACTTTCTTTCAGTACTTTCTCTTTCTTCATTGTAGCTGTGTATGTGTTAACAGTTTATTAAACTTTGCTTTATTGCTTTTACCTCAGTGTTCTATGGTTTTTGAAAATGAACCTCTAAATTAAGCAGCTGAAACAAACTGTAGATAGACACTTAAGGCAATACATAAGCATAAATGTATGTATACTTTAATATGATATATATAATGTAAGCATACATATACAAACATGTTTATGTAGATCTACAGGCACATGTATGAAAGTCTAAACCTTAAATAAAAACATAAACTAGAGACACAACCTTTGTCTTATGAGAAAGTTCAAAGATGACATTTCTTTAAACAATTATTTTATATGCAACTTCTAAGGTCAATTTTTACATAAAATGAGTTGAACATTAATAATGTTTCTCAAGTACTACAATTAATAAGTTTCATTTATGGTTAAAAAAAGAGGAAGAAGAAAAAAAGTCCTCAATAGTAAACTTTTATTTGAGAGATATTTGCTGGGAATTCTTGAAAAAAATTAAAAATGAGAAATCACTTTCTCTTGAATTGTAATTTTATTGAGTAAGCAGCATTGATGTATTTACTTACAGTTTGTATGTTAAATCAAACTGAGTATTTCAGGATGAAATAGTCTTTAAATTATTTCTATTATAAGGAAAAAAATTTAAGTCAAAACCTGCTGAGAGTACATTTTAACCCTGGCTTGGATTGCATTTTCCCTACCCAAGAAAGCAAGTACAACACTGTTTTTGTTCTCAGTTTATAGTCAGCTTGTTTTGTTGACATCCAGTCTTACATTGGATGTTCTGACCCCCTGCCACAGAGAAGTCCACAGGCAAGAGCTTCATGCTATGAAAAGTGGTATTCAACTAGAGCGGTACGTGAAGACAGTGAGTTTCTCAAATTACCTTTTGCAAAAGCCCTAGGCCCTCACCATTTCCCCTTCAATGTTCTTTGCTGCTGCTTAACACTTCTGGAGTCACTGAGCCTGGGTGAGTTGGCTGCCTCCCCCTATGGCAAGATTTCGTTTTCAAAGGACAGTTGCCATGGTTCTATAATTTTGGGCAAAGAGTAGGAGGCTTTGTGGTTGACCAAGCTGTGCTGAGAGATAACAAGCACAAAAACTAAAGTTTAGGTGGAGAAAAACTTTGACAAACTCTCAGTGGAATTAGAAGAAAATGTTCTTTCCACCTTGCAAATGTCTTGTATTTTTGAAAACGGTCAAGCACACTGTCTGGACACTGAACCACTCTTAATAAATTTGGTTTGATTTTCAGTCTCCTAGTGAGCATGGCTTTCCATGATTATATTGATGAGAATAGTGATATTGTTGAGAAAAAGGAATAGTTGAGTATTGCGGTATTCAGCAAAACAAGCTATGAACCTATATGCTCCAAGGTTTCGTTTCTTTTTTTTTTTGTACCAGGGATTGAACTCAAGACCTCGCATTTGTCAAGCAGGCTCTTACGCTGCTGAGCTAAACCCCTGGCCCCTATATGTTCCATGGTAACAAATACTGTTAATTTGCTAAGTAAGCTAAAACATTGAATTGATTATCAGTTTTAGAGACATGAAGAATTCCGGTGTGGTAGCCATTCAGCCTAATGTACATATGGCACTCTCGGTTTGTACCTATTATCTTGGTTTAATTAACAGTAATGTCTTCTTTCATATTTGCATGTCATAGTTTGGGCAATAAATGCTATGATCATTCTACTAATTGGTCATATTTGCAAGGGCAGTTTCAGTGGAATTTTGTGATTAATAATCTGACTGCAGAGTAAGAACACAAGAAGAAAGAATAGAAAATGGAAAAGGAGCCAAAAAAAATCTCTTGCTACCAATGTAAACAGAGAACTGAGATGAAAGCTGGAAGGAAAATAAAGCAGTGCAACTGTGTACCTAAGGAATTGTGTCTGGTGAAAAATGATTGAGGTAAGACACAAAAGGAAAAAGTTCTGAAGTAATCAAGGAGTCTTGTATTTGGTCTTGTATTTGGTAAAGGGATTGGTTTTGAATAAATAAAACCTGGATATCATTCTTGAAAGGTCTTTTCTTTTTTCTAGATATTTTGTGAGTGAGACACTGTTTTGCTCTGTGTTCCACCCGGTACCCTAATAAGAGTATTAGTACACTTATTCATTGAAAAGAGAAATTTCTCTTAATAGCAAAGTATATGTTTGCTAATAGGTCAGGAAAAATGAGGTAGTGTCTTCTTCAGAAGCCCAGGGCTGGCATGTTTACTGCCCTTTCTATGAATGTGAATTCCCTGAGCTCAGGGCTCCCCCTCCTATACTGGACAGCCCAGTGTATGTCCAGCTGTCAGATGCCTACTTCATGTTGCCTTGGGAATTAGATCTTGAAGAATAAAACCAGAAATTTAGATATTTTGGCTTTCGCTATTAGTACAGGTAATAAATTGTTTTACATTTCTTCTTGTATCTTCTCTAACACCCAAGAACTTCATAGGACAAATGGTTTTCTGGGAAGCAAAGTAAAATTTCAGACCTTTTATGGTTTTTAATAATACAATCTTTAGATTATATGAAGTCATAAATAATACAAGTATAATCTCACATTTTTGTCATTTATAGTGTATGTAGTAGTTTAGTTTTTAGGTAATGAAATTTATCAATATAGTATTTTGTACTTTTGCATTTTACAGCTTACTTAGAAAAATTTTGTACAACTTCTTATAGATAAATGAGAGACTATTCTCTAATTTTTTTTCTGGTATTTCTCTTTTATAGTTCATTTTAAAGATTAAATATGGAATAGACATGAGATGTGTAATTTTTTGTGTAAGGTTTCATTCTCCCATGTAGACAGCCAATTATTTTAAAACTTTTTAAAACCATCCATACCTGATTATTAAAAATGTCTTTTTGTATGCTATATTAAACACTTAACATGCAAATTTTACTTTATCAGTTCTTTATATTCATGCATATATTTATGCGTATATATATCTGAATATATTTAATGTTTCCATCCAACACATTTCGTTAGAACCTGCTATGTACTCCACTATACAAGCACTATGAAACAGAAATTTAAAAAGTGATTTTTTCATTGAAATTAGCATTTAAGTGAGAAAATAAGTACAGAAAAAGTCTTCAAATAAACATAGTTTGAAAGAATAGTAAGCATGAAGGGAATAAAGGAAATAAAAAGATACTTTAACAGGTTATTGCGGAAAGGTAGAGACATCTTGTCTGTTGCAGGTATCATTACAGCCAACACCAGGTTACACCAACTGAACATTTTAAAGAGTGAGTGGAAAAGTCTTCTCAATTTATGGAAAAGTACACTCACAGACATTGTTCAGGAAAGTCATACAATAATTGCAATAATTAGTTTACCAGTCAATAAGGTCTGCCATACAGGGCTTGATCATCTGATTCACTGGACTCAAGGCAATTAATTATACTGTATATCTATGGCGTTATTATTATTATTTTTTGTTACTAGAAATTGAACTCAGGACCTTGTGTTTGCCAGGCAGGTGTTGTGCCACTGAGCTATATCCTCAATCCCTAATATATTTTCAAGAAGTAATCATTTATTTGAATTTAGACATAAGGTTAAATCTTTTATTTATGGCCCTCTTTCTTGTGATAAACTCCCCAACATCAACTCTGTTTGAAATAACCTAATACACTTTTCTCTCTAACAATTAAAGAATGAATTTAAATCTCAAAATCAAGACCAAAAATGAAATATATTAGATAGCTTCTAAAAAGAGAGAGAGAAAGAGACAGACAGACAGACAGACAGACAGAGAGAGACAGAGCAAGCAAGAGAGAGGGAACCCTCACTCCTAAGAAGAAGTGATAAAACTAGAAAAAAATCTCAGGCTTAAGAGTATGATTATAAGTTTTGAACTCTTGTAAATGCTGGCTGTCAGCTTGAAGATGTCAATATATATGAAAGTAGAATGATAAGAATTTTACCTTGATATGTTCGACCTGGAACCTGCCTGCATTCTGGGATTACTTTTAAACTTTATTTTATTTATTGTCTTACTTTTTAAATTTTACTTTTTATTATTAACATATGCATCTAATTGATTTCAGACAGATATGTTTAAATATTACATTGTTTTTCTTGTAAATGTAAAATACAAATAAAGACCAAAGTGAATGATAGTTATTGGGGTTACTTTTAATTTCAGTAATGTGTTTCCTTTTAGTTAAATCATTTTTAATTGAGATTTTCTGATTTTACAGCTAAAAATACCAAATATGTATTATATCACTTTAAACCCAAATCTGAACCCTGAAAAGTGGGTGAAGATTATCAGAGAAAAAGTGACTGATGTCTTCAAAACTTGAATCCCTCTGGGCCTCAGGCAAGCATAGGTAGATGAGATTTCTTGGAATTGTTTGATAACAACTACGGACTTTCAATGATCTTTCTTCACTTTCAACTGTGAGAACTTACTATTATATAATTGCATTGTATTATTTTATTTCTCCTTTGAAAAATAATTTTGCCAAAGTGGTATCAGGCATCACACTCTAAAAATCACATTTCACTCTCCCACAGTTAAGTCCTAGGAATAAAGTTGATCTAAAGAAATACAATTGGGACTCACAGTAGAGGGTAAAATCAAACTGAGCCACACTATTGACTCTTTCTTGTCTTCCTAAATTCTGTCTTTTTCTTGTGCTTGCTGCTGGATGGAAGTCTTTGATCATAATCATTACCTGCTTTGTCACACATGCATTCTATTATTACTTTTTAGGTAATTTTTATTAGACCTCATACTGAGCTTTTGCTTCTAGTGTCACTTTTTAGCAGGAGTGTAGATATCTCTTTTTCAAGTTTCCTCTTTTAGGACTGTTTTTCTGCCCTGCATGGTGATGTGATATAACAGGAATAATTAGTGTTAAAATGCATGTCATATTCTACTTTTACATTTTAATTCTTACAGAACATACACCGAGATAATTTCTATCCATTGCTGGCCACAAAAAATAGTTTATAACCACACTGAAGTTTTTAATATGAAAGTCAGTATTAAAATTGGCCTTGAATTGCACCCAAATATATTAATTTAGTTCATACATCAGTTTAATACATTTCTGTATTTTCCAGGAAAAGAAATTAAAATCTTCCTCTGGCTATTTTCTAATATTTCCATTACTGGATAAAAAAGCTGCTAGGTCAAATAGATTATTTTCAAGAAAAAGTTATTGATGATCATTTAAAAATCACTAGCATTATGAATTATGCTTTAACGCATTACTTTTGGAAATATAGATACAAAATGAGGTGGTTATGAAATGGCCTAAAGGAAAAAGTTTTGTGTGCTATGTGAGGAAAATTCTTAGAGGCAAAGAGACAGGATGAACAGGAAAATAAGACATGTAATGTTTTAAACATGTAGCACTTAAGTCATTAATTTATGAGTTGATTTTGGCATTCCTAGCAGAATAAGTGCAAAATATCATCTCCAGAAATGGAGCAGAAAGTCTGATTTGTGTTTTTCTTTTCTGTATTATATGTTTCTCTTAGGCACCTTTCTCACAGAACTTATTGTACACATTTAATTTTCTCTGATGTATATATATATATATATATATATATATATATATATATATGTATTATTTGTCTATCCATTTGACATAACCATTTATGACCTATACTAATTTCAATGAAATGTTGATCTTACCATTCTTTTCATTAAAACACCAAATTATTTCATTTTCTGTTTCTTTATGAACAATAAAATCATTCTTTCTAGGTAAGGGTTAAGAAAAAAGATCTGGGCTTTCTAGAAAATTGTAGGCTGGACCCCTCAGAGGAATCAGTCTATTAAAATAACAAAAGATTTGGATATATTTTAAAAATCATTTTAAGCCATAATACAGGGAGCAAAGAAGTCAATAGATTTAAGGATATTAGGAATCCAGAGACATAAATAAAACCCTGAAGCCACAGTGGCCCAAAAGACTTTTCTCAACCCACAAACAGATGAAACGTATTTTGATGGCCTTTCCTGACCTAGGAATAGAGGTTGAATACTAGCATTTTCCAAAGAGAGGACCCCATTAGAACACATGCTATCCTAGATGAGGATTTCCAAAACATATTCATTCAGAATATAAGAGGCAGAACTACCACCACCAGGAATTATCAGTGTAAATTGGTGTTTTCAAGAGAAGGAATGGAGATCAGGCATGCAAGGCAGAAGTCTGTGAAATTGGAGGCAGAGATTGGAGTGATACAACTGCAATGTAAAGAATACCAGGAAAACTGGAAAGGCATAAAAGGATTCCTACCTAATGCCTTCGCAAAGAGCATGACCCTGCCCATACCTTAATTTTGTACCTCTGTCTTCAAAACTTTAAGATAATACATTTCTGTTGCATCAAGATACCTATTTTGTGTCTATTTATTACTGGAGCACCAAAAAAGAAATACACAAAGTAACTTATTCTTGTCAGATTTTCTCCTTCAACTTCTCTAATTCCCAACTGAAGGTCTCCTCTCCAGGTTTAGCCATTTTATGTGTACTGAACTGTACACTAATACTACAGAAGATGCTGATTTTATAATTAACATGGACACTTTGCAACTTTATACTTCCCTACTTCGTAAATTAGAGAAATAGCTTTATTTCAGTTAGTCACTATGACTTCAAACTTTGTGTATTTCTTAGGCCAGCTGTGTGCCTGTTTATTGTTCTAATAATACAGAGGAGAGTGGTATAAGCTATGACAGTGCTTCTCAATTTTCTGTTGCAATGCCCACAAAGGCATAAGCAAGAGCACTCTTCAAAATAACATGTGAAATTAAGGACAATTAAAAATTATGAAGTCAAGTGTGTTGTGGAGAAGAGCTGAAAAATGGGACTAAAAATCCATAAAACATTATGTTTGCTGAACTGTGCAGAGTAGGAGAGTGTGGCCTAACTCAGTGGCTATGCAGAGCTCTGATACAGAAGCACAAGCATTACGGGATGTCTTCATTACTCTTTACTCATCACGGAGACAAGATACCTGATGCTCAAAGTTAGGCAAGGAAAGGTTTATTTCTTATAGTTCTTAGGGTTTTCAGCCCATAGCTGTCTCCAAGACAGAGTGGTATGGTGCTCCCGCCCTTCAGGGCTGCTGCAAACAGCAAAAGGGCAAACTGGCAAGAGAGAAAGACACAACTTCTTCCTGCCTTATACTCTTAGGCAGATGTAGCACTCACACCATCAATCCATGCACTAGATAATGAACCAATAACAAACGCTACATTTGGTTAAGTCCATAATTGCATGAGGCTTGGGGGCCACTGGCATAAACCATGACACTGGACTAAATAGAAAATCTTAAAATAATTTAGACCTCTATATTTGGTTGGAGGGAAATGTGTAAATGATCTCTAATCATATTTTTTCAAATGAGATGGAACATAATTTTAAATAAATAAAGGAAAAGAGAAGAACATGAAACATATACTGCCAGATCAATTTAAATATTATGTATTGAATGTTATATAAATAGATTTATAAAATATAATAACATAGTAAGTTTTTGTTTCACAATAGTCCCAGGCATAATGTTAAAAGTTACAAAGATAGAAAATAAATTTTGCCTTTGATATCAGGAATTATATTTTATTAATAAAGTCTAATTTTGAGCCTCAAATATCGTCAGAATGCAACTTCTGCTGATACTAATGTATAAAATTTTGTGGAAATATATGTGATAAACTATAAAACTACTCAGGAAAGGATTCCAAAAATGTATTATTAATTTTGTAAAAGTAAAAGTATAATGAATACACATGCAAGCCATTTTATAACATTATTTTAAATACTTTACATTTCACCTTTTAACTAACTTGATCATGTAGACTCTGAGAAGTCGTCAATATAAACGTTTCTGCCAACTTTTACTCATATTTCTCTCTAAGGATGCAAAAACTTAATTTGGAGAATATAGTTACAAAACATGCACAATAAATAAATCAAAATAAAACTTGTTCCACTTTTGTCACTACCATTTTAAATTTACTTTTTATACTAATATGAAATTTTTTTATTTCTTCTTATTAGGAATACCAAACAAATACTTGATATTTTAGCATTTCTATTTAATAATGATTTAAACACATATATTTAAATAATGCATATTATAACTTCTGCTTCAAGATAGTAATTGAGCACAAACTTTAGTTTTAGCCTTCTGCTTCAAATATATAGAAACAGTATAAAATTTAAGCAAGGAAACAAACAAAGCCAGCAAAACTAGCTTTGTCACTGGACCAGAGTTTGTGTATTTCTTTCAGTAATGAGGTCTGAAAGTTCAAAAACAAATAAAATTGAAGAGATAAGTCTCAGCCATGAACACACACAGGAAATTGCCTGTATGGATATTGCTGAAAGCTAGCCAAAGCTAAGAAGAAGACACTACAGTGGTTTAGGCCACATTTTTTCTAGATTCTCATGCATTCCAGGTTCATTATATGAGCTTGACATTAAGCAATGAGATGTTTACTTCAACAGAGAACTTACCTACATACACACACACACACACCAACACAAACAGATGCATGCACATACATGAATTGCTAATTTCTTTTAACCATATGACATATATTCATAAATGTTAGCTGTGTTTGCAATATGACTCAAAAACATGTTCAAAAAGTTCATAAAATTCAAATCAAGTATAATGACTATATAGCAGTAACTTTACCACATGACAAAATATTCCTCAATTAAAAGCACCCCACCTTCTTAGTACGTCTATATAATGCTTTATATTATACATAAAGCGCAGATCATTATTTGGACCTAAGTGACAATATTGACATTAAAAATATTATCTTGTATTTATCCTACATGTATGATGTAGAATTACCACTAGAATTTTATCTTATACTCACATATTTAATTCTCACAAAACCTATGTAATCAGTACTACAATTAGTCTGATTTAAAGAGACAGGGAACTTACATAGTGTGCCAATGTTACATAAGTAATAGCAGAGCTAGGATTTGAATTGAAGCCGTCACTGCCAGAGACCCATAGGATCAGTTGTTATGCTTCGGTTCTTGGACCATCCAAGGGAGATGCTACGCGTAAAACTGAAATGACATGATCAAACTGATAGAAAAGAAAAAAACACAGATGTATGTTCAATTATAAAAAAATGAGAATAGAAACAAATGAACTAAATCTGCAATTTAATAAAATAGTATAGGAACAATGAAATAAACCTCTTTCTAGCAATAGTAATAAATTAATGTATTTACAACAAGAAAATAATGAAATAGGACACAAATAAAAACAGCAGAATTGACCAATAAAAAGAAAAGCCAGTTCTTTGAAAAGATCAATAAGACGAACAAGCCTTTGGCAAATATGATCAAGAGCTAAATAAAGAGAGAAGGCACAAAGGAGTGAGAAAGAGGTAAAAACACACAGTCAAAATGAAAAAAAGGAGGTCATGACTGCAGGTCCAGAGGAGATTAAAATACCATTCTCAAAGAACACAATCACAGCTTTACACTGGAAAAATCTCAAGTTAGACAATTTTGAAGAGAACTATAAAATGCCAGAATTGACCCTGGAAAATAGTGAATCTGACTAAAACCATAACCTAGAAAAACTAAAAAAAAAAAAGATTGCTAAAGATTTGCTCTTAGGAAAGTCATGGCTATTGTGCTCCAGGGCATTTTACAGGAAATGTTAAATGAATTTCAAGTGATGGATAGCTCCAACATTATAGAATTTTAGATCATGATAATAAAATAGCAAGTTACATTTATTGTAGTGTTCATATATGTGTTGTGATAAATCTGATGAAAATATTTTTTAAGGAAACACTAGCAGACAATTTAAAAATGAGAAAAATTTTAAGTTATTATTAAGTCAAAATATGCCTCTTTTGACAGTATGTGTGTGTCTGTGTGCACCCACACGATACCACAATAGGAAAGAAATATATCCATTAATGTGTTTCTAAGAACTTATTTCCTATGATAAATAGCACTGAATAATTATATGGAAAACTACTATCCAAAATCATGGATCAGACAAAATCAAGGACATGTTCTCAACTATATATTTGATGGTTTACTTTGATCTTTAAAAACAATAACTTGTCTTTAGTTAGATTATTTTTCTGCCTTGAATATTGATAACTCTTTTCATGTCTTATTTATTCTTACATATCACTGATTAAATTTTGTCTAGATTTTATTATATTTACTGCTTCTATAGCACATATTTCTTTATTAGATTTTTTTCATTTGCTTGCTTTTTAAGTTATATACACTTTAAAAAGAAGAGAAAAACATATTTTGGGAGCCTGTCTTTTTTAGTTTATTTATGATTCCAACTTTAAATAACCATTTTTCAAACCTTTGTTTCTTTTAAATCTATAGGGAACAAAATCAGATGCTTTTTTACTTAATAGAAGATATTTTAAACAAAAATGGCAAAATATTTAATTCAATTTTATAAATACAGAAAATTTAACTTCTGATCCCCAAATTTTCAAGTTTATTAAGTATATGTGCATATTAACAAGGAATCACAAAACAGTTATTAAAATATCTACAAGGCAGTATTTATTGTTGCCTTTACTGTAACTGTTGTAAATATTTTTCAAAAAATAAGAGCTACCGGGCTAGAAGTACAGTTAGTTTTAGATTGGAAGGCACTAGATTCAATGTATAGCAACAAAATAAATACATAATAAAAAAGATATATAATATAATTGTACAATTATGCAATTATGTTTATAAGACACAAGTTTCTATCAATCGGATATTATAATACATGTAGTTTATAAAGCATTTGGCTGAAAATGTTTCATATAGACTATAAGTTAATATAAATATAACTTATTTGTAAAGCTATACCAAAACAAAATAACAAACAAGAACATATTTTCTAGGCCAATATGCCCTCCTGGATTATGTTAGGTCTAGATGATGTCTTATATGTAAAAAGTATAAAGTACACTCTACAGTTAGGTAAAAGTAGCATTTGATTTTGCTTTATTTCATCCTGTTTTCGAGAAATGCTAGCCTTGAATTCTTTGTACACCAGGCTGGTCTGAATCTTTCAGCAATCTTCTTGCCTCAGCCTGCAGAGTACTGGGATTACAGGCATGCACCACTACTACGCCCGGCTTGATTTTGACTATTAGTGATTCCAATATGGATTATAATTTATGAGCAAGTGGACAAATTGATTTGCTATCATTTAAGCATGGCTTCCACACACATATGCACATAGCTACATTGATTCAATTATGAAAAGTAAAATGGAACTATGTTCATGTTCACAGGAATTAGAAGAGGGCAGCATTAGTAAACTCAAAGGTAAAGAGGAGTGAAACGATAAAGTAATTAAGCCATTCGGTGTCAAGTAAATCAACACTTAATAAATATTCACCAACAGTAACTTGTCTGCCATAGGATGGTTTGTGTGTGGTGCTTTCCCCAATGAGTCACTGAATCTCTACTGCACACTCAATAAGTGGAGGATTCCTAGACACAAGCAATAGTTGCTTCAGTGCCCAGATGGTAAAAGGATTAACTTTTTGTGTAAAAACATCAGTTACTAAAATTTCTTTCTGTTTTGAACAATATCCTTCAATCTGATACTATTTGCCAGAGAAACCGTGTTATTTTGAATATGGACATCTTGAAATGACACTTGGTTTTCAGGACTTTACATTTCAGCTAAAAACTGAGTAAAAGTACTTTTTGAATTCCAAAACTAAGTCAGATGCTTCCTCATTTTAAGAGTAACAATGCAACTTACTTTTTCTACATTTTTCAATTAGTAATTAAGAAGCTCTAGGTATTTTCTTAATCACAACAATGACCTGAGAATTTCTCAGCTTTGCATGTGAAGTTCTCCCAACAATTTACAGTGATCTCTCCTTAGCTGCTGGGAATGGATTTCCAGACTCCATAGTAGATTCCTGAAGCTGCTGGACTTCATACTATGCTTTTTCTCATACACACATCTTTATGATAATGTTTAATTTATAAATTAGGCATATTTTATATTAGCCATAAGGAATAATAAAGGAGAACAATTATAACAATATACTATAATAAGTGTTATGTGAACATGGCTTCTTTCATGACTTTTTGGAAGAGTCAAAATAACTAATTTTTACAATCATGACTGACTGATGATAGAAAAAGAGACCGCTGATGAAGTAGGGAATATTGTATTTAAATCTCTAATACATACTTTCATTCCATTTCTTTACCATTACCTGTCTTGTCTTATCTTCTCTCTTTTTTCTTTTCTTTTATTTTTCTTTTCTTCTTTTTCTCTTTCTTTCTCTCTCTTTCTTCTTTCTTTCTTTCTTTCTTTCTTTCTTTCTTTCTTTCTTTCTTTCTTTCTTTCTATTTAACAAATAGCTGGAAATTTTTCTTTTTTTTCAAGTTGAGTAGTCATATAACTGTTTTAGAAACCCGGGACATCTGGAAAACTTTTCATTTAATCCTCTCTGTAGCTACTCCCCTCATTCTCTAAATATATTTTTATATGTGATTCGAGAAGTTATCCTATCTAGTACAGTTTTTATCATTTTTCTATAAGACATGTCTTTTTTTGCAATTTAATAGTGCAGTAGCAATTTGCATGATGTTTGAATCATTCCTTTTAAAAATTCAGCTTTTTTAATTGAATTTTTGATATATTGTGTGATATGGTCAAAATTTTTCTTTGCATGCATCATCACTTAACTCAGAGATATGGCTAATCCTGTTAGTTAATTTTTAAAATTTTTCAGCAGTTCTTTTACTTTCTTCAAGCCAATATTATGAAAATCACTTCTACACATTGAGAAAATGAGAAGATATTATCAACAATAAGCAGTACTTTCTCTTCTCTTTGGTTAGTCCAAAAGTGGGGTGCCTAAATTACACCACATGAAGTTGCACACAGCACCTTTAATATTTCTCATGTTGTATACAGAAGTGCTGACTACCCATTTCACAGTATTTGTGTGAGCTTCCTAAAGTCTTTTAATTTTTTTTTCTAATAAAAGATATTTACATTCATATACATAAGTAGAAATTATAGTACTGACAAGAAAAGATGTCGGGGATTCATTTAAAAATCAAAAACTTATAATAAAATCACCCCAAATCTTCATAGCTCTCTGATTTGAATGCAGTCATTATGTCATCATGTCATCTTATGAATTTCTACACTTTCTCTTTTCTTCTTTTAGGAAGCATCTGGATATTGTCACATTAAAATACACATATATTTATACATGTTATATTTATAAAATATGTATTTATAATATATGTAATTATATGTATGTATCATCCTGGAAATTGGGTAAGCTTGAAGACAGTTCTGCAAACAGAGAAAGTTTACCATTTTTAAGAAGTGCAGACTTTGGCTTTCTCTTTCCCTGAGATGATCTCAATATCAAATGTTGCAGTCCCAGCTTCAAAGTCATTACCATAAAGGGCTCTCTCTGCCTTTCTACAGCACCAAGGACACTATCTTACATCACTTTACATGGGAGGGAACTGTCCCTCAACCCCATCAAGGGTGATGACTCTTTGTTTTCTTGTTGCATGTTGCAAGCTAGAAGCTCAGATCTCGTATCTCAAACTCGTATTAAGTACTACTCGCTGAATTTTGAAACACTGTGAATTTGGGAGCATTGCAAGTCACAGTGTCATATACTATGGGCAACTCTGTCCCCTAAAGCTACTCATCCTTTCCTTGTTCTTTACTTGGGTCTGAAACTTCTGTCCTTTATGCTGTTTCCTTCACCCACCTATTTGGAGGTCACTATCAGGGAAATTCTGCTGTAACTACACTGCCATTTTTCCCCATAATATTTTTAAACAGTCTCTTTACACAGGATTTAAGTTTCTCTTTTGCTTAAACCCTCTAAACATTCTTGTGCTTTATTCTACTAAACATTTTGGCAACCAATAAAGAGGATCAATAGATTCTCATAAATCTCTCTCATCAGTTTTATAGACTATCAGGATCATCTCAGAATTTATCAGAAGAGACTGTTCATGAACACAGACTATGGAACAAATTTCTTAAGTCTGGGTCATTTATCTGGATGCCTCTTCTAGGGCAGGGAAGAAAATTTTAATCCTAAAAACTATTTGTCTATCAGTGTGACAGAAAATTACCCTTACATAATTTGGAGTATCTTTGAGTGCTTGTAACAACAAGGACATAGGACATAGATAACTATAACTTCTATCGTTCCCTTGGTTTTCAGTATTTCTACCTTTTCTATTGCTGAACTTACAATTTAGGTTATAATGAACATTGGTTGGAAATTTCTGCCTTTGGCCATGTTGTTGTATATTGAAAAGTGTACCCAAAGGAATGCAGGAGAAAATTTAGTAAAATATAAAAATAAAATAAAATAAATATAAAATAAATAAAATATAAAAATTAAAAATAAAATAAATCAATTACTCTGTGTAGCTACCTTCAATGTAGCTACACACCTACCATTATTAAGAGTTTAAAGAAACTTCTAAATGAAATGATTTTTAAGGTAGCAAAATTCAGTAAGGGGGTCAGTATGATAACATCTTGAGTCTTATTGTTTCATTGCAATCCATCGGGGGCTTTTGCAACTGAATATCTTTCCAGGGTTTTGGTGACTTTGAAAAATACTGAAGTTTCAAATTCTTACAACACTTGACATATTTTCTGAAAATCTTCTCCCTTAAAAATTTGCAAAATTGATTTCCATCTGTGCTTTCATAATAGCTCTGAAAGCATCCATGTAGCATTTATCAAACAGTTTTGTGTACTTAAATATTTTAAAGCGAGAAAATGCCTGTTGGCAGTGGTTGCTTATTTCAGAGATAAAGAGATTTGCTGACCCTGATTAGACATCCATAAAAGCTTGGGTTTTTCACCTTATGACCACTTCATCATGTTTTCTTAACACTATTGATTGTTTTGGCTTGGCATCAATTGACCTAGCATGACATCATAATCAACATCAGTGTCTTTTCCATTTATTAGACAATTGTAGATACAAGACCTGGTCATTATTATGGAGGATTTAATTACAATATTATGATCATAGGCCAGGAAGTTATAAGTAGTAATTTGAGCAATGTCATTTTCAGCGACTAGCTTGGAAACTCCTTGATGCTGTAATCTTTTACATATTCATCTTATTAACAGGCTATGCTATATAACGTGGCCTTGGGAAAGTAACACTTAATTAAACAGAAATTGAGATGTTAAATACAAATATTTTGGTAAAAAATAATGTTTCCCACCAAGGAATGCACCTGAATGATTTTATGCTTCTCTTTAGTAATAAAAGTATTTATTTTTAAAAGATGGTGCCTATTATGTACTACACAAAGATTTTTTGAAAGAAACTTTCACATTTCAGTGGTTGAAAAAAATGAACTGAAACTTGAATGGTACTAAACAAAATGCTTTGCAAATATGGACATCATCAAAAGGCTTAAAGGATAAATTAAATTGTTTATCTAGGCATCAACAGAATTTTATACTTCTGCTGGTCAAGGAAAGTACATGGGGTTTGTCTGTGTTCACTGGTTCTGACGTTTGGCTGAACACAAGCTACTTCCTAATGCAATGCAATGCAAACGTTTTGAAAAAAATTGCTAACATAATTAAATTTAGATGCCTTTCCCTGAATTCCACCTCAGATGTTTCATTACTTCACCAATATTTCTCTTTTGTCTTTTTTTTTTTTTGCCATTATTTTTGACCTCAGAGTCAGGATGGCCTCCGACATATTGCCTAGGCCCAGGTATTAAAAGTCGGTTTTAATCTGCTAACGCAGCCCTGGCATGTAATTGAGGGGAAATCTTCCAGTGCAGTGTGAATGATGTCTATGCATTCAGTGCTCCAAGTGCAAGAGTTTAACTGTGGAATGAGAGAAAATACAACCTCCACCTTTTTCTAATTATAATCTCAGCAGACTCAGAAAGGAGGATGTCAAATGCAGAGTGAATTTTAATTGGCAATATGACTTCAGAACTAGGTTAAAATATCTATCTCAAAAATGAAATAAAGAAGAAAGTATGTTAATTTTAGTAATAACATTAGTTATAAACTAAAGGTAAAAATACAACTTTTAATTTTTTCATGGGTTGTTATTTATCACTTAAGTAATGCGATGATAAATTCATTCATACAAGCAGTTTCTTCTTTGATCAAAGCAGCTTTTTATAGAGAAATGAATCACACAGAAAAAATATGTACTGACAGATAATTTTCAATTTTATATTTGGAGTTCTTAAACCTATTATGTCAACTAGGAAGCATTTCAATATATAAAGTTCATACAACTCTCAAATATGTTCCCCATATTGAAGAAATCCACCTGCATTTTAATGGAAAGTTAATATATTAAGACATCCCAATTTGTTCTTTCCAGGAAGTTGGATTTAAGGAAGAAAGGAATACATTATTTTTAACGTATCAGGTAACTCAGAAATTAAGTCTTTGATGTTACCAAAAAAACGTTATAAAGTTTTATGCCAAGAAGAGTATCAGAATATAAAAATTATATTTCAGAATTTATTTCACCTGTGAATTCATTGTGCAGGATATCTGCATACAGGTTTATGTTTTATGTATAATGCATAATACTTTGATATTTAAAGTAGCTAATACGGAATGAAAAACTATAAAATTTAGTCTGTAGCTTCAGTGGACTTTTGCTGATATGTGGTAATGGAGTTCTAACTTTTTCTTTACATTCTTAAAATAAATGTAGCATAAAATACATTTGAAGGTGTGTTTTTGGACTAGCCAACATATATGTTGCTCAGAACTGTTTCAACTAATCAAGATTTTATGGAACAATTTAAAAATACTTCCCAAAGCAGATTTTGTGTAACAAAAGTTTTCAATGTCCTGGTTTACTGACCTAAGTTGCCATTCAATAATGTTTGACAGTTTCAAAGAATCAATGCATTGTAAAAAGAAAAACTCATGAACTGATTGCATTTAAAATAATGCTCTATAAGTTCTCAAACAGAGCAAAGACATCATTGTAAACTTCTGTTCTGATTTATCGATTCATAAAACTAATTTGTGAGAGATTTTTATTTGCCAAAATATCATTCAAGTTACTTTACAGTTATGTCACATCGGTTTGCTTTTTGCTATTGTCTAGGAACTTTTATTGATGAACATCAGATTATTGTGTCTGGCCCTCTTTCAGACACATGTAATACATATGATATGATTTATCCAGGGCTTTTAAGTCTGTTATTGCAACCATGTTCTTGTGTCTCAGACTACCTTCATCTCATGATCAATCAGGCATCTGTTCATTTTATTTCTCTATTGTGTCACATTTGATGGATTATGTCAGTACAAACAGCAAATTCCAAACTAGTGGCAAGTGTATATTCCTTTCTACCTGAGAAACAAAACGTCAGTACTTTATTATAAGAAACAAAATATATGCAATACACCTCATAGCTGGTTGACCTATGTAGGCTTATGGTTGAGAACAATTTAATTAGGGACTACTGGCTCGTGATCAGAGCACGTATTTCAGTTGAATTAAATGTCAGTAGCATCTATTCTATGCCTGTCTGAAGAGATAGAGAAGCTATCTATTTAAAGCCCAATAACATTAACAGGCATAGACACTGTGTATCCTCACAGTGTTATTAATATGAAGCTTGGCCCTCTTTCATCTGTGTCACAAAACTTATTTACAAATATCTTGTTTTATTTGTGACTAATAACTGGGATTTACTTCTAGATAGTAGCTTTAGTCCCCTTCAAATCTTCCATTCTTGTAAACCCTCATTCTTGTTCCATATATTGTAGCAGGGATGATTCTCAATCACAAACTGTAAGAGACCCAGTTTTTTATTAAATTTGAGCTTCTGGACTTTTGATTTGGGACACACTAAAATGAGATTAATGCCGAGATAATCTGTAGGAGGTCCAACAAAACAAAATAAAACTAAGGCTTTTAATAAATCAATGTTTTTTACTCCTAAGTAAATAATATTGTAACATGATACTCAACAGAAAATTTAGTTAAGGATATCTGAGGCTATAATTGAGGCACAAATATTAAATTATTAAAAAAACTATTTGTGTGCTTCCAGATTTGACATTAGTGCATAGTCATGATTCATAATTTTACACTATAAAATGTTTGTGTTTAGAGTATTTTTGAAGGACTTTGTAGCAAATTGTGTGAATGGTGCTCATCTGTTCATGCTTCAATATTGTCATAACTTTACTGAAAGCTCCATTCTTTTCACTTGTGTTTTCTAATGAGTGATTTGACCTACTTCAATGAACATTAAGTGAATATTAAAATCTGAAAAGCAAATTATATAGTCTAACAACTATTTGCTTTCAAAGATTGTTTCTTTGGTTTTGAAATGTAAATACAAATTTACTCAGGGCTATACTAGTCACTGATTCATCATACAAGAAAAGTGAAAGTCTAATTTTTTGTGTTCACTGATTACCATGTTTTAAGTATCTCTACCATGGCTAATTTAAGCTTCCTGTGTGAGACCACTGAGTAGAGTTTGGAAAAAGTATGAGTGGATCTTCTGAGTTGGTTCAAGCTACTGAATATCTTCATGCTAGCAATCTGTTTTTAAATACCTTTGTTCGAGAAAGATTTAAGTGACTAATATGATATCCAATAAAATTAAAATAATACCAAACAGCAATAAAATGATACATAATATGTGAGCAAGGAAATTATGATTGACCTGTGAGGTTAGTATGATATTCATAATTTAAAAAAGCATGAAACTCTCTATTTTTATACAAGAACTGGTTCTATGTTTTCAGATAACATTGTAGCCATATTTAGTTTTAGGATCTAGAGGTTTCGTACAATAAAAATTAACTTATTGCTCATGATCGTATTATCAGAGAGAAACCTTTTTTCCTCAGAGCAATACTAAGAGAGAAATTTGCATAGTGTTCCCAGGGAGGTTCAGACCATAATACAGTGTATCTGACAGTGTTCTTTGTTGGAGTTGCCTTGGAAATTAACACAACTGCAAATGTGGGGGTGGGGCTGTTTGTAAATTCAGTTACAACATTCTATAATAATCTATTTAATTTTATATTCTTGTCTATGATTAAAAGGACATATTTTCTAGGACCAAGAATTGCACTGACCAAAAAAAAAAAAAAAAAAGAAAAGAAAAAAATAAAAGACAACAAAGAAAAGAAAAAAGAAAAGAATTGTACTGAGGCTGGGGATATAACTCAGTGACACAGCACCTGCATGGCAAGTGTGACATCCTCAGTTCAATTCCTGGTACTAACCCACCCACCCCCAAATTGCACTAGTTGAAGAGTAGTCTCCCTGATAAACGATTGAAGATAATACAGCTAAAAATGGTGCTATATGCTTTAATAATTAGCTGAACTTGGAGATAAGGCTGTTAAGTTCACATGAAAACTGAGGTCCCCAAAAAGGACACATTGTCTGAATTAAATGCCTTTACTTCTAATTAGAGATGAACTAAATTTATGCATAGGACCAAGAGTCAGATTTTCTACTAAGAATAATCATTGTACCTATTTTAAATTCAGATGGGCCTCACTCTCAACTTTTTTGACATTCTCTTTCCATTGTAGAACTTTTTGCTACAATTTGATAGAGTAAGGTTTTTCTCAAGTATTCAGTAGTTCTAGACTGTTTTCATCACTGTATTTCAGAATCAGTGTATGCGACAACTTTGGAGGTTGGTGCTCCTCTCACCCGTGTTTTAAATTCAATTTAGGTTCAGTGGGGTTACTGGGTAAATGGTGCACATCGCCATAACTTTGCAGTACAGGATATCTTACTGGATTTCTTTAGGGGTATGTATGTTCATATCAGAAGTTTCCTATTCCAATTCCTACATTTATTTACTGTGTTTCTAAACCTTGAAAGGAGAGAAATATTTTAAGAAACTGGTTTCTGCAATTTTGGAGACTGGTAGGTTCAAAATCTCTTGAGCTGGTCTACAGGTTGGAGACCCAGGGAAGGGCCAGCATTACAGTTTGAATCTCCAGGTAGTCTGGCATCAGAATTCTCCCTTTGCTAGGAAAACTCAGCCGTTTTGTCTTAAGGCTTTCACTGCTGGACAAGATCTGCTCATATTATGGAGAAATAATCACCTTTCACAAAGACAACTAATTTAAACATAAATCTCATCTGAACAATACCTTTAAAGAGATATCTGGGCTAATATTGGAAAAAATAAATAGGTTATGTGTTTTAAACAGTTAATGCTTAAAATTAACCTTTAATAGGCCACATAATGAATAAACCTGGCAAAAACAGTTGTAGTGATTTGAAAGAACTTTGAGCTCTAAAAGCAATTGTAATCTAAGTAGGCTTTGCAGACACTGATTTAATACAAATGTTCATCCTTTCCAGAGAGCTACATGTGTCTGTTTAAAATTTTCTCTGACCATAAGAATCACTACTCCCTCTCAAAAACCAATCTATTTTGGCATGGCTTTAACTTTATGTTTTCTTAGCCCACAAATCTTACCCTCTCAGTTTGGCACCTTTCTCTTACCTGTCTGTCAGTTTAGTTAATAAATAGCACACTTTAAATGTGGACTGTAATAAAATTATAGTTTTCCCCAGTTTATGCAATTTTATTAATAGAGAAGAATAAATAATGACTAAAGGGTAAGATTAAAACTAGGGTAAAGGATTGCGAATCTGCTCTGGGAGAGTGATATCCCTCTAAGGTGCAAACTTTTACATTTGTGGCAATTCTTAATATTGAGAAGCTCAGTTATAACAATGGAAATTCTGAACCAATTAATAGAAACACAGATGCTGCCAGAGTAGTCAAAAACTAATTATTAAGGAGCTGGTTTAGACCCAACTTTGACAATGAAATTATGGTTGTAAAGTTCATTTGAGAGTGGCAGTAATTACTAACTCTCTCCAGTCTTCGCTTTCCATAATCCCTTGCACAATTTCTTGTAGGAAGTGGCTTCCCTCTAAAGACCACCCTTTCCTAAATGAGGTAGATAAGACTCAGGATCTTGGCTCCCTGAAAATCCCTGGATGACTGCCTTTTTTTCTCTTACAAGGTCAAAACGGACCTTGCTTTTTTTGAATATGCTGACAAAACCAGGCACAGACCCTCCAATTTCCCCTTCTCTGTTTCATGAATAAATAGCTGAAATAGGAACTGTTTTTTTCCCTCTGAAGTTAGCTACATTAACATTCCCTATTGAATTAACTGAGAAACTCTTGCTTTTAAAACAGTCCTAAATGTAGCCTTCCTTCCTATGAAAGTTTATCACCAAACCCTGTGCAAAGATACTCAGAGCTTCACAATAGCTGAGTGAAATGTTTTTCAATTGTTATTTGCTTTCTTTGACAGTTGTTTCAAGATGTCATGAAACCACAGAAATCATAAGCAAAATGGAAAATCTGCTCATCAGTACGATGATGTTTTAGAAAGTATCACTAACACTTTCTTTTGAAATATGTGTTTTCCAGGACATTTTACATTGTACAAAGAAAAATTGAGATTTCTGCCTTCAACTAAGAATGTAGAAATTTACAGCATTGACTGTATCCCTAAAATAAAATAAAACAGTAGTTGGTCTAACTTCAGGTTCATGACTATTTTTGAAATTATCACAGTTAAAGTTTCAGGGCAACCAAACTTGTATGAAAAAAAGACAAAGAAAGTGCTGAAATTCTCACAATGAAGTATCTATAGTTCAGTTAACCATCTTAAAAATTTCCAAGGACCAGTGTAAAGGAATTAAATAGTATAGACTTGTGGAAGGTGCAGATATAAGGGGAAATTACTCACTCTGCTATCTCATCTCCCTAGACCTCAATGGATAGTAACAAAGTTTATCCAGAATTTTAAAAAATGACCTTCAAGGTTCACATGGAGAAAGAATAAACAGCACAGAGAACGTCCACTTTAGAAGTACCAGTGGAACTGAGGTCAAAGTTTTCACAGAGAGTCTCCACTAGGAGTCAATGGGATGGGACTGTCCAAGACCACAGATAGTAGAGCTATCCACATGCAGTACCAGCCTGGAAGAACTATGGACATGAGGTGCTAAACTGTAAAAGCTGCAGTATTGGCTAAATCTAGAACATCCATGGAGATGAATATATCTAAGATGTTGAGGTTTAATGCAAACTTTACTTTGTACAAGATATGGGACATGGAGTCAAGAAAAATAATTCTGGAACCTTAAGATTTAATGTTTTTACCCTATTAAGTTTTATACTTAGTTGGAATATTTGCACCTTTTTCTTGAAATTTTTTTTGTAATGGGAACATGTATCTTATATCTGCCACATTGTTGCATTTTAGAAGCATATAACTCTCACAGGTAGAAATAAATTTGCCTTAATATAAATCCTACCTTGAGTTTTACCCATATCTGGTTTAGATGAGTGTATGAGCTTTGGACTTTTTAGGTGGTGGTGAAAAGAGCAAAGATATCATAGAGATGCAATGAATGTATTTTATATGCAAGAAGGACATCACTTTTGGGGGGACAGAAGAGAATCTATGATTTGAATGTTTGTCCCTTTATGAACTAATGTTGAAATTTAATTGTTACTGTAACAATATTGAGAAGCCGGACCATACAGGGTGATCAGGCTGTGTGAACTGATTAGTGAAATTATCATCAGAGTAAACTCTTTACAGAAAGATAGGTTTATCCTCTCCTGTTCCCTATGGCCCTCACTTTACTCCTCTATGATAAGACGAAGCAATAAGATAGCTCTCATCAGATATCAAACCCTTGACCTTGAATTTCCTATCCTCTAGAACCAGGAGTCATTAAAGTTTTGTTTAGTATAAACTAAATTACTCAAGATACTTTATTCTTGTATACCAACACAAGACAATGTAAAACAGGATACAAGGTCAACTTGTATCATAGATAATTTTTCTTCAAAATTATACAAAAACTTTTGGCACTTTAAAAGGCTGCCTTCTATACTACCATTAAAAAGCAAACAAAATATTTAGACATAAATTTTACAAAATTTTTTTCAGACTCTAGAACTTTGATAGAAGACAAAGAGTTCATAAATAAAGAAATTTAAGATTTCAATAGATTACAGGCTCAATATTGTTACAATGTCAATGACATAATCAAAATCGCTGCATGATGTTGTAGTAAATATTGACAGAATGATACTAAAATCCCTATGTCAAACCCAAGGAAATGGAATAGCAAAAGCAATTTGACAAATCAGAACATAGTTGAATGACTGGCAGTTTTGATTTAAAGATTAAAATGCTACAGAAATCAGGACATTGTGCTATTAATAATTTGAGTCTTTAAAAGATAAGACTCAAATTAATGAAACAGATATCAGAATTTGTCTGAAGTGTTTATATTAAAAGTTTTAAAAAATGATGAAAAGGCAAACTGGTGGAAGGAATATCTGGTAAATGGGGCAAAAATACATATCCATACACAAAATTCAAACTGAATTACAATTAGTACCTTACACAAAAATGAACATAGAACTAAACATTAAATGCAAAAGTATAAAATTTCTATAATAAAAGGATAAAATCTTTGTTGTGTTAGGCCAATAAAGTTCTTAGGTAAGATTCAAATATATCTGTAAATCATACTTTTGTTAAGAATGTATATCAGAATATATAAAGAACTTATGACAATAAGAAATCAATCATGTAGTAGAAGTGGGCCATAAATTTGAGTAGGTACTTCATTAAGAAGCTATGTGAATGTTAAGAAAGCATATGAAAAGGTATACATTTTTAATTATTGGGAAAATTCAAATTAAGACTATAATGAGCTACTAATATTAGAAGAGCAACAACAAAAAGAACAAAAAATCAAAACAAAATAATAACATGAGTGTTGTAGTCAGGAGTTGCAAGGAGAATAATTACATACAGGACACATAATTTATAGTAGTATTTGTAATGATCACCCAAGGCGTCAAATACAAAGAAAGTGCAGGAAATCTGTGCACAATACTGTTGACCTAGAAAATCCAGCAGAGGGCCTGGATCCTATGGCAATAACCTGCATGCGTTGAGCTCAAAACCTAGAGCCCTCAGTAATTCCTCACGCAAGTCTATTTCAGGGATCAGCAGTGGAAGCCAGAAAGTCTGTGTAAGCAGGCTGAAGGATCCCTACCAGTAGGCTGAGTGTCCTACAGTGGAGCCAAAAAATGACGCTCAAAATAAGGACCAGGGCTCCCCCGAAAATTCCCACAGTCATCCTCAGCAACAATGAAGTCCTGAGCTCCTCCGCGGATGAGAACAGTCGAATACATAACAGGAAGCCAGCTTGACAGACTTCTGCAGATTAAACAGCACACATCTTCCCCTCTGGAGCCAGGAAGTAATACTCAAAGTAAGGACCAGAGCCCCCGCAAAGTGAACTGCAGCCACTCTCAGCAACAATGTTCTGAGCTCCTATGATGGAAACAGTTGAGTTCCTATCAGGGGAGCCAACGTGACTAGCTCTCCCAGGAGAACCAGCTGCTCCAAATAACAACACTTAGGAGAACTCCTAACGCTTCTCTTCCTCTCCAGGTCTCCTCTTTTTGCTGGCAACAGTTCTCATGTGGGCCATCCATGCTCAGCACCATGCAAATTCAGGTCAGCTGGTGTTTAAATTGACCACTTAAACACCAATCCGCTACAATGATTATTATGGCTTATATTTTGAGGTCCACCTCCAGGCTTCATAAATTCATAGGTGGGTTTTGGGGAGGTGCATGGATCCAGGGTGTGGAATACAGGGATTAAGAGTGCATTAGAGGCCCAGGGATTTAGCTCAGTGGCCTAAGCTCCTGCCTGGCAAGCATAAGGTTGTGAGTTCAATTCCCAGTACCTCCCCGAAAAAGTGCATGATATCTTAGTCCCTTAATTGGATTGCCATAGTTCTTGAGTGGGAGAATGGATTTACTGAAGAGAGAAGCCCCCCTAGGGTGCAGGAAGCACCAAGAATAGGCTTGGCGCCTGGCAGGAGTATAAAGAGACCCAAAGAAGTGAGTCTTCCTGCCACTACTGCCTCCTTCCTATCCTGCCTGAACTGTTTCTCACCTGCCATATCTGTCTGCCATGCTACCCAGCTTCAGACCCAGCTGACTCTGCAATGAAACCTCTACAAACTGTGAGCCCAAATAAACCTTTCCTCTTTTAACTTGTGTGTGTGTGTGTGTTATTTTGTCACAAAAATGATAGCGACTAAGATAATGATGAAGTGTTGGTAAGGATGTGGAACATAAGAACACTTTGCTAATGAGAATGGAAAACTATGAGTAGTTTTTCAAACAATTTGGAAATTTCCCACATACTTACTTAAATTAAACATGTTTGCTTTATATTGCTGCGGTTTGACTCCTAGGTATTCATCTATGAGACTAAAAACTTACGTATGTTCCAAAACTCATAGATGAATATTTGTATTATATTTGTTCATAATCACTGACAACTGAAAATGTTAATTGATGGGAATCAATGGGCAAATGATACTTAGCAATATGAAGGAATAAATTATTTACCTATACAACATTAAAGAACTTGAAAGTTTTTTATTAGTGAAAGAAGCTACAGCTTACAAAATACATATTGTTTCATTCTCTTTGGCAAAAACACAGGTAGAAAGAACAAACCAGAGCAACAGAGAACAGATGGGTTGTGAGTTGTCAGTAGCTAATGTTTGGTGTCAGGTTACAAATCATGAAGGAATTTGGAGGAATTGTTATAGAGCTTTTCTTTACCTTAATGAAAATGATTAATGAATGCTTCCATTTTTGTCAAAACTCATAAAACTGTACACCACAAAAAGTAACTTTTATCATATAAAAATTTTAAAATAATCCTAAAATGTTTCTAAAAAGAAGTAATATAGTTATATCGTTTTCATGAAACATGCACAATATTTTGCTGTGGTTACTGTAATGTATCTAGTTACTAAATGTATCATCTCATTACCAAAATATACCAACAAATAAAATTTTTAGTGTTATCATTCAGCATATAAAACAAAATGCTGCAATATGACTCATGAACAGTTTACATTTCCTTTATGCCTCAAAGAGTTTTAGAGACTTTTTTAAAACAACATTAGCATTTAGTATTTCTAGCAAGCACATGCATTACATAGAAGATTTTATAATTGGTTCTTAAAAGGTATAGATTTCTCAGCAATATAAATTAAACAGCCAATTCTTCTATCTTATTGGTAACTGTACGCATATAATCATTAAAATATATAAATGATAAAATTTGACTATATTTCTCCAAATTTCTGAATTTCTTTTTGACAGTCCTCCAGAAAGTCAGCACATTTTCTGAGACTGCTCCTAATTGCTATAGTAAGAGCATTTTTTCAAATGGAATGTTAAAAATGTATTGTCTTTTAAATCTAAGGTTTATTCATGATTTTTAGTATTTTATTAATTTGATTATAAGTGTTGTTTAAGTGAATACATCATCTGATGAAAATATATGGAATTTTAGGAAAAGTCTGTATAAATTAAAAATATTCTAAAAGTTAATGAATGTATTGCAATGTATATAAATGGGGTTTTTCAGATTTTGTGAACCACCTGCATGTTTGAAATTCTTTTTAAAAATCCTAAAAGGGAAAGTGAAGTTTGGGGAAGGCTATTAAGAGGGCACTAAAATCAGATGATTGAAAACTTTAAATGCAAATAATGAACAGCGAAATATTGAAAGTGTATGAACATAGTCTAGATATAAACTTCAGATAATGCAGTAGGACCTTGGGTAGGCACTTGGGCAGTATCAATGCATGAATTTGTGTGGATAAAGATGCCATTATAGACATCTATTTTGAAGGTTTTATACCTTGATATTGTAAATAAACTACACTGAATTTAAAATTATTTTAATCTGACTGTACTTTTCCTATCTTACTTTTATCTCACCAACTAGCTGTTTATGGCACAGTATTAATATGGTTATTGGTGTTAGTTTTCTGTTACTGTAACAAATATCTAAGATATTAAATTTAGAATAAAAAAGACATTTAGAGTTGTCTTTTTGGAGGTGTCAGTTGATGAGTGATTGTGGCTTTTGTGTGTCTTGGAGCACATCATGGTAGAAGTGTATGTAGGAGGATCACATTTACCTCCTGACTGGAAAGGTGAGACAGATGAAGAAGCTGATGCTGGGTCTCTTCCAGTGACCTAAAGCCTTCCACTAGGCCCCACCTCCTGAAGATTCCACTGTCCAGTAGCATCATGGCTCAGGACTCAGCCTTTATCACATATATTTTCAGGGTTACTTATCCCAAAATAGTACTATTCTAAAACCAGATTGAATCAGAACTATTTATGTTTCTGAAACCTAGATCTATGGTGAAAGCATTTTCAGAGTTCAGAAATGTCTCTTCCATTATGCCCTTATGAAACAAGCACCCTTTCAAGAACTTTGAAGCATCTGAATTTTACTCTGCTTCCAAGCTAAAAGTCAGCATGCTGAACTTTTATGGTTTCTGGTAGAAGGAGGAAACTCCTAGGTCAGAAATAAAACATTCTGTGAGTCACAGCATAACAGGCAGTGTGAACTGCATGTTTATATAATTTTCTTAGGTCCTCTAAACTTGCCAGGAGGAATCTGAAGTCACCAGTTAAAAGTCATGCATGTTTGTGTGTGTACCATAATCAGAGAATCCTGAACTAAAGTAATCCCAGTCTTTCAATGGAGTGCAGGCAATGTGTTCAGTATTTCCTTTGTAGAGAGACATTTTTGTTACTCTCTTGGACAACAAGCAAATCTGTCTAAACCAGTAAACACTACCTCTGTCTTTCAAGGCTATTAGTTGTATGAATATTCTTGCAAAAGTTGTTGACTCTGTTGACAAAACATACAGGAACATGACAGACTGATGGAGAATTGTCTCCTCAAATACTCAAATAGCACAAGTAGTTAAAATCTATATCCTCTAAGCATTAGTCAAGTAAAATGCATTCTCAGCCAGTGAGGCCTGTGTTGTATCCTTTCCAACAATTAAAATGTGTTTTATCCTTCCCAATAATTAATTAAAATCCAAAATAATGTAATGAAGATTAGAACAAATGGCCAAAACATTTTGAGTACTTCTAAGATCCTTCTTTAAAAATTTATCACCTCATTGAATTCTATCAAAGAGCTATTGCCATTCCTTTGATTTTATGTATGGTCTTATCCTAGTCTATTCAAAAAGTACTACAAAGGAGTAATCCTGAAAATACATGAGTTTAACAGCTTATATGTGGTGGACTAGTAAAGAATTAGAGGTCTGTAATAGCCATTTTCTGAATTTATCAGTTATTCTAAATAACTCATACCAAGCCTTTTAGGCAAATGATAGGCAGGGGCTTTTCATTAATCTTCTATGTCCTAAATTTATCTTCGATCATGTAAATATTTTACTAATCTTTTTTTTTTTTGGAAGGTAGCAAAGTACAGCAGAAGAAGATGGGACAAAGCCAATTGAGACAGTGTTGTGCAATTGGTACAGAATTTCACAGCAGGTTACTGGGATAACAGCAATAGATACAATAGTATATCTGATTTTCTTCACAATAGTTGTTCCTTCAACAGGTACAGCAAAATCAAAGGAAATGCTGAACTTATAAAAACAGAATATTGAATAGAACAATACCATTAATAAGAACAAAGCAAAACAGTGATAAAAATATTTGCCTTCAAACAGATGGTAGAAGATGGTAGAAGGAAATCCCCTTATTTGCTAGATTGCATATAGTCAAACTTGCAAGAGATGTTCGGATCTCTGGCTCTCACTTGCTCATGGTGGGGAGGAGTGGTAGGATGGGATGGATGTTTGATAATTAGCCCGCGCTGGTGGGCTCACAGGCACTTACCAGAGTGGTGAGCTGGCTGCTTGTTTTCCCGGTGCCCCAAGTACCAAGGCGCTGATCTCAGAAAGTGCTGATGGTTTTCCCCCTGGGGCGGCTGCAGCTTGCCAGGCCACAGCCACTTACCAGAGCCCTAATCTTTGTTTCTATATAGTTCATTCTTGATACCTTTGTACTTATGCTTCCAATATTATGATGGTCATTCTAAAGATATTTCGAATCATGTTACTGAAAATTATTTCTCTAGAAAAATTTTTCTATTTGTCTTATATACAGTTAATGAACAGGAAATGCTGATGATCCCGCACACTTTTGAGGAAAGAAGATGTAACTTAACTTGTCCTGCTGTCTAACTAAGGGATCATCATAGTTTAAACTGACGGAGAGAGACCTAGTGAAACCCTTGAAGTGATAATTTTGACTTGTCCTTCACCTTGTCTAAGTACTTAGAAGTAGTAGAATTGACATCTTTTGAAGAATTTTCCAATTTATAGACTCTGTAATAAACTATTTCTAACTATGATGACCTAACACTGCTGAGAGTGATTAACCAAATTGAATGTCATAGTGTGAGGTTAATAGGAAACATAATGAAAGAATAGATGTAATCTTCTAGCACTGTGTTCTTCACTCTGATTCCTATTGGATTTCTAATGGTCTTCTTGAACGCCACTTTAACTGACTGAAAATACCAATGGAATCTTCAGCTATACTTGCTCTGTAGCAGTGATGACAAAACTTTTAGAACTTTCTGTGATACAAAACAGTCTGCTGTGGCACATGTGCCACAGGTTCACCACCAATGCTCTATAAAAAAACATACTTACTTTGCTATGGCTTCAGTGGAATGTCCAAAAAATGTGTTGAAATTTAATTTCCAGTGTAACAGTGCTGGGAGGTGGGGTTTCACGTGAAGCCCTTAATGTTGTTACTTTGGTAGTGAGTTAGATATTGCAGAAATAGATTCTCATGGGACAGGTTCCGTCTTCTCGTCACTCAATTTTCTCTTATACTCTGTCTTTGCAGTGAGATGACATAGCAAGAAGATTCTTGTCAGATTCCTGGACCTGGAATCTCTTAGATTCCAGAACTCAGAAAATTCCATTCATTATAAATTATAATCTGTTATGCAGTACAAAATGGACTAAGAAACACCCAGTATACTATTAACTAGAAAATCTGCAACCAGGGTTAGAACAGGTTTGTTGACTATACTGCTGAATATCCTGCTATGACCATCATAATGTTTCATTTCCAATCTTATGTTTTTCATGACAGTGATATTATATGTATACTTAACAATATACTAATACCTTTTAGTCTCTGCATTGTTTCCATGCTTTGAAATCTACTTGTTTGTTGTTTACTGAGAATTCTGCCTTCACATATTCCCTTAGGCTGTTTTCCATAGATTTTGAACTTCAACTACCATGTCAATACAGGAAACTAGTTTTTCAACCAACTCATTTCTTAACTGCCAAGCTCCTAGCAGCTCAGAGGACTTATACACAGATAGATTGTCTCAATTATGTTTTTGAGCGATTTTGCTACACCAACATTTTCCCTATACTGCATCATCTACTCATGAAATTTCTATGGTGGATTTTTATATAATTTCAATTTTTGTTGATGCATCTGCTTTCTCAGCACATTTCCACACTTGACATTACCTAGAGATCCTAGAACAACCATTGACCTTATATCCCATAAAAGACTAAAGGAGTATGAAGATGAGAGAATAATATCTGAATGTTCAAGGAATAGTATGAAATTATACCAACCAATATTTGAAAGAATATCCACAGAGGAGATAGCTGTCTGCGGCGCCCTTTTTCTGTCCATGCCGCGTCCTAGTCCATCCACTCCTTGTGACAATCACTTCTCCAGGAAAAGGACACCGCATGTGGGAATTGGGCGCAGGGATCTTGGAATGTTTTGTAATGATAATTGTAATTTGTGTAGTTCACATGTGTATGTTTTTATGTAATGCTCAATATGGAGTCGAGGGTGGAGACTCCAGGGGGGTTGCTGGAGGCCCTCTAGATAATCCCTTTGTGAGGACTGGTTGTGGGGTTTTGCCTTCTGTGAGTAGTGTGAGAGAGTTTATGCACGAGCTTTGGGTGGGAGAGCTCATGGAGGAGGATTTGCGGGGTTCCTGTGAGACAACTGCCCTGAGACACTGGACAGGCAGCCAAAGACGGGCAACTAGGACACATATGTTACACCACCGGCCGCCTAAGACAGGCACAGGACCTATTGCTGTCCTGCAGGCCCGTGACGGGTAAGGCCTGGTTGGGTTCATATGAAGAGTCCTTGACCCAAGACAGGCGCTGTCCTACAGGCAGCCAAAGATGGGCAACTAGGACACGTATGTTATGCCACCAGCCACCTAAGACAGGCACAGGACCAATTGCTGTCCTGCAGGCCCATGACGGGTAAGGCCTGGTTGGGTTCATATGAAGAGTCCTTGACCTAAGACAGGCACTGTCCTCACAGGGACTGCCATACTCCCATAAGTGATAAGGGAAACAATGTAGGGAGCGGCACAATAGCCTCACACATCTCTCCCTCCTGCAGGCATCCAGATGCATCGGCTTACATTTCCCAAGCTAACTAAGTAACAAGGTTGAGATGTTAATTGATACCTATTGCCCTGAGCCTGGGGCACTTCCTGCTTGGAGTTGAGGTTAATTAAAACCTATTGTTTAGGATTGTCCCTGCCTGGCCCTAAGCCTGGGGAGCTTCCTGCTTGGGGATGGGGGTTGCTGCCAAAGGTTAGCAAATATATACTCCAGCTTCTAAAAAATAAAAGGGGATTCAGATTCACTCACAGACTAGTGTGCAGTGTCTTCTGTCTCTCACTCGCCGACTCCCTGTCCACCTTTGGGAAACCCTAGCCCTGCCGCAGCTGGACTCTGGCAGCTGTCAAATCCTCTAAACAGAAAAGATAGTTATTATGACCAAAAATTGGAGAAGTGGAACCTTGTGGTGTATTTTACCCCCTATACTACCATCCCACCTGTTTTTTTTTTTTTGAACAAGTCCATCAAAGAATTCTCACTCACCTACATCAGCAAAGGCAGCCAAGAATGGGCAAGCTTTTCATTATTTCTACTTAACAGTAATCAATATTTTCTAATTTTACTTCTCATCATCTATTTTTGCCATTGAATATATAGACTATTCATACATTGGAACTATAATTTAAAGTAATGTCAATTCCTGCTTTAAAACCTGTTATTATATACCTTCATATACTATTACTGTCTAATATTACTCCTTTTCTTCCAAACTCCTTTGCAAATCCCAAATATAACTGTTTCAGGCACCTGTGTTTTACATTTGTAATTTCCTTAGTCTGGTACAGACCTTACTTGTGCAACTCAATCTTTTCTCAGCATTTCTTCAAACAGTGCAAGACAGAACATCATAAAAATTCAAGCACAGAGAGAGTGTTGAACATGTACTCTTTGCTGTGTGCATTGTCTAGCAAATTAAAGATAATCATATGTCACTAAATGAATTGTAAACATTTGCTTATGAATTTTTATATATTCATACAATAAGCTGTAGTATTTCAAATCTATACTTCAAGCCACCTGTTAAAGTTGATGTAGACACTTCATTGTGGATAAACTTCAATATAAAGTTTCAATAGAGAGTTGATATTAGGTGACAATTAACATTCTAGTGCATAGACCTAGAGGCTTATAATTCTTTATCCTGTACAGCCTGAAGAGTTAATTTAGATTCAAGACTAGAGATCTTTCTGTTGATAGATGCAATCAGAGTGTCAGGACACTTCAACTAAACTTTATCAAACTAAGTGACAGATTGGTTTATCTAAATTGAGGGTTTTTTTCTCCCTCTACCTTTTAATTGTGGATCATTCTTAAGGTGTTTTATTATAATTATTCACAGCTTGTGCTGCTTTATTGATTAAACTGCTGTGAAGATCTTGGTGGAAATACAGCATAAAGCATGTAATATAAGCCTTTTAAACTTACTGTTATGCTTGTAGTCAGATGGCTGCCGTTGTGGTGGCTGTGATTGAAAAACAAATGAAATGTTTTTAGGAAACTGTAATCACATTAGTCTTGACATTTCACTACTTCCCCCTAGGTAACTAATAGAGTCTTTTCATTTCTACAAGGAAACTTCTAATTAAATATTATTCCCTTTCTTTTTTTTTCTGCTTAGGGAAAAATTCCAATTCCATAAAGACTTCAGACTGTGTGTAAAGTTTCACCTCTTTCTTCATATTCAAGTTTCTACTACGCATCCTATTGGGTACATATATAAATGCATTCTAGGTTTAGATCCATGTAATCATTCATTGTGATGTGTCAACTTGGCCTGAGTAAAACCTCCTAGCAGATTAGTAAACTACTGGGTATATCTGTGGATGATGACATTGGCCAGAAAACCGAGGAGAGACGTGTGTCACACCAATGGATATGTTTCTAATCTGGACAGCATTAATGAAAAATGAAGGTCTTCACCATTACCTATGGGTATTGGTCTCCCGTATCTTCAGACTTCCAACCTGGGCTCTTGGGCCTTGTGACACAGACTCACATTGGTGAGTACAGTGAGCTTTCAGGCATGCAACCTTCCATTGCTATTGGATCCTTCTGCTCTCCAGAGCATAGGCAGCCATTTTGGATTCCTGCTTCAGATTCTTTAAGCCCAAGAAATCCCTTTTCTAATTATACCTATGTTTTACATAGATTCTCTTCCTTTAGAGAACTCTGAAACAGTATGTTTACTCACTGTGAGGCCCAAAGAATATGTTCCTGTAAGTTGATTAGACTTTTTTCAAAAAAACCAATACAACTTTAAAAAATGTGATTCAGATAGGGTTTATTAATGGCAGCTGTCACGAAGTTGCCAGCTTCATGGGGCATGAATAAGAAGCTAACAAAAAACATGCTTAGCTTCTTAATTTTCAAAACAGTGGGGTTTTATATAGTACAGCAAACCCTTTAGCCTTTTTATAAGTCTGATAGTCAAGAGTTTGAACTCAAGGTTTATTTCATACTACTTCTATGATCATGGGCAAATTATTTATCTTTTGAAATGTATTTCTTTAACTATAAAATAAGGTTGTAGTAGTGCCTAATGGATATGATTAATCATTCTCTTAAGTGACCACTCAACTAATCCTAGTAGTATAAGTCATGGAAGAAAGACAGGTAAGTTCTATCCATCTGGTTATTAGGTAGCCATTGTATGCATGGCACTGTTCTGAATGTAAACTTGTTAGAATTGAAATACCTGTATCATTTCTTCTGTGTAGGAAAAAAAATCACTGGAAGCATTACTAGGTCAATACATGGTAAATATGTTGCATATGAATGGTGTTTGTGTTTAAAGTAAACATTCGGACTGGGTCACTAATAAGTGAAGGCCATAGATTGTCAGTATTTTCTTGAGAATTGATGTCACCAGCTGTTTTGTATTCAGAGATTATGCAAGTGGTATAATACTACTTTCTGAAGCTCATTACATGTGCAAGTGCATACACATAATCAACTGAAGAAGAAATACTTAATTTTCTCTGGTAGGCAAAGTCTCTAGCTATACCCATTATGGATAAATCTGACTGGCATTAATTATTTGGGTATTGTAACATCAATATTCAACTTGCCAATGTTAGGATCCTTCTCAGGAGTGAAATAGCCATGATTTATCTCCCTAAATTAAAAAGGTTGAATGGTATTATCTCATGTACATAATTCATTTTAATTAAATGCATATTCTTGAATAGCTTCTTAATGGCTATCCAGTGCCTCATTAATCTTAAATGGAACAAATTGTGAGAGGTCATGTGATAACTCAAATTCACAAACATGATGTGAAAGCCCAAGTACAATGTGTATTAGGCAATCTATATATGTTGAGAATATGTCAGGTATGACATTTATTAATGATAGAATTAGCTCAAGTATATATTAAACATAAAAAATAAATGTATTTGAAAGGCTTTATTTTCTACCATTGTCATTTAAATTTTTTCCAAGTAACACTAAAATACTTATGATGTATTAATTTATCTTCAGTGCACAGAGTTTTTACATGTTGAGGTTCATTTTGTACACATGAAACTAGGAATTTACCAAAAGCAGAAATTTCTGTCCATTTTGTTTACTTCTGTGCCATCAAAATCTCAAAAATCCCCTCATGTATAGGAATCGAGTAAATATTCCATGGATGAATGAATGGTCTTTGAATACACTGGAGTTTTTTATGAATGTTTAAGTCACAGTGATGATCTTCTCACTCTTTTTTGCATTTGTTGGGGCAGTAATGCTCTGAGGGAAAAAATTTGCCTAGTATTTTTCTAGTTTACAGTTATGTCTTCCATCACAATCCCCAGTGGAATCCTTGACAGTTATGGGGCATCAAAATGAAAAAATACGTTGAATAGCTGCACAAATCCACCTCTTTTAGTAGCAGAAAATAAATGTGACCCACTAAACCAAAACAAAAAAAAGGCTTATCCTAATAAATTATCAACAATGGATAAATTAAAAATTAGATATTCAAGAAATATATTTTGTATATTTTCTTTGCTTTTTAAATATTTTCCTACATGATATAAATCACAATAGATTGAATATTTTGTTACAGTTTAATTTAAAACTAAGTATTTTTACAAAGAAGTTAATTCTGAAAAAAGAAAAATAGGTCTCTGAAGTTGTTTTGGTACAACAATTAATTTGAGGATCAGAATGAGCATGAAATGGTTCTCTCTCTCTCTCTTTCTGTCTCTCTCCCTCTCTCTTTCTCTGCTTCTCTTTCTATCTTTATCTCTGCATGTCTTTAAAAATGAAGACCTTATAGAGGCTCTAAAGACAGCCACATACAAACATTTATTTTTCTGACTTTTAAACAATATATTTGTAAAGTTAAGAAATTCATGAGGCAGTTTGCTTTTGGAAGTACTTATACTTCATTATTTAAGCAATTTTTTCACAACAAATTGAAGAGTTGAATTGGAAATATGTTTTTCGTTTTACAGAACTTGTAAAACAATGACATCTAGGTAATGTGGGTAAAAAAAAAATACAGAGGTAGGATGAAAAATGTAGCTTCTAAATGTGTACCCTGGTATGGTTAAGAATGATACAGAGAATATGGTTATGATATAAAATGAATATAAATGGACAGAAAGTATGGATTGATAAAGAAACCTTATGATACCTCATCAAGCCAATGTAAGTCTTTTTTTTTTTTTTTTTCACTTTTTTTGAGACACGGTCTCTATGCAATTCAGGCTGACCTTGAGCTCACTTTGTAGCCCAGGCTGGTCTCAAACTTGCAACAATCCACCTGCCTCAGCTCCCAAATGCTGGGATTACAGGCGTGAGCCACCACACCTGGCTGCCATTGTAAATCCTGAGTAAGATTCCAAAGAGAAGCTGGTGTTGAATCTTGTAGTCCACCATGAATGAAAAACCAACATAGATATTTAGAGGATTTTATGATAAATGGAGCTACTTAAATTATGATTCTTTTAATCAAATTCTTTCAATTTATTAAAATATAATAAAAATTGCCAGTATTTTTATTGGTTCAGGTAGTCCCACTGGCATACCAGGTGATTCCTTTTTCTTTGCATATATTCATTCATTTAATTATCTCACTAGCACTACGCCATTCCTATCTTCATTTTGTAGATGAAAAGACTGAGGTAAAAGAGATTATATTTCTTAAGGTTACTGTAATCATCACTCCTCATTTGTGAACTTCTCTGGATTAAGAGATACCTAGCAGATTAATAAGCATAATCGCAGATGTGTCTTAGTAGATCAAGGAAGCCCACTCTTCTGTAAAACTGTTCCCCTTCCCTTCTTCCCAACATCCCTGAACTAAACAGCTCTGCCACTCCCTGCCCTTCCACCATGAGGTTTCTGTCTTCTCTAGAATCTCTTAAGACTATATGCTAAATAAAACCTTTCATCTCTTGTCTTGTGAGTGCTGGATCTTGTGACTCAGACACAGAAATCCATGCAATCACATGAGCCTAAGCAGCATGACTTCAGAGACCATTCTTTCACTATTGTTCCACTCAGCCTCTAAATGACTTGAGCTGCTCTGCTTTTTTCTATACTCCTAGATTAAGAATTTAATTAAATCAGGGCAATATTATAACAAAGGAATAGTTAAGGAAGTTAAATGTTTGAGAAAAAACCTTTCTGTTATGATATTAGATAGAGAATGTCCCCCAAAAGTCTCATATGTGCAGAGGCTGGCCTTTTGGGAAGTAACTGGATCATGGCAGTACTGTCCTCATCTGTGGACTGGTCTATTGATGAGTTCATTGGTAGATGTGCTGTCAGGAGGTGAGGTCTGGCTGGAAGAATGTGCCACTGGGGAGTGTGCCTTGGGAGAGGATATGTCCCTCCCCAGGTCCTCTCTTTCTGCTTCCTGGTTGACATAGGGGAGAAGCTTTCCTCTACCATCCTCTTCTGACATGTTGTTTCTGCCTTTGAGTCAACCAACAATGGACTGAATCCACTGAAAAGCGTGATGTAAAATAAACTTCTCTTCCTTTGTACAGTAGGTGCTGGGTATTTTGGCTCAGCGATAGGAAAGTGCCCAATGTACTTCCTGAGATCTAAGTATAGCCTTGTAACTTATTAGCTCTGTGCTTTTGAAAAAAAATAAATTTTTGAAGAAAGATTTATTTTTTTGTAGAATAGGAGTAAAAATTATGTGTTGATGTACTGGAAAAATTAATGAAATGATAAAACAAAAGTGTTTGACAAGTCATAAAGAGCCAGTTAATATTAAAGTTGTTCTATTTGCTGAATGGATTATATTAACATCACAGAATTGCAGCCATGTAGAGAAGAAAAGCCTCGATGGGAAAAATTAATAGAAGATTTTGTAGTCACCAGATGGACATTGTTAGCTTGTTTTAAGTACTGCTTAATGAATTTGAAAAGACAGTTTAAAGTTTTTAGGTAGAAAGTGGTTCATCTATAAATTTTTAGACCAAGAAGACCCAGGGTTAGCAAAGATTCTGATATAGACACAGGATGTAATAAAGATATTTTAAAGTCATATTTACTGAGATTAGAAATATCAAGCTTAATTTAAAAATTAATGCTGCAAATGACATTTTTTACTTGTATATGACCTATCATTTTTGGCTCATTTTAGATATACATAATCATAACAGCCATCATAGGGAAATCATACCTGTAGGTTGTGCACGTGATGTAATTTGTTGCTTATTGTTTTTCCATTCCCACCCCTGCCCTTCAAGCCCTCTTCTTCTCCTTAGCTACAAAAGCTTTGATCCTATTTTCCTTCTATTCTCTTTTCCTCATCCCTTTCTTCTTTCCCTCCTTCCCCCTCCAAAAAAGAGGGAATGGAAGAGTAGTGAGATTCTGCACAATGAAGTGAAATTTTGCTTAAACATTTTAGGTTAAAACTCTAGAAAAAAAAGAAATGGTAGTTTTGGAGCCATTTCACATAAGAAGCATATTTTAAGTGTATCATTTAATGAGCTTGGTAATTCTGTATTCTGTGTGACCATGACATAGATCAAGAAGTGACCAGGTACCTCTTTTAATGCATCTTCAACCTGTCTTATGTTGGGTTCTGATTTCCCTGAACAACATTACTTTCATATACAGGAATATTTTTGATATTTTATTCCTACGGATTTCCAATTTAATTTAATTAAAATTTTAATATGATTATAGTCAGAGAGCAGAACTGTATACTTCATTCCTTTGAAATCCATTCAGTTGTGCTGTGTGGACTAAGACATGATATACTGGCAATTAAAAATAATGTATATTTTTATTGTAATGGGTATGATTTTTCCATAAACATTAATTAAGTTGACAATGTTGAAAGTGTGTTGCAAATATATTTTAGTATTTGCTTTCTTGTTCTGCCAATTATTGATACAGGTATATTAAAATGTCCATTATCATTATTGATTTGTCTGTTTCTCCATTTATATCATCAAATTTTGGCTTATGAATTTCAGTCTTTGTAAGATTATGTTGTACTGTAAGTATATTTACATATCATTGTAAAGGATTATTTCATTTTCATGGAATACCTCTTTGTATCTGGTGATATTCTTGAAAATTGAGGTCAGTTTAATCACCTCAAGTATGGTAAAACATAGCTACATTTACTTTCATATTCTTATAGTTTTATAGTAGATAAATATAGATAAAGATAGACTTTTCCCTTTATTTTCAGTTTGTCTGTGTCGCTGTATTGAAATTGTGTCTTAGAACAGTTGTTAGAATTAAAACGAGAAAATAGTATTTCTTATAGGCAGCTTAGAGATCAGTCTTTCCTTCAATGCATTCTCTGCCTTCAGTAGGAGAGGCTGCTTGATTTGCACTTAAGGCTTTTTCTAGATAGTTTTTACTTAAATCTACTATCTTGGAATTTGTTTCGTATTCATTGTATATGTCCTTTATTTCTCTGTTTCTCTTTTCCTGACTTATTCTCATGGTACCAAGCATTTTCTGAACTGTTCATTCTCCTCTTTAATTGTTAACTGCCTCAGTCTGTTATCTCTTGCTATAGCACAATACTGGATGATGGGTTATTTATAAAAGAAGCATGTGTCTTTTGGTTCTGAAGGCTAAAATCTATGGTACAGCATGTTATCTTATGGTGAGAAACTTCTTGTTGCATAGTAAGGCGGCAGAAGGAAACGTAGTTCAATGCAACAATCATAGTAGCTAATGTCTCTTCTCTCTCTCCCTCTCCTTCTCCCCCTCCCTGTTCTCTCCTTTTCTTTTGCTTCTGCCACTAATTCCAGCCTGGGAGTCCCACCCTAATCCTAAAGCCTCCTAAAAGCCTCACTTCTGACTACTGTCAACATACAAATTTGGGAGTTAAGATCCAACACATGAGTTTTTGGAGAATACGCTCAAACTACATGAGTTACACATTTTTATGTTATATTTTAGTGGTTCTTATAAAGTTAATGTTGCCCATCTATAACTCTACAACCTAACTTTAAATAATGTTACATGACTTCCATATGAGAAGAAAGAGCCTATAATTTGTTAATGTTATTATTTTGTTTTGAGTGGGCAGTAGTATTTTAAAGTATATATACTTATGCATGTGTAGTCCTAACCTTTTTTGGGTATTGCCTTACCCTTTGTTCTCTTAGGAATTTCTCTCATCCCCTTTGCTGAGACTCCATTCTTATGTCAGGTATTGCTTTGTCTGGAGGAAGCTTGTACTTCACATAGAAATTCTCACTTACTAATCCGGTGTTTTGTCTACTACTCATAACATTATTTTGGGTTTTTGAAGAGAGTTGCCACATAGGTGAATATAAGTTGATGTTTGATTGGAGGCTTTCTGGGATTCTAATTCATCATATTAGCCCATATGTGATTATGAAAAGCTTAATATAAATTTATCTGATGTCTTCATAGAGATAATGAGATTGTCTTCTCTCATAGAAGATATATGTCTTATTTGGATATTAGTTTACTTAGAATTATTTACATTCTTACCTTAATATTTAGGTATGTGTGTGTACTTACATACCATATTCCTTTGTATAATTTGGTTTGTTTCTAATTTTTTTGTTGATTCAACATTATTACTTTTAAAATTCTATATGAGAGTAGAAGGTCCTCTTACTTTTGTTTAAAACATCCTTTGAGATTATTTGTCAGGTGATATTAGCCATTTTGTAGACAGCCTGTTGCATATGCAAATAAAAGCATTTCTACATCTCACCTTCTCTTCATACATATTTATACAAAATAACATGATTAAGACATGGATAAAGAATGCAGGGCAACAGAAAGATTTTACCAGTCTGACTCATAGCTACCGCTGTGATAGTTTCTGGAGTTCACTATGGGTCGTGCGAGCTGTTCAGCTTGACTAGTCAAGGATACTGCTATTTATTTATTTATTTATTTATTTATTTATTCTTTTCACCTGGGTCAATCATAGATCCAAAGGCTTCTGGTGTCATCAGTCTCAACAGAACTATATGAACATGGACTATGAACAGTGAGAGAGAAGGGAAAACATTAGTTTCTGCAAGAATGTGAACAAGAATAAAGGCCACAACAATGCCTATTTAGCAGTCTGCTTAGAATTTCTAGATGTCTCACTCCCTCTGAGGTATCTACCACCCAGGGAGAGGTATTAGGAAATAAACAATTTCTAGTCTCAAAAATGCACAGCATGACTGAAACCATTTAGCTAAGTCATGGAACTATTCATTGGATAATTATCTTTGTATGGATTATATTTTTATATGCTTTCCCTCCAAGTTCCTCTATTTCTTAGTCCTAAGGAGCTCTTCCTACCCTCTTATTACTCATGCACACAAACAAGAGTGTGAGTATATGTGGGGTTTGTTGTTGGGTTCTTTGTATTTTAATAAAGTAAAATTTATTTTACAGATTGTTTTAATTTTCCATAGAAATTTTGATTATAGTTTGGTATGAGTTTATAGAGTCCAAAGTTACACCTATTATTAATTATTGTATATAGTTGTTAGAGTAAGAAGAGTTTAATTAACTGTACTTTATTAAATTTTCTTGATTTTAATTGATTGTTAAAATACTGTTTAAGTATCCCAATCCTGAATTTCAGATTACGTTTAACTGTCATATCTCTTAAAGGTTCATCTTGCTTGTGACGGCTTCTCAGATACTTCCTTGTTTTTGATGACCTTGAAATTTTTGAGGTATGTTAGACATAATAAAGAATATTTTTCCTTTGGGATTTGTCTTATTTTTGTCCCCTGGTTAAACTGAGAGTGTGGACAACCTAGAGGAACATCATAAATGTTAAATGCCCTTCTTATCTTACAAGGAGAGTGCGTATTGTCAGTTTGACTTTTCACTATTGATATTGGCCTTGGTTCCTCAGTAGAGACAGCATTTGTCTGGTGTTCCTACGGTAAAGTTACTCTTGTTCTCCATGCTTCTGAAGTCAGTAGCTACATTCAGCTCATATTTAAGGAGTCAGGAGTATTTTCTTATAAAAATGTTCTTTCCCCATTTGTTTATTCATTTATTTATTTCTGTCAGTATGAGGTCATGAATATTTATTTAAACCTTGAGTTGAAAGGCAATACTATTTCAAATATTTTGTTGCTCAAGTTGCCACAGTTTCATTCTTTCTCTTGGCTTCTGTGGTCTTGTAACTTATTCCCATCGTTTCATGAGACTTTGGGCTATGCAGGGTACGCCAGCCTCGTCCTCAGAATTTCCCATCCTTTTTCTCAAGTCAGCTCTTTATCTAATATGCTTTGGTTCTTTCTAATGAGAATGTTGGGAACCACTATACCTCAATACTGGTTGAACTGTTTGTTCCAGCTGAAATTTATCAATATACATACTCATGTATGTAAACATGCATTCATGTAACTACTTATGTCTTTATTAGTCCAAAGGTAATTACATGTTGATGTCTCCACCTCTTAAGCCAATAATAAATGAATCATTCTATCCAATAGCACTCCAACAATGAGAAACCTGGATCCTGCCACACATATACTTTAACTTAATTGCTCAATTAAGGTATGCATGGATAGCCATATTAAAGCTGTTAACTTATACCTACACTTCTAGAGTGTCCACTGAGCCATAAAGCACATCTCTGTACAATTCAAAGGACTGAAGCATGGAAAGTGTTATTTTTTTGTCTTCAACAATACTAAATTTGAAACCAGTATGATAACAAATCAATACAAAAATATTTGGGAAATTAAGCTACCCTGAAAAACTTACAGATCAAAGAAGGCCTAACACATGAAATAAGAAAATATTCCTCTGTGAATCCTAATGAAATACCACCTAAACAAAAATCAAACAAACCCCAAAACCAAATTCTCTCCCCCTCTTTGCAGGTTAGCCCTGGTGCAGCACTACTTTAGTGTTCAGTCAGGCAAGTCATTTGCAAGTCAATCTTATCTTTCATACCCTGCTTTCTTTGAGACTATAGATCAGTCAGCAGTGGAAATTTAAGGTCTTTCTGAGTGTGTATCTGATTTTGCAAACATATGGGTCATAACTTTCCAAATAACTCTGCCCTTATGAATGTGCCAATTTCCAACAAAACTCTCCCCTAAGTTTTCTTCTCTAACTTTGACACATTTTTGCTTGCCTCATCCTTATTTCCCCTTCCCCCCGCAGGTGGCAGCAAGTTTTTCAGTTGTCTTACAATGATTTGGAGGAATTACATATGAATCTGTCTTGAGCAAATCCCAAATTAGGAAAAACAAGAAAATTGCCTTATATCAGGCCTTCAGGAAGCTTGCAGGCAGTCAAAGGAGAAAACAGGGTTTCTTAGGCATGATTTCTGCTTGACTCTCTTTAGAACCAGGGGACGGGTTCCCACAGGTGTGCTGCGGGCAGCCACATTCAAGATCATCTCTGAACTGGAGAGAGAGGTATATAAAGGCAAGTAAAACTGCTGCGGTGTTTTCTGACTTCCTATCTGACTTCAGCATTCACCTGATTGCTCTAAGTATTTGACTACTATCTAGAGCTCTGATGATGCTAATTCTGACAGTTTGTTTGATTTTTGTTTGCAGTGTGTGCATTGGTCTGTTGAGTTATTGCAACTATTTTGACTTTTTGCAATACTGGAGCTTGAACCCAAGGATGCTCTACATCTGAGTTATATTCCCTTTTGATTTTTTATTTTGATGCAATGTTGCACTAAGTCTCCCAAGCTGGTCTCCAATTTGCAATCCAACTGCCTTAGCCTGCCAATAATCAGTAGCTGAAATTAGAAATGTGTGCTGCTATGCCTATCTGTGTTTTTTCCACTGCCTTTCTAAATATCTTTTTCTGGTTAGGTGGTTGTTAAGTTTTTTGTCTACTTTTTTAGTTGGCTCGCTTGTTATATTATTGTACAGTTTCAAAAGTCATTCATTTGTTTTGAATGCAAATCTTTTATATCTTTTCATCTTCTTACACCTAAATTTGACTTGTCTTTTGATTCCTAGAACTGCAGCTTTCATAGTTGTTCTTATTTTGTTAAAGATTAAATTCTTGTTTTTCCTGTATGAATGATGCTTTTAGTGTTGTATTTAAAAATTCATTGCCAAACTCAATCTGCCTATAGAACTTCTCTCTTATGGTGTCTTCTGGAAGTCTTATACTTTCTTATTTAGGTTCACGGTACATTTTGAATTAATTTTTGTGAAAAGTGTAAGTGTTGGCTAAATTTTCTTCTTTTTCTTTCATATGGAGGCTCAATTGTCTATGTTGTATCAACTTACCTTTTTCTCCTAAGACCAGTTGGTTACATTTTTGTGGTCCTCTCAGATCCCTGTTTTGTTCTCTCATTAATACCATACTCTCTTACATACCATAGATTTATAGCAAGTTATAAAACCAGGAAATATTCTTCAATATAATCCTTATCATTTTGAAAGATCATCTAGATATTTTGCTTCTTCCATCATTTTTACAATGATTTTCTAAAATCTACAAATTATTCATTGAGAGTTTGGATAGGATTGTATTACAACTATTTTAGAGGTTTTTAATTTCTCGAATTACAATTTTGAAGTTTCCGTACATAGATCTTATACGTTAGTGTACCCATATGTATTTTATTTTTTTTAAAATGTTACTTTAAATATAGTGGTGTCCTTTCAAAACTCAATTCTAAATGTTCCTCGCTTTTATGTAAGAAAAAATTTGAATTTCTTATTCTGAACTTTATACTGTGACCATGTTACCCATGAACACACATTATTTCCAAGATATTTGTGAAGGAGGTGGTACGAGGGTATAAAATCAAGGCCTTCACACTGAGCTAATCATTAGCATTTTTCTAGTTTTTATTTTGTGGCTAAGTCTTGCTTAAGTCACCCAGACTGGGTGTGAACTTGGTATCTTCATGCCTCAGCTTCCTATGGAGCAGAAATTAAATGAGTGGAGTACCAGGATTGACAGGATATTTTTTGAACATTTTCTTCATATGCAACCATTTTATCCTCTAACCAAAACAGGGTTTATTTGCTTCACCTAATAAAGTTAATTTCCTTTGTCATCTTATTGCACCACCTCTTAATACAATGAGAAATGAAAGTGGTAAAATAGGATATATTTACAATGGTTATGAGTCTAAGGAAAGACACTAGATTTTTTCCATAAATATGACATTCATTGGAATATTTTTTATCAAATTGGAAACATCTCCCTGTATTTCCATTTATTAGGCATTCTTATGTGAATGAATGTTGGTTATGTCAAATGCTTTCCCAGTATCTGTTGATGTTTTTCTTTCATTAGCCTGTAAGTATGATCAACTGCAGTGATTTTTTAATTTGAACCAGTCATATAAAACTAAAATAAACCTCACTCAATTATAGGGTACATTCATTTGTATAGATTTTTGGATAGATATTGCTAATATTTATTTGAGGGTCTTGAGTCTGTAAGTAAGAGTTATTGGTATGTAATTTTTCTCTGTTAAATCTTTCTCTACTCTTGTTAATGTGATGCTCACCTCAAAGACTTAGTGAGAAAGTGTTTTCTCTGACTCTCTGGAAAAAATAGTGGTGAAGTACAGTTCTTTATTTCTTAAAAATAATTCACTGATAGATTTCACCATTTAAACTATTCTGTAACTGACTTTTCTTCCTTTTTATCCTCCTCCCAGCATTCACACTGCTCTTGGAGTCTCTAGGAATTCTCCTGACTCATGATTTGGAGCCACTAATGGATTCTTTAAAATAGAACTTACAAAATTGTGTGGGTTCCCTGTCCCAAGATTGTGTCCTCATTCACGTGGCAGTGCTTATTAAGTACTTCGTGACACTTAATCAAGGTGGCTGGTTATGCCTTCCTTCCAGGTGTGATTTTAGCCATTTCTAGTGAACAGATTTTAGCCATGAATCTCTGTGCTTGTCTGTATCTCAGGATTTTAGAGCGGTAATTTTCTCTGTGACTTCACTTCTCTCATTGGCCTATGGCAAGGCTTTGATTTTTAGTTTGTTCAGCTTTTTACTTGTCAGGGTAAGAGTTATTATTTTCAAAACATTTACATATTAAAGCTGAAACATAAAGTATGTGAGTGTGCACATGTGTGCACGTGTGTGTATATGTTTTAGGTGGGAGAAGATTTGGCTTACTTTTTAAATTTTCCATTCTATCAAGTGATTTAAAATAGTACAAAATAGCAAAAGATTGCAAGTGTTGCAGAGAGTGGAGTACATGGCAGAGCATTCACGGAGTCTGCAGGAAGACTCCTGCGAGCATGTCAACAGGAGTTCCTAGATACTGGCTTGATCGCGATAGTTCTATGTCTACATTGAATTTTTGTATGTTCTAAAGACATTACTGAAAAATTTTCAAAAAACATCAAAACCAAAATTAAGTCAATAATCAAGAACTGTAGTGTTACTTTTCTTAATTTAAATATAGTATATTTCCAAAACATTTATCTCACAAAAGTGAAACACCTGAGTCATTGTAATATGATTTTTGAGCACTTAAACGTAGAATAAAACTTTTACTCTTGAACGTAGTATACTAGTGATCATAATGGGCAATGCCTGAGCTTACTGGTTCTCGGTGTGGCCTAGTTTTTCTTTTGCTCTAAGCAGTCTCTGTTCCAATAATACCAAATACTATAAAGGGACTCATAATGCAAAAGGTTTGGACTTTCTGTATATCCCATTATGCAATGATAGACCCTTTCTTTTCACAGATGAAGAACAGTTTGGAGATTTTTATAGTATTGTTTCACAAATGCAATAGCAGTTTGGGGATTCCATAGCAGTGTCATAAAAATGTTAAAAATCTTTGTATACAGATAGTTCTACAGGGCAACAGTAAAGTGATATCATGTCTAAATTCAAATATTTTCTGGCAATGCTAGTGTTATATGTGGGTGTACATGTGGGGTCAAGATATTCAAGAAAATATTTATATGTTCAAATGAATAAAGCAACATATGATCAAATCTGTTACCAAAGATTTGTACACTTAATTTCAGGATTTATCTTGAAAGTAAAAATTTAGCTGAACATTGAACTATGTAGATCAAATCTGGAAAAAGAAAACTGTGTTCACATAGATTTCCAGTTTAGTTTTCAAGAAATTAAACTTTTTATAAGTAAAGAGAAGCTGAAAGGTACTGAACACTCAGATATACAGTGTGAGAGTAAATGTGTTGTGGGCACTATTGTGGATATGTTACTTAATGATATTTGAAGAATTGAAATTTTCATTCTTATCTTTATGGGTCCTATTATATAAACAAGCCTTAATATGCTCAATGTAAAACATCCCCGATGTTCAAAGAGTGAAAAGAAATATCAGGCATAAGTAAGAGTGTTTGAGTAACTTATATGACTGATGTTTTCAGTAAATGTGAAAATGTATTATGGGAGAATTATCAAGTAATTTCTAATCAAATTATATCTTAAAGTTAGTTCTATTTATCTAGCAGCATCAACCAAAATAAAAAGAAACGTGTTTAAAGGTTGAAATAAGAGTTGAGTGAAATTTTTAGAGGGTACATAATTAAAAGTTTAGAGTTCTGAAAATAATGAATTTTATCTCAGTGTGAAAACTCAGGTGGCAGTTTTTAGAAAACTACTGAGAAGTACTGATATCTAAAGCATACAGGGAATAAAAATAGAAAGTAAAGATAACTTCAAAATTAATTATTTTTAACATCCTATGTGAAGAATTCTAGAACACAGAAAGGGAGGAATTTTGATGAGTCAAGGTATGTTCTTAAACATTTTAAACAAGATCACATAAATTACCAGAACTTTCCCTTCCTATCTTGGGTATTAGCCTTAAATCACCTTAAATATTTTTGTTGGGGAAAAATATACTTTAAACCACATTTTTTTCAAGTTGTATTGCCTTATTTTCTATCCTATTTTCACAATAGTGTACTGTAATTTAGCATAGCAACAACTGTTGTCTTCTCACTTCTATTTTTACGTCTTTATTTAAGTCTGAGGTTTGCAAGAAGGTAAAATAAAATGTCCTTTAGTGCCACTCATCAAACATGTAGATTCTAAAAGATAAAGTTGCTCAGGGAAAGTAGCAACATCTTGTTTAAATTCAATCAAAATGCCAAAGGAATCTTATTCTTCACAAGACTTAAAGCTATTTCTTCATCTGTAGACAAGAGTATAGTTTCTGATTTTCATGTGCTCATGGAGAAAGTGAGCTTTTCAGAGTTTCAGCACTATTTGCTGGTTAGCATAATGAGTGATATGGGAGAATATTGTTGTTAAGGGGAGATGAAATACTGTAAAGGGAATAAAGATCTCTAAAAACATGGCTCAATGAAGTATATGATTTCACACAGATAACCATTACTTATTTGTACCTTTATTTTTCTATAGAATACTGCTTAATTTCATGTTATTTTACATATAGCAATATTAAAAGGAGAATCACTCAAAAATTATCTATTAAAGCATAAGAATAAAATTATCATCTAATTCTTTTTCAGAACTTAAAAAGCAGATAAAGATCAGTTGATGATATGTATTGAAACCAATGATAATGATTGATTCTAACCTCTCAGCATTCAGACACAATACCGGGTTCTTTGAGTAAAATACTAGAAAGGGTTCTTTATAAAGTTTGTAAACAGACTTGTATAAATTGTCCTTTCAAAGTTACAAAAAACAAAATTACAAACTGATGACTCCTAATCTTTCAAACTCTTTAAATGCTTGGGAGTTTATCTACTGTCAACAGAAAGACTTCCTTGCATCACATATTTTTGTGGATTCTTCTATTCTCATGAAATGAAATAATTTATTTTTTTGCCACTAAAATGAAGAATTTGATGTTTTAACATATTCTAATTTTGATGGTCTGTTTTTGTTATTTTTTTCATGAAATAATTTCTAAGTTGAGGGTTCATCCATAGTTGATTACTGAACAATGTTCAAGGGCGACCTGATAATAACTAGCATAAATTGCTCACCAATTGTTTTATTTCTAATGCAGTGATGATGATTTTATCTCCAAGCCTTTGCTGTTGCATTTGATCTAAGGTATAAATTTTGAAATTTCAAAATTTTTATAGTTACAATATTTCTATAGCAGAATTTTTTGCCAGCTTCAGCACTTCATTTAGCATCCTTAAGTTTCATATCAGTGAACCTTTTCTGAGTTGTAGATTTGTGCTGTAATTGTTTTCTAGAGCTTGGAATTTTGATAAAGAAGGATATTATTTGATTTGTGTCCCCAAGGATTTTGGAATCCATTGAGCAAAACTGACTACAGTATTATCTGACCATGTGTATTGTAAGGATGTATGTGCAGATTATCTTTCTAAATATGAAGAGTAAAATAAGAGTAGCTTATTTCATTTAGTCTTGTTTAGAAAATTTCCCAAATTCTAAGATTGCAAGAATTGTTTTATAAAAATATGCACACAGTTACCCAAATAACAACACATAAAATTTTGTCTTTTTTCTTTATTCCATTTTTGCTATTGGTACTTTCTAAATCATATAAGGAAAAGTTGCAGAAATACAAAATAATTTACATAATTTTTAGAATGTAGTTTCTGAAATCTTGAATATTCTCTTTATATATTCAATATAATTTCACACTCTAGAAATTTAGTGCTGGTATAGTATTGTTATCTAATATATAGAACACATTCAAATATATGAATGTTTCCTTTCTAGTTTTACTTTTAAAAATAGCTCAGGTACACTTAGTGATTACATATTGCATTTCTTTGTCATCTCTTTAATTTGTGTCTATCCAGAGTAGTAGATCATCTTTCTACTTTGTTGTATTGCATCAGTATGACATTCAACATGCCTTCAGAGCCCAAATGAGTTGCTATGCTGAATGACTTTCAATTTGGATTTGGCTGATTGTTTCATCATGATTAAGTAAGGTTAAACATTTTGTAAGGAACTATTTCTCAGGTGATGTTATCTTCTCAGTGTGTAGCTGAGGGAGCAGGATGCTCTACTGAAATGCCCTGTCAAGTGTGCAGTGCACAGTGAAGTATATTTTTGAGTCTTGGGAGGCTGGAGAGTAAGTAGATAGAAGGGTCATGTTTAATTCAAGACATGCTATGATCCACATTACTGGATTTTTCAGGCACATGAGTCTTTGGGCATATAAAGGATAGATTAATGAAGAATCAACATTTAAACCAGTGCTGAGACTGCTAAATAGTTGAAATAGACAGAGTGAAGTGTTAAATGCAATGTAATCTGTATAATCTTTTGCATTGGCTTTTTTCTAGCTAAATCAATTCAGATGATGTGAGCATTGACCACCACTAGTGTCTTTATTCTTGTGTTTTGATAATTACGGATTCAAGAACAAGTCAAGATTATTAACACAAATACATGCTTCTTATTCATGCCCTGACCTCTGAAAACTATAGGAAGTAGTTATATTTTAAAAGGCTCAAAGTCATGTAACTTGGGAAACAAAAGTTTAAGAGCATGTGAATCAGTGGAAAACTGTCAGAACTTGCGTTTGCTGAGTAGAAATTATAAATATTGCTACAAAATAAAAGCTGATGCCCTAGTATTTTCAGTATTAAAAATTACAATATGATGAACACAACCAGAAACAAAACCAAAGCTCTTTGAACTTAGACCCCATGTGTTTAATCCTGATATCTTTCATAGTACTTCTCGGAATAACTGTCTACAGTTGTTTTCACCCCGTTGCCTCCCATTGTCTCACTACCTTATTTAACTTTAATCCACAACATCCCTCTAGAGTCACTGTGTTCAATTTTCAGTGACCATCTTCAAGTATTTAATGGTCACTTTCCTGTCTTTATTTTATTCTATTTCTCAACGAAACTTGAGAGAACCGAATTCTCCCTTCTTTCTGAAGTATATTCTTTTGTTGACTACTGGGCACATATATTTTATAACTTATTTTTTTTCTTCACTCATAATTTTTATGCTTTATTTTTAGCTCTTTACTTTTGCTCTACAAACTACCTCTTTTTAAATTTTTTATGCCCAAATTGTTTTCCTCTACAAACTCTCTAAAGACAACCCACCAAACTCACAGTACATCTGAGATCCATCAAAGATTACAAGCTCTAGCATCCTTCCATTCACTCACTTCCTCATCATGCTGTAAATAGGATAAAATCCCTTTCCTTTCATTTTCAGAGCTACTTCCTTTGTGTCATCTAACTCTTGCTCTATCAATTTATTGGAAACACTTGTAAAAGACAATTTAATCCAAAGCATTGTCTAAATATCTCATATGTAACATTTCATGTAATTATCTCAATAACCCTTTTAAACAGTTACCATTGCTGTCACATTGTATACAGAAGGAAACAAAAATTAGGACAGTAAAATAAATTCTCCAAAGTGGTCATTTTTGCCAGCAATTGAAATAGAGTTCTTTGAATCATATTACTAATTATTAGTTCCTAACAATATCTATGCTAACCTAACCTGCAGTAACTGAATTAGGTCACCTTGCCTTACTTTCAATACTTTTAATCTATCTGATATCTCCTTTTTGTTTATATATTTTTCTCAGCTTACTATATATTCAATATAAAATCCAAGACAAAGTTTTTACCTTGTTCAATTTCCTACCCATTCAAATAACGGCCAGAATTTTAAAAAATGCTGAAAAGTGATAACAGATCAGTAAGTCTCATTGCCAAGGAAGAAACCCCAGTCAAAGCATAAAGGTGTTGAAGATGGGGAATTAGGAAGAGTGTCAGGTAGGCTGAATAAAAACCAGAAAGGTTATTGTGAGACATTTGGGCTTAGGGTTAGAAGCAGAAGAACAATTTTGGTCAGCGAGCTGGACTGTCTTCATTTCACAACTTTCTTTTTGACATAGGCCACGGCCAGCTTCTGCTTTTCACCGCAGGTGACCATGAGTACATGGACATGGAACACTGGGTTAAACAAGTTTAATATAAAATTTTAAAAAGTAGCTATTAATAGTTGCATATTTTATTTATATAACATTCTATACCTACCTTAATGTTTAAAGGACAATTTTATTTAACACAGGTAATTACTACAAGCAATACATTCTCAACATTTTACAGATACAAAAGTGAGAATGACAGAAATTATGTTACTTGATAAATTTGTTGAACTTAGAACTTCTGTTGTCAAATCCCATGTTTACAATTTTTAAATTAAAATACAGCTGTCCTTTCCATGACTATTTTTTTTTTTATTTGTGCTTTCATCTAGGATATTTCTTCATGGTATTACTGGTTACAGCTTGGAGTCAGTTTCAGATTAGATTTTCTTTTTTGTTAACTTTCCTTATGTCTTGGTTGCTTTTCTTCTCAATGGGATGCAATGCTGGACACCTAGAATTTATAGGAGGAGATTTATTTTGTCTCATCGTTTCAGAAGTTTCACTTCATGACTGCAAAGTTTGGGTGCAAAAGTAGCATAGTGGAAAGGTCTGTGACAGAGGAAAGCAGCTTGGCTCATGGAGGCCAAGAGAAGAGAGGAACCCAAGAAGCATCCTTCCAAGTCAGGTTCCTTCCGGCTCAGGTTCCTTCCCGGTCACGCCCCAGTGAACACCTCCAGCCCAGCCCCACCTCTTTTCTAACATCCTTTCAGCTAGGCACCCTCCTAATTCAGCCGTCTAAAAGCCCCATCTCAGTCACATAAGTATTTCATGGGGCATTCTATATCTAAACTACGCCATGATCCTAATGAATTTTGGCTAATTCTTCAGTCACAATATCTTTTGAAATACAACTGATCATTGTATGGAAGAAATGTAGTTGATTTACGTTAATGAAGTCTCATTTTAGACAGTAAATTTGGAAATTTAATGTATTTCTTGAATGACAAACATTTATGAAAGTGTAAGCAAATAAAATCAGATTTTTGTTTACAATAAATATCATTATGCAAAGAATTGCTTTGTAATAAATTTTATCACAATATGCATATTTGAGGAATAAAATTATGAATATTAATTTTCAGTGTTTCTTATATTCCCCAAACATGCATAATTTGAAATATTGTGTGGAACATATTTAATATTATTACTTTGGTTCTAAAAACTTTGATTAATTCTTTTTAAACTTAAGGAATGAGACAAGAACTTTTAAAGTAGAGACATACATAGTAAAATTTTATAACAGTAAAGATTTGAAAAATTTCATTCCCAAGTTTAAATGTAAGAACACTTTTGTCTGAATTGTGGGAGTTGCAATAGGGAATGGAATTTAGACATGTTTCTGCATGTTGTTCTAAGGTGAAGAAGCTTTTTTTTTTTTTTTTACTGGTGCTAGGGATCCAACTCACGACCACGTGCTTGCAAGGCAAGCACTTATGCCGCTGAGCTAAATCCCCAGCCCCCAAAACTGTTTAGTCTTGAGACAGCTGCATGGCCACACTTCTTTTCTCCTGCTTTTTCTCCTGACTTGGACATTCTTTTTTTTTTTGGTATCAGGGATTGAACTCACAACCTCGTGCTTGCAAAGCAGGCACTTAATGCCGCTGAGCTAAATCCCCAGCTGTTTTAAGGTGAATATGTATGTGTATACTACACATTATTCAATATCATAGTGTAGGCAACATGGAAATTTAAGAATAAGGAGACAAAGTATGGACCTTTAATTCAATCATATCCGAGTTCATTTGAAAACCACTTCTATTCTTCAAATTTGCTGACTCTGACTCTTAGCTAGTTTATCAACTTTGTTGAAATTGTTTCCTTTTGTACAATAGGTCTCATAATCCATCTCAAATTCTACCTGTTGAGTTAAACATTGAGAGTAACATGTATTGTGCTTTCATTAGAGAGAGTTCTACCAAGAAAATTAAGTCAAGTTTTCTTCCTAACTATGTACAATATTCTATCAGAAAGTCAGGCAGATTTACTGGTCAGGAAAACATTTAAATTAAAGATTGATACAGCTGCTTTCATATATATTATCAATGTCTCTTCTTTGTATCATATTTTTTGTACTTATTGTCTAAGTTTTGTAAGAATACTTCCTTCAAATTAAATTTTGACTGGAAAGTTGTATGTAAAATAATCTAAGTGCTCTGATTGATGACTTCAAAATCAGACCTGCTTAGCATGATGGGAGTGTTTTTAAATCACTAGACTATGCATTATGTATCCTGTATGCCAAAATTTTGCAACCATATTTTTTTCAGATCACATTTGCTTGAAGACACACCTTACACCTCATTGTCATACTTACACACATTGTACTAGTTCAGTTATCATATTTTTAATAAAAGATCTTGGTACCCAATGCAAATGAGCTTCTACTAATCACCAAGAATAATTTATATTTGATAATGATGTAAATATCATAACTTGTTATTTAAAAATAATTAACCAATGTTTAATTCCAAATAACATCTTTATGCTTCTTAGCTACGCAGTATTTGTATCTGTATGAGCAGAAACATTTAGGAATTCAGAAAGAGGGAAGGAAAACAACAGAACAAAACAACACAAAACAAACAAAAAATGCCATTTGTTTGATGAGATGCAATTTTCATGTTTTTAATTTAATATAAAAAGGTAGAAACAGATTAAGCCTCGTATCTGTGATGTATCCATGGATTTTCCAAACATCCCATGGAAAACTTATTACAGCTCCATGTCCCTCATGGCACAGATGCAGTATAGGGATAATTTCCATGAGTGATTCTACATAGGTGCTGCTGGGTAAACCTGAAGTTCCTGAAACCCTTGTTATGAGCAGTGAAAATAGTCCAGAGTTCACATACTAGTGTTTTAGAAGTAGACATTTTGTACATGAATTCATTTTTAAATTGTTATAATGAAGTACAGAGACTGAGTAAACTCTATAAACAAAATAGTTCTATGTAGCTCAATGTTCTGGAGGTTTAAAGGCATGATGTCGACATCCACTGAGCTTATGGAGCTTTGGAGAAGATGTCATAGTGTGAACATGTGCAAAAGGGAGCCTTCCAAAGCAGTGCAGGATTCTGCACTCTTTTTGAGAATTTACTCCAGAGACCAGCATGCCTTTTGAGGACAGGATCTCCAGTAACCTAAATGCCTCCTAGTAGTCAACACTTCTTAATATCTCCTCCCATACCACCATACTGGGGATCAAACTTTCAACATGTGAACCTTTGTGAACAAATCACATCCAAAGCATACCTAAGGTGCCCTAGAATGAGGCTTCCTCTAACTGGATAAGATGGCATGGCTCCTGGTATTGAAATTAAGTGTCGCATGCACACAAAGCATCAAGTGAGTCAGACAAACATTAAAGTACGCAGCTCAAACAAACATTTACCCACAGGTGAGGTACTGCACAGGCCAGAATGAAGTAGCTCACCTGGAGGTCATCATGTAAATGACATCCTTTTCACAATTTTGAAATCCTCAAAATCCTGCAGAGAATGATAACAGTAAATGGTGGAAGTATGTAAATGAAAAGCCTGGAAATAGTTATTTTTTTTCACAAATAATTGTACTTTGTACTGGGCAGTAATTTGAACTTTTGTAAGAAAATTTTTAACCATAAATGAGTATCACAGAATAAAACATGGTAAATTCTATGCTAAAGAAGTAAAAATTGATTGATAATGGGAAGTAGAGAGATAAATCTTTCTCATGGGGAAAGAGGATCAAGAGCTAGAAGAGGAGAGGGAGGGAGGTGATGAAAGGAATTAAGATGTGTTATTGGCATGTATCAAATGCACACATGTAACCTGTACATCATGTAAGGAGATGGATGGAGAGAGGAAGGAAGGGATCGGGAAGAGCATATATTGTGTAGACATACAAGCCCCCACCAACGGTGTAAATATTATGTGCTGCAAACATATAAAGACAATGATCTCAAAAAAATAGAAAAAGTACTTTAGAATATTCATAAATATTATATTCTCAACAGATTCTTCTTATTATCTTTCAGTAGTTGAAATGAGCTCAGAACCTTTACACAAAGATGTAACCTCAACCTTTTAAAAAATTTTTTAGAGGCAAGATTTCAGTTGCCCAAATTCAGCCCAGACTTGCCTTCTTCCTGCCTCAACCTCGCCCAGTTCTGAAACTATCAACGTACATCGTCACGTCTGTATTGAATACATAATTTTAACCTATTTCTTCGTAAACATCATTCTTCCTCTTGGACATCACCACATTTCAACAAGTCCTCAGTTTCTCACCAGTCACCAACAGTAATCCAACAGTCCCCAGAGTCACTCACTAGTTGAGTCAGTGGCAAGATAGGGCTGTTGGAAACCTCTTTGACACTGTTAAGAGAGAGGACATACCTACCTCTTTCAGTTAAAGGGTATCTTGCAGAAAGATTGTCCCTAAAAATCTTTGTAGTATGTATTAAAGGTGTTCTTATCAAAAATTTAATTTTCAAAAATGTTCTTTTCAATTTTATGCAACCCAGGTCTCTCATTTTCTCTAAGAACTGAGGCATAAAAGCATGTATCTGCAACGTAGAACCAATTTAAGTGATACTCCGATGTTCAAAATCATTATTTACTTCCCCTCACTGAAAACTGTGGAGGAATGAAAGTTATGCCTGCCTTCTTCATCCAGAATGAGTTCCTTTCCATCTTGCGAGTCTCTTAGATTTGCAGAACAGCTGAAATTCGAGAATACAGTTTCATCTCCAGTCCATTTCGGTGTCTTGTGTTACACAACAGCATCATTCTTCACTTCATATTTAAAGAATATCTTAATGCATGGCGAAGAATACTGGGGGAGGAATTAGAAAACCCATATTTCTTCCATGTTATTTTCACATTTAAAGTGTGACATTTGAGTAGTCACCCATATCCCAGAGCTTCAGTGTTTCCATGTTAATTGGGTCAAGTATAATGTCTTGTTTTCATATGGTTAGATAAGAATGACCTGATAAAATTTGTGCACACACTTTGTGAAATGATTCACACATGCAATATTTTTCTGTTTCTCATATTTACAGCATCTCTCATAAGTAATTAGTATTCACATGCCAATATAGACAGGTGTTTCCTAGAGGGTTGAAAAAGTCTATCATATTTGATTATGCCTAGAAAAAATTTGTTACCTTTAGTGTAATTCATATACAATTCATTTTCATTACTAAAATGACAGATGATATTTTTCTTCTATCTCCTAAATTTTAATACTTTCACTTAAACCTCTGTACCCATTTCCACAGTAAGCAAGAACAAAATAAAATATCTTTGTTGTGGCTTAAAAGAGAGTTATTCTAAATATGTTTTCCCTGCAATTTGAGCATTCATGAGTAACAAAACTACTGAAATCCAGCTATGCATTATGACAGCTTTTCAGAAGTAATATTACTAGGGAGTATTGTAGTCAGACTTAGTTCTGCTTGGAATACTACATTTGCATGGGGTTTATCTATTGAAATGGAACATGTATACATTACAATTTTTCCCACATTAAAGAACAGAACATTCTGATTCATTTTCTTCTTCAAATGTCATCTATGTAAACAGACCCTACTGATTTTAAAAAAAAAGGTAGTATGCTGCTTTACATGAACTTCATCAAAATGCATTTAAACTTTAAATGTACTACCCTAAAGTTTCTGTTATGGTGTCTCTTCTGTCATATAAATTAGAAAAGAAGAGTCGTAGAATAAATAATAAAGTTCTTAACCCTTTCCAAAAAAAGACCCATCTTTCATAGAACATTTATAAACTAGTCATTTAACCAGCTATAGAGTGAGTTTTGGTGTTGCTGGAGAGAATCTTCTTTTTACTTACTTTTTAGACTTAATCATAAAGAAGTGAAATCTATTCCCCCTCACCTTAAATCTACACTGGCCTTGTAACTTGTTTTGGTAAATGGAATGCAGCTGATGTGATGTGCTATTTCAAGCTTATTCTCAAAAGACCATGAACCCTGCTTTTCACTATTACGGAACACTGCTCACTTGTCATATGAACACACTGTGTTGGCATGCAGAAGAATTCGAGGTTATATGGAGGAAAGCTTCATTTTCTGAGCCTGATCCTTGATAGACTAGCCAGGTCCCAGGTAACCTGTGACCAGGCTGCAAATGTGTGAGTGAGCAAAACCAAGGTGAGACAGCTCTCAAGCCAACTCTTATACCCATAAAGCTGTTAGTAGCTATCAATACAAGATCATTATTATGTGATATTTTATTATATATAGATACTTATTACAGAAACATTTGCTCTTAATATAAGTTACTTCTAATGGCTATGAGACTAAGAATAAAATATCATTTATTTAAGAAAGGTGTCAATTAAAGAAAGCTTTAAGATTTGGAAACTTCAAGTGTATAAAAAAATAGCCTGCTCTGGATTTGATGCACTCTGAAAGAGTCCACATTTGGAATCCCAAGGAGAAGTTATTGGGGGTCTAATAGGTAAATTCCAATCTACCACTTGACAAGAATAAAGAGACAAAGACATATTTGTAGTTGTAGGGAGCCAAGGGGTCCTAAATCCAGTCAGAACAGTAGCTAACTGAACAAAGACCAAGACACCGTGCTGATTCTGAATTTTATTAATTCTTGAAGGGCAAAGTGGCTTGGGTTGAGGGATTATGAAAGTGGTGGGAGCTACATGAATACTGTGAGCTGGGCTCAGTAGGAGGCAAAGTAGCACCTCTGCAATAAGAGAGAAAGGTAAACAGAAGTACAGATTCCAGTAAGAGGCAGCCTAAGTTTGGAGGAATCTACATAACACAGTTTGAGGAAATATTTGGGGTTTTTGACCTGTGCCTCACTTTGATATCTGATCCCTCTGCCCTGAGATGTGACAGTCTCTTTCTTCAGCCTCAGACTCAGCCTACAGCATGGTGTCTCTCCATCTAGGCCCTGCTTAGCAGTAGGGAGCTGTAGGTGGGGCATCACTGACTTGTCATATTGCTTCAAAGGCTACACCTTGGCTACACCTATTGGCATTATTAAAAGTCAACTGAGGGAGTAAAGTATATCCTGGGTAGCTCTGCACATATCAATACACGGAATTGGGGCAAGGTTTAGCCAACATGGAGACAAATGGTCTTCTTTCAAGGAGTCTTTCTGGTGGTCCTCCACAAAAGAAATGATACAAATGATAATTTAGGTATTCCATTGATGCTATTCTATATGGCAATGGGGACTGAATTGATTTTTTTGTAGTTTTTGAAATCATAATCAAATCATGAGACAAAAGAGCACTGTGAAAGAGTTGATTTTATTGTACTTTGAACAATAAACTGGTGAGACGTAAAGATGGTCTTAGCAACAAATTTAAATCTGTAATGTAAAATGTCTACTTGGAATTTGGGGCTTGCTAGTTTTAATATTAAATGTTAAATGTAAAATGTCACATGTTACTTCCAACATATCCACTTGCATTACTTAGTCATATTTTCATGCCATCTGGGCATCTGGGCAGTTTACTAGTCTGTCAGTGATTCATAGCATTAAGTGTTTCTTCCCACAATTGATTGAACACAAAGCTTTCATTCTGAATCTTAGGCATTTATCAAAGTGTTAAAAGGTGACTGAAAGACAGAAATATAGGCAGTCAGATAGGGATAGGCCTTCAAAGGAGCAAGTGCAGAAGTCCAGATACCTTGCAACTGTGGGGCAGACAGACCCCTCCACAGTGGTCCCGACCATGAGACAAAAGGTAAAACAAATGCATTCACATAGTTCCTAAGGATAAACATCAAAGATTGATATGCTAAATAGGTCTTTGTCAACCAGGGGAAGTCAGGAGTCACTAAGCAATCCCCTACCTGAATAGCCACTGCTCTGTAAGCATGCCCCTTTTCTATGTGACTCACTTCCCCATTTGTCCCTGATTTGATCAGTTTTACCTGAGCAATTAATTTTATTGGTTGATCATAGTTCTGTCCCACCTCATGCCCACCTTGTAGTTCCCATTTCCCCCCCATTTTAGACCCACCTCAGGGTGTTTTGGTCTATGAAATCTCTAGAAATGGCAAAGTCCTTGGCAACCCGCTCAGGACCCCTCCTGTATCTCTCAGACAGAAGCTTTTATTTCTCTCAATAAATGTATTCTACTCTTAAACTCCATTGTTCCTAAAATTCATTCTTTCATTTTATAGAGCATGAAATCATAACAGACATTCAGTTGGTTGGGAGTTTCTTTGCCTTATATCAAAAGGACCAGCATTTTGGAATATTTAATAAAGAAATTATGGAACTTTCCACTGAATCTATATTTCTACATACCACTTACTTTTATGTGACTATGCATGAACAAATGATGTTGTAGGATGTTGACAGTGTTAGTCAGTTGTGATGATGGTATTATATATTCTTATGAAAGAAGGAATAAAATTGGGTTGTAAAAAAAAAAAGAAATTGGACTGCAAGTTTGATGATAATGAAACTGTATCGATGGTTATAAACTTCTTATTTTGTCTTGAAACTGTTTTTCAATGCTGGGGATTGAAATAGGACTTCATGCCTGCTAGGCAAGTGCTCTACCACTGAGCTGCATAATTCACTTGTATAAAACTGACCATTAATGAGATGATGAAGAGCAGTTGTATTTAGACATAACCTCATGGCTTAGTACCAGAAAGTCAAATTTTAAAAAGTCATCATTACCTAAGATCTCTTCCTTTAACTCTTGCACATAGTGACTGATTTGCAAAGCATCAAGACAAGAGCATCTTCTTGAAATGTTTTTTATCAAAAGCTATTTTAGTCTACTGTGGTGACTTTTCCCCCATGACTTTTCTTTCATGATAGATGTCATGAAAGAGTGATTGAAGGTATTATCGTACAACAGCTTCTAAAAATAGCTTTAGCCCTCATGTGAAAAGATCGTGAGTTCCCAGAATAAAATGAACTTAATTTAAACTATATCTTGATGAATAAAAATCTCTCAGATTTACTATATGACAAAGATGTTTCAAAGACTAATGAGAACTTAAATAAATTCTAATTTTAATTAAAAATTATCACAGTGGTTCTCAGAAGAGAGTAGTTTTATCCCATCGGGCCATGTGTAGACTTTTTTGAGGATATTTTTGATGTAATGAGTTGGTGATGCTACTAGACTTTAATAGTAGAGGTCTGGGTTGCTGTTAAACATATTACAATGCAAAAGACTGTCCTTTACAACAAGACAATGCACCCTAAAACATCAATAACACCAACTAAAAGAAACTAAATTTATAGCAATAATTCTTGCTCAGTGCAAGATTTTTTCTAATATCTAATAATCTTTTAGATCATATGGTACTTAAAAAGACTCAGAAATCCAGCTTTCTGTTTTAAATTCTTCATATAAAGTCTAAGGCATTGAACAGATATTTTATTTTTTCCATTATTTAATCTTCAACATCTGAAAAAGAATAATGACTAACTCATAGGAATAATTAGGAGGATAAAAATAAATATAAGAAAAATGAAAAAAAGTACTTGGCAAGTACATAATGATCTCTATTATGTTAAAATAATAAAAAGTTTTATAAACTATGGAAAGCTCCAGAATTGTTGGCATCATATTGGTATTTGCTTTTCTAGAAAGTTTCAATGAGAAGATAATAAGTAGTAAAAGCTATCTATTTGAAACACAATGATAATTATCACTTGAACTCACTTAAAGTAGACTATTTTTTATAGCCAGATTTAGAGGCAGAACAAGTTTGAGCTGACAATGCAGAGATTTCCCATATACTTTCTGCTCCCAGGGGCTGGGGATTTAGCTCAGTAGCCCAGTGGCATAAGCGCCTACCTTGCAAATGCATGGTCATGTGTTTGACCCCTGGTACAAAACAAAAACAAAAACAAAAACAAATATATATATATATATATATATATATATATATATATATATATATATATAGAGAGAGAGAGAGAGAGAGAGAGAGAGAGAGAGAGAGCCTCCCCCACTGTCAACATCTCTGGTCAGTGTGATACATTTGTTGCAGTCCATAGTTGATATCAGTGTTACCTCTTGATTCACAGTCTCTGTGTGTGGCCAAATGCATAATGACATATGTCCGCCATCATAATATTAGTTTAACTGCCCTAAAATGTACTGTGTTTCAACTTGCCTCACACCCATCTTCTGGCAATCACAACTGTCTCCATAATTTATGGTGTCCAAAATTTCACCCCTTTAAACTATTAGCTAAAAATCATAGAGTATATTCCCTTTTCAGATTGGTCTTTTTCACTTAATAATTTGTTTTTGTTTTCTACATTTGTCTTGTGTCCATAACTCATTTCTTTTTAGTGCCAAATCCTGTCCTATTGTCTAGATGTACTAAAAATTACTCTTTACCTAAGAAGGATGTCTAGGCTCCTTCCAAGTTTTTGCAATTATAAATAAAGCTGGTATACATATAAAATAATATGTAATAGAGAATATAGTAGCTTGCTTTAAACAAAAGTGCACTAAATACTTTCTACTTTCATGGCTGGATATTAAGATACATATGAAAGTTTTTTGAATGGGCATCAGTTTTCAGCTTGACTGATTAGTGTGGAGTTTGCTGGATTGTCAATGCATTTTACAATTTTTATGCATTTTTATTTATATATAGTTAAAATATTTTATCTTAAATTTATCTTTAGAAGTATTTTTGACGCATATGTGGTCTGTACATATGTACTCAAACATATTTTGGCATTATTATTTTGAATGAGCTGTTATCTGCTAGATTAATTCATCTTTCATTGTTATTGCAAAGATTTTATAAGTTCTCTGTGTATTTTTCTTGTTGTTTACTTTTTGCTTTGTTTATTTTTTTAAATGTTTGTACTACTGAGATATTTTCAAGCTCAGAAAATCTTGCTCATCTCTTTCCAATTTAGTAAGCCCATCAGAGACACTTTTCGTTTTAGTAATGCTTTCTTACCTCTAGTATTTTTGTTTTTTCTTTTGAATTTCATCTCTGTGTTTATATTGCCCTTTCTTTTTTCATACTGTCTACTTTATCCAATGAAGCCCTTAGCAATATAGTAATACTTACTTTAAGTTCCCAGTTTGATGATTCCAACGTTTTTGACACACATGTATCTGGTTTTGATTCTTGCCTTGTTTCTTCAAATAGATTTTTTTACCCTTTAGTGTGCCTTGTAAGTTTTTCTTGGTATATCAACATGGTATACTGTACAAAGTGAACCACTCCAAACATATTCTTAGAAAAGCAATGAGAAAGTGTGCAGGGTAATAGAAACATTCTATAATCTTACAAATAGGTCGCAGTTCTTAAGTGAACCTGTGCCTATAGATTGCATACTCCCAAAGTGATTCTGAGTCACATATGCCTATAGTCTGAGTTATTCAGGAGGTTGAGGCAAGAAAAATACTTGAGCTCAGGAGTTCAAGACTATTATTTATTATGCTGATTGAGTATACACATGAAGTTCATCATAAATATGATGACCTCCTAGGAGCAAGTGACCAACAAAATTGTACATGCAAATTAGTGGTGAGTAGTGTTTACAAATATGTACAGCACTGCAGTTTTGATAACACAGTGGAACCTTATGTCTTTAAAAAAATAAAAGATTTTTCAGAATATCACTTACAGGTAGTATAGCATGGTTAAAACTGGCTGGAGTTGGGTGTTCTCCTTCTCCTCTGTGGGAACTGGAGGCTAATCATGGCTAGAGTTGCCATTTCTTTTCTTCTGGACAGAGAGCTCCTTCCAGCTACAGGGAATATTTTCCTCTCTTCAATTTAATCACTAACAATACTATAGTTTAACTTCTGATCACTTTCTCTTGAAGGCAGGACTTGTAAAGTACAAAATACTCTGATGTATTCAAAAGTGACTAAAATCCTGAGATTGTCTTTTTTCAATATCCACTCTGAGAACCTAGTTAAACTGCTGGAGGTGAAACATTCCAAAGTGAGAGCCTATTACTACGTCTCTCAACTTTCAAATTTGTCCACTGTGAGCCTTTACAAATTTATCAATAGATATTTTTTTTGCAACCCTGGTTTTCTTAGAGGTTTCTACTCATGGGTTTCTTCTTTGTTTTGAAAATTTTTGATTCTGTTTATCAGTTTCTCTCTTTCTATAATTTGAAGAAATGTTGCCCTATGACCTCAGTACTTTTATGTATTTAAGAAGATTTGTTGATTTTTCTGTTTGTTTAGCTTTTTATTTGTCATAAAGATGAAGTTGTGGCTTCAAAGAGATGTACATGCTGGCCTAGAAACTGAAAATACACTTTTGCTTTTTAAAATAACATAAGTAAAATATTTCACTGTTGAATAATGGTGTAATGACACTCACATAGTTGTTAAAATAACACAAAAGTGCCTTATTTGGAGCTATGAGTATCAAATTGTGTGTAGTAAAGATTCCACTGGTTTCAGTTCAATAAAATATGTTGAAATTTTTCTACTTCTGTGAATGGATGTTCTGTGGAATTAAGGGAAGTTTATCAAGAAACTGTTTTCCTGTTATTGTTTGGGAGAGATTTAGAAAGACACTCAAGATTCTGAGAAAGTGCACCTTTGAAACAGAAAGAAATTTCAGCAGTATCGGGATTGGAAACATTTCCAGGCTGTGTGGAATGACCTCTAAAGAGAAATTTGTACTAACTTCTTTCTATTGCGATAAAACATATTTGACATGTGATGCTGGTTTTGAATTGGGAAAGTGGGTGGCAATGAAACTATTAAAGAAGCCTAAAGAAAAATAGTGATTCATATGTGGCAAATCTCTTAATAAAATTGTCTCTTTTGATAATTTTGAAGGTAGATATGTAGCTAATAAACATGCACTTCAAGTGAAAAAGCTTTGAAATCATTCATTCTACCCAGATTATCTTAATTTACAGCTGACTTCATTTGAAAGAATCTCAGTAAACACTTGTTGAATAAATGTATAAGTCTCCAGTTTGATTGGCTACTTTGAATTTTTCGTCATTTTTATTTGAAGTATTGCCATGTTCTTCTATCTAGTTATCTTACTAATAACCTTAATTTCATTACCCAATGCCTGTGTTACACCCTGCAATTTTAATCTATCAAAATGGCAATTATTGTCTTGCGTCAAATACATCACCACTGATTATTTACTGTGCTCCTTTGCAGGTGAATGATTAGGCCTCTGCTTATTGTTGTTTTCCACATATAACTTACTTTTCACATGAAACTGTCTATTTTTACAAGCCTATGGTGATAAATGAGAAATTTCTACTTCTTAAAATAGTCCTTTTTAGGTTTACTTGAACCTAGTAATTAATAAGTCCTTGCACTTATGAGAAATAATGAATTAATCTATGGCTCTGAAGATAAAATATGAAACTATTATGATGGTTGAAAATATCAGTGAATTGTGACATTAAAAAAAAGATGCAAATATTAATATACATATACAACACCTGGAATCTTGTTACAGTGAAATTTATGATTCAACAGATCTGGTATTGGAATGAGATGACTTTCTAACCTCTTCTCAAAGGATGATCCATGTACCATATTTAACAAAGCCTTAGGAGTGGATTTTTTTTTAATAGGAAAAGAACACAAAGGAAAAACATTAGCAAAGTCACTGAGACAGATAATTATTGTCACTTTAGCAACAGTGAATTATTTCATTTTTGTGGAAATAGACAATTTCTAGAAGAAAAATTGTTAGTAAGTTAAGTTAAGGCTATGTCATACAAATTCTGGAATGCTACAGTGAAAAATATATACCAAATAAAGCTGACAGTAACAAATGCTTTTGTAGTATATAAAGAGGAGTTACAAAGTGTGTGTGTGTGTGTGTGTGTGAGTGTGTGAATGTTAGAGAGAAAGAAGGAATTAATTTTGGTTCTCTGAGTTGTGAAAAATCATTCTGGCAAAAATATAAAAAATAAGACAGACATAAAAGAACTGGAGAGGGGCTGGGGGTTAGTTCATGCCTGTCAAGTGCGAAATCATGAGTCCAAACCCTGGTTCCCCTCCAAAAAAATACAAAACAAACAAAACACTGGAGAGCTGTGTTGTTGTATTCAGTATTGATATTTAGTATCAAGAGAATATTTTGAAGTCTTTACAGGGCAATATCTATAGCAAGTACTGTCCTGTTACCCACAGCTCTTAGATTTGGATTACTTGCTATATGAAGTAGCACGTTGGCCTAAATTCGGCTCACAGAAATATTTTACATTGTTTCTGTACCTACTTAGATATTACTTTCTGCTTGACCTAGTTAGGTGAATCAGAATCATACTAATAAACAAGCCAGCACAAAGCTTATTTCAGTTAATGGCCCAGTAAACAGTTTTATATTTGCTTTGGTTAGGTGTAAAGAACTGAACAAATATATTGAATTTATTTTAGTTTTTGATTCATGTTTTGGTTGAATAATTAAGTAAAATTGTTGGTCAGAGGACCCTAAATGTATTTGGTTGGACGCATTCAAGGGCACATAATACTAAAGCCCAAAATTTCTGCACTTAGACTGGTGGATTTATGGGGACTGATCCAGTGGCTGAAATTCAGCAGGAAAATACTAATAGTGTGTTTCTTTCTTTTCTCTCTGAGAATCAAACTCATAACCTCGTGCTTGCCAAGCAGGCACTTATGCTGCTGAGCTAAACCCCTGGCACCTATGATGAAGCACTCTCCTCGAGTTTGCTTAATGCTCATAGGCTGGTGAGTAAAAGGAACCAGAGAGGTTGAGTTCGTGTAACAATCCGTACCCTTCACTTTGTGCAGTTTATTTGTAAAATAAAGTCCTTTTTATGTAGCTGAAGATAAGCTCATCCAATTGATTATAAATCATTGTTTAGTAGTATATCTTTAGGAAAAAATAATTTGCGGGAATCACAATAGAAAGATTGCTATGCTATAGGAAGATAAAAAGTTGTGAGTATGTTTTGTGTACATGTACTAGTCATACATGATACTTAAGAAAGAAAACGATAATGTTTGTATACACGTAGTTAACCAATGTATCAAAATTCAAAATTATTACGGATAGATGGACTGTATAGTTTTATACTACAAACATCCTGAACTCACTGTGCAGTTTTAGCTATTTTTCAATAAGCTACACAGTTGTATAACCCAGTGCTCAAACGTATCCATTTAAAAGATGCTTGGTGGAATAACTCAATATTTTTACCTTTCTGGAAGTTAAAATGAAAATGGTTTTGATCATTTTATAAATCTCTATGACATCATTATAGGAAAAAATAAAAGAACAAAAATTTTGAAAACAGATTGTGTTCATGTAAAGCCCAATTTCCCATTCACTCTGCGTATAATCTTGATAAAATTATTTAAATTTTCTGCACCTGGTTTCTTTATGAGTAATGGAAATAAAAAATGTAGTTTTCAAATTTAAAATGTTTTTTATTTTTAAAATCGGCATACCATTTGTATATATTTTGGAGTAGAGTATTATAACTTGAACAGTTATACAATGTGTAATGATCAAATCAAAACAATGAATGAGTCCATATCCTTGAAAAATTTCTGTGTTTGGAACCCTCAAACTTCTCTGCTGTTTACTTTGAAATGTATAATAAGCTACTGTGGACTGCAGTTGCTCTGTGGTTCGACACAACACCAAAACTGCTTCTCCTACTTCAAGGACATTTTTGTGTCTACTGTCCCCACCTTACACTTTTGTCCCTCAGCATCTTTTGTGTCCACTATTGAATTCTGTTTTACTTTCTATTTCTATGTGACCAGTATTTTTACCTTCTCCAAAAGAGTTGGAGCACATAGCATCTGTCTTCATGTTTCTGACTTATAGCACTTAATAATCTCCAGTTTTACCCATGTTGCTTCAGATAGCAGCATTTTAGCACTTTTGTTGCTGAATAATTAAATATATGTACATCTGCATATATATATATATATACACACACACACACACACATATGCATTTATTTTAACCCATTTATCTGTGACTGAGTATCTAGATCAATGTCCATATCTTAGCTGCTGTGAATAGTGCCACAATAGGTATAAGCACACAGGTATCTGTTGATAGAATGATCTCATTTTCTTTGGATTTTCATCCAGGATTGAGAATTTTAAGATCAGGAGATAATTGTATTTTAAGTGTTGTGAGAAATCTGTATACTCTTTTCCTTAGTGCCTATATTAATTTACATCCTGACCAACCATATAAGAATTTTCCTTTCTCTGTGTCCTTACCAGCATTTGCCGTTTATCTATTTTAATAATAGTCATTCTAATGGTGATATAATAATATCTAATTTGGTTTGGTTTGTATTTCCCAGATGATTAGTGACATTAAACCTTTTTTTCACATACTTGTTGAATATTTATATATGTTCTTATTAAAAATATCTATTCAAATCATTTGCAAAATTTTAAATTATTATTATTATTAGCCATATTGGGAATTGAAACTAGGATATTCACACTGTCCATTTTAGCGTAGCCATTTTAGTGAGTATCTTTTTTCTGGAAGATGTGACTTAAGGTGCCAATTTTGTAGGTCACATTGTCCATCCTCAGACCTTTGTTTTTGGGGCGCACCTTCTTGTTGAGTCAACTTTCACGCTGGGATAAGACACTAAGTGAAGTTAGATGCTACGATTTCAGTTCTATTATGGGTTCCAGCTGGGTTCATGAAACTAATCTTTTCTGCTGATGCACTTTTTAACTGAAGATGCATCTGCTATACAAATTGTTATAATGTAAGATACTTTAGACAATATTTCAGACATTTGTTCTCTGAAGAGAAGTGGTCAGTATTCTGGTTTTAAATTTTTTCATTAATTTGAAAAATTTTTGCATGATACAGCACCAGAGAATTTTGAATTAATCTAATGAAACCCTAAATAAGTCTATATCACATTGAAAGACAGTCACTGAGCATCTTTAGAAAGTTTCAAAGTGAAAATGAGATTTGCTATCTCTTTTCCCAAATTTCTGTTTCATCACTCTTCCTCATAGAAACTTGATAGCAAAGTCTATATAATTTATAACTCAAAAAGAAAGTTTTGTGAATAAAGAATAATTCTTTTTTGTTTTTTACTGGAGACCACCAAAACACAAATTATATCCTTGGCAAACTAACAGAATTCCATTGATCCAAGATGACACAAATTTTAAGTGAAATTTTTAGTTCATATTTTGAGAATTTTTCTGTTTTTAAATTTATTTTTTTACCACAGGACATAGGAAAATTTTCCAAGTATAGCTTGAGTGAGTGGAGGATCCATAGAGCATTACAGATGGATAGTTATTTGTGTGACTCTCAATGATAGATGTTTGCAAAGGCTTATACTTTGAGTTGGCAATGATACAGTTTTTAAAGATGATGATGGTAAACATAGTGTTTAGAAAATGTGTTCATTGAACCTGTTACGATTTACCTGGTTCTTGGCAGAATGACCTCCCAAATGTAAACCAAACCCACATAATTTAGTTCAATGATTCTTAGTTGTGACCGTATATCTCAACAATTAAACAATAATGCCTGGAAAATACACCCATGAGTTTTGGGGAGGTATTAGAACATCCAGTGCTATTAGAAGACTTCCAGAAGAATTTAAAATATGGTAAGCCCTCAATTTATGAATGAGCTCTGTTGCTGGAGAACCATTTGCAAGTCATATTTGTTAGCAAATCTGACAAAGTGGGTCTTCTATATCTTTGGCACGAATGCACAATGTAAAGCATAAAAAGAAATTCACATATTCCATGATCTTGTCCTTGTTCTTTAGACTCGTGCCAGTGGTGCACCGAATCATTTTATAAGAAAGAGCAGTGTCTACCATCTTTTTGCCTTGGTTCAATCTCTCAATTATTTTCCCTTTTGTTTTGGTTAGTGCTTTGCCCTTCCTAGCAGTCCCCTCCACACCACCGCTGCTTTTCTTTCTGCCTCTGGACATCATGGGCTCTGATTGAGCACTATACTTCTGTCCACTGAAGCACTGTACAGTATGCAGCACAACTGTACAGCAGCACAGTGTTGACAATGTCCAGCAGATCCATGGGCTATTTCCACAATGTTCACAATGCCAGGTCCATTTGTATCTGTGAAAGTTCACAGCTTGATTGTTTGCAAGTCAGGAATTTACTATGTATCTCTTTTTGAGAACCACTGCTTTTATCTCAGGACCTTCTGGTGTTTATAATGCTCTCCAAGGGAAGGCAGGATTCATAACGTGTAAGCCGTGTGCTCCTTTCCTGGAGATAGATGTAGGGATATAGAGGTGTTCTTATGCAATTGTAAGTAACTCCATAGAAGACTTAGAATCTTTGTAAAAGTAGTATATTCTCAGTGTTTAGAATCAATCCTGTAACAGTCTTGTATCCTTTAACAATCTTTAAAAAAAAAACAGTATTTAAAAATTTCTTTTGTGATAAATTGTCTAATGAGGGTTTGACAAAACAGAAAGAATGTTTCAGTCTTCAATTATTACCTTAAAATAGAAATTTCAGTCAAGGATTTGACATGACAGCAAGAAGACAATGCTCCATAAAGAGTCATTCTTTGCTCTCCTGGCTCTTCTTGGCAAAAGAGGTTCAACAGTGGCAAGTTGTGTAGTGTATGCCATGTCAGAATGTAGCCAGGGCAGACTTGAGACTTTGGGAGCATCTTTGACTCAGAGCTATGATACCAAAATCTGTTATAATTAAACTGTAGTTCTTAAAATATTTTGGGTGAGATATGGTTTCCAGATTCACATTTAAGATAGGGTTAATATCTAATGATGCCAATATTACTCATTTTTTTCAGGTTAGAAGATAATGAAGAGGTATTACACATGCTCAATCACATTTGAACTTTGCAACAACAATATCTCAGTGAGTAGAATACTATTTTATCTATTGAACTAAGGCCTGAGGTATATTAAGCATGTCATTAGTGCATTTTCTAAACACTGTATGAACTCCAGTGAAATCATATCTCATTTGACTTTATTTTTATTATAGTTCACAAACATTTCTTACTTTATTTTGTGAGAAATGCATTATTCTAATCTTTGGATTTCTAAGAAGTCACTGAAAAAGTCAGAAATCAGTGCTTATAAGCAAAATGTATAATCTTATTTTATGTGTCTTCTACATGGATATTTATTCAGTCAGTAGTATCTCATTTATCTTGAGTTAACTGTGCATTTATTAGACCTGCTAGACATTTCATGAGTTCAAATCTTGACCTGATTCATTATCATTGTGTCACCTTTGGCAAGTAGATTATATGCTATATCTGTAAAAAAAATAAAAATTATATTATTTCATTGTGTAATTCTGAAAACTGGTTGTTTAATTTGTCAAAAAATAGTATCTCATTTTATTATTATTTAAATATTATAAAAGCTCTTCTTTTGAAGTTAGTTTCTTTCTATCCCTTTGGTTGAGATGAGACCATAAATGTGGCTTTGGTGTTCCAACTAGCTACAAACTCAATTGGCTACAGCCTCCCATAACTCTCCAGATGAACATTGTCTTAACACTAACATGAATGAGGGGTCCACCATTCCTATTAGTGCCATCTTGGATTTTCATGAACCTTTAATCTCCTCTGGTTTCTTCTTGTTGGAGAACAGTGAAGCAAAATAGGAACTAACATATCTACACTTCACTATCAATCTCCGCCTTGTTTAACATTATACTGGGATTTTTAAATTTCACTTTTGTGACACTGATGGCTGATTTTTTAACACACACACTTTTACTGGGTAGGTAATAAGACCACTTCTTGTATGCTTCTATTTTAAACACTTTTAATATGCTTAAATTTAAAATACACAAGAAGCAATATATTAGATTGGTATATAAAATAATATCTGTGGTTTTAAATTAATTCTCAGTCTCTTCAGTATGATTTTCACAATTTTATAAATGAAAATCATCAATTTGCCCTGATTTTCAGTAAGAGAAGAAATTATTCTTTTTTACACTTTACCTAAGAATTAAGGAAAAAATAATGTATAAGCATATATTTTTAATTTTGAAAAAAGTGAGAAATTTTATGATGGTTGTGTTTTCCCAGATATACCCTTACAAACTAATACAGAAGCAGTCAATTCAAGCAGAAAGGCAAATGAGAAGGACCTACTTTAAATATAACAATTATACTTTTTTTTTTGCTCCCCTGTGTGTAGTGGGAAATTTCTAAAGACTTGTCCATTCCCTTTAGTTATAAGTAACATAAAAATGGAATGATTTTGTGGTAAATAACAGTATTCTGTGATAAAATAAAATTGCCTTCCCTTGCCTTCCCTTGAAGGCAATTTTATTTTAATCTTGGCCTATTTTAGCCCCTATCCATAAACATTTTTGTTTGCAGATGCAATAAATGAAGAAAGGATATAGATTTGTTCAAAACTCATTCTGGTTCATTTTTTTTTTTCTGAAATATAGAGGGATGGATGAGACATACAATTTACAGTTAGTCTTTTGTTAGCTGAGAGTTACAAATTGACTTAAGTTTGAAAAATGGGATACCCTCACTACTGCTTTGGTTTAGATTTGAGAGAACATGGGGTATGTCTGGGACATGGAATTTTGTAGGCATGGGTGATAAAATGACCTCTTTGAAGCATTGTGCTTCCATGGTATTAACAATCCTGTTTTGAAACCTAGAAAGAAATGTACAAGCTATATTGATAAGCTCTAATATCCTTTTCTTCCCTTTTTCTAGATCTAAGAACACTACAACATCCCTGAATAAATCAAGGTATACATACAACAAGACAGATACACAGAGAATGCACAATTTAAGCAGAAAATTAAATCTAGTATTACTTTAATTCAAGGGCACAATAAATTGGATTACAGATGACCTAGATATTTGTATTTAATCATATAAAACGGCTAATATTTAATTTAATCAAATAATCTGTCTTATTATAAACACTACATGTGGAACTTAATTAGAAGAATGATTTCCATATTTATCTTACTTGAGAAATAGATACAGAGGCTAGTTTCAATAATCTTGATACCAATTATAACAAATGAAAACATTTTAATGCATTACTAGACCTGGAAATGTCTCACTGATACATGATTATTTTTGCTCATGAATATAAAAGGCTAGCACAATATATTGATTTACATTGCCTATTGTAACAGTTTTTAAAATTTTTTATTAGTACATATTTGTAGTGCATAACATTTACATTCTTTGTGTGGAGTTGAAACATGTACATGCACATCTTAACTTTGGTTTCTCAATCTTTTCCCATCATTTTTTTCCTTTCTTCCATCTCTTGGTTCCCTTCCCCTTGAGAAAATTGTATCTCTCTGTTACCTGTTATCTATTTATTATTTTACCTTTATAATTTGAGTTTTACATGTAAAAATGTGGTTTTTTAAAGATAACTGTATTAAAGAATGTTCAACTTTTAATTGTCTTTGAAAGGCCTGATAACCCTCCTGTTTGCCAAATATGTGATAGTGTTTAAAAGAAAAGGAAAAATACAGCATTGATACATGTTCTTGACACACTGCATTTAATGTAGGTGATCATCTTGTGGATAATTGCAAATTTTCTTCCTGAAGATTGTATAAATTGTATGTGTTTGTATGTTGCTTTGCTTGTAAATCATTCTGTCAGTTGCTTCTTATTACTTTCATATAGGGAAGGATATGTTCATAAAAGAAACATTAAACCAATTGGAATGAAAAAATCTATTGTTATTGATGCAAAGAAACAGAACAGAATATAAATTAGGTTCCATAGGATGACCATTACTCAGGGACCTGCATGTTCTTCTTTCACATTATGAAATCCAAGCAAATACATGGCATCCATACAGCATTACTGATATGTAAGGTCATGCATATCCCAGAGTTTCAAATGTTACATTTGATTATTATCCAAAACTTAATGCATTTGGTGGGTGTTTTTATATTGTACTTATTTAAACAATTAGAAATTTGAAGCCAAGAAACATAGAATAAAAACTATAAGGATTTATATTGTAAGCAAAAGAGAGTGAGGAATTTTATAATTCTTTCTGATTTTCCAGAAATGCCCTTACAAACTGATGTGGATGTTTAGAAGTGGTCCATTCAGGCAGAAAGGAAAAATACAAAGGAAAACCATTTAACAATCTATTTTAGAAATAACAAAAGCTCAGGGTTTAAATGTGTCTCAAAAGTGGGCCATGATCAGCAAGGTTTCTCATTTCATCTAAGATCCCTTGTAACTCCAATTTTTCAAACATGTCAAAGATTTCATCCCTTTCGAAGTTTCTTATTTAATCGATGTCTAAAAGTCAAAAGATAGTACTACAAAGTTCAGTCTGGATGACTTTAATTAAATCTTTGTTCTATGATTTATATTAATGAATACTTAAAAATTCTCTTTGTCAAAGATCATTGATATCAGAAAAAATTATTTTCTGAATTTTCATAACTTTCCCCTCCCTTGCAAAGATTAGCTGTTAGACAAAAGACTAAAACAGACCAAGTTTAATAAAACTCCGTATTGGTCATGTAAGTGAGAGAACAAAACAGTATTTTGTGTTCAGAGATAAAGATTTCTATTGAGAGAGTTAATAAGTAAATTTACTTTTTTTTTTAAAGCAAACATTGTTAGATTATTTTCAGGCTAAAGTAGATTTCTTTAGTCACAGGTTAAATTTAAATCAATAAGTAATATTATCATTGATATTGATGAACAGCTGTTTTGTCATTTATTAAAAATGCCAAAGGACACTAAATGTGGAAAAGAACTATCTTTAGCAGTAGCTTTTGTTTTACTACACTTTGGCCAGGGTTTCGTTTTCAATTAAAGCTAACTCAATTCAATGTCACTTCCTTATTTCCTAGGAAATGGTGTCGCGATTTAAAACCATTAGCTATGAGTGACATCAGTGGAACTACAAAAATGATCAATGATATCACTGTTTTCTTATCATTGAAAGGCACAATTGGGAAAGACAGAACAAGAGAAAGGAAGAAAAGCTGTGAAATGTGAATGGGTTGTTAGCAAGCAGAGTGTGAAAGGTTAAAAACATGAAGAATTGTAACAATTGACTTTGGGACACTTTGGTTCTCCAGGGTTAATATTTAAAATTCATAAAACATTTCTTCTGTTGAATAATCATTATTTTTGTGTCCATTAATGTGGTGATAAAAGACCACTATTATAGGAACAGAGAATAATGTAGACTCACATTCTTCCCTTTCTGGAAATTACATTTTAGTTAAAAATGTTGCTATGACCTGAGTGTACCCCCTCCAAAATTCAGGAGTTGAAATTTTATGTCCTATGAGATATTATTAAGACGTAAAGTGTTAAGGGGTAACTAAATTATGCGGGATCCTTCTTCATGGATGAGATTAAGATATTTTAGAAGAACAGCTTCAAAACCATTCAGCTCTCTTGTCCTTCCATCTTCTAATTTAGAAGCACAAAGCCTTTCTTCCCTTGGAAAAGTTGCCATTAGGAACACAGCATCCCTCACCAGAAAGCTGAACCTTCTGGAACCTTGCTCTTGAACTTGCAAAATTCCGTAACTGTGAGAAAACAGCTTATTGTTCTTTATAATTTACCCATTTGGTGGTATTCTGTTATAGCAGCACAGATGGACTAAAAAATGTCATTTTAGCTCATGAAATAATGATAGATTTCAAGAGCCTACCTAGTAAATTTATAACAAATTTGGTTATTTTGCAGCAGACATTAAGAAGCCTTTTAAAACTTGCAACTTCTAACATATTTGTTAGATCATTTCCAGGTTAAAGTCGATTTCTTTAGTTACATGTTAAAATTAAATAAATAAGTAACATTAATAAGATGAACTACAGTCACTGATATTTGCAACTCATACTTGTGGATCCTAGCTGTTTTCTTACAGAATCAATTCTGATACAAGAAAACATGTACTATCTGAACAAAATGATACCTACTTCATTTAAAGTTATTTCAGATCAAAATTAGAAATAAACTGACAAGTTGGGCCCTAGTTTTCTCACATTGTTGACTGGCAGACTCTCATTCTCTGACTTTAAGAGGCAAGTTTTGAGCATTTACTAAAGGGAAGTTAAGATACTGACTTTAATGCAAACGTGAAGGAATAGGTTGGGAGTATTAAAGCTCTTTGAATGGAAACATTATAGATTTCCTGAATGACTGTATATTTTGTGTGTCATTCTCTGTATTCATAATATCAGATCAGAATTCCATAGTGAGGGAATAATATGTAACACCTCATCGGTTTGATTTGGATTATTTGTGTGAAGGGAATCTAAATGTGACAGCTATGAAACATCCTAGTTGTTACCAGTGCATGTTGGCAATCTCTTTAGTAATGTTGGTTCCAGGCCAAACTCTGTTTATAATTTCAAGAACAATGGGAAATGGGATGATTGGTCTTATCACAAACAACAGAAGGACATGGAAAGCCGAGCTGAGTGTACAATGACATATTATATTAAGGATATGTCATATTCATTTAATTCTGCTGATCAGTATACCGGATCCCACTGGTTTACATTTCCACTGCCTTCTTTCCAGTCTGATAATCTCTTACTGTTGCTGTTTTTTTTTTTTTTTTAACGTAAGACTTTTCCTTTTGTTGTCCTATTAGTCTACTTTTCAAAAATAGAATAGCATGCTTATTTTAAAATTTTACCCACTCTAGCTACTTTTAGATTTTAATTCATTATTAGCCCTATATCTGTGTTCTTTGTAGAGAATTATTCTATACCCACATTTTCTTAATAAGACTTTTTTGTATTCCTCTGAATGCTTCTCCCATGCTAGAGATAAACTCCACACCTATTCATTTGAAAAGAGGGAGTATAGCAATGTTACCTTAAAGTTCATTTGTCTACTATGGTTTTGAATTTATCACTTGAGATCCTACAAATACTAAAGGCTGGCAGCAGTTTGCATGCAAATGAATCCAAAGACATCATCAACCAAAGCCCCCTGGCTTCTTCCACTGCACATGATTTTATGCACCTTCACTTTCTTGGGAGAGGGTTGTTGTCACTGTGCAATGCCTGTTCAGCAACAGATCATTGACAGTTCTCTACCACAAGATGGGCTACACTGTGGCTGCTTCTCCCTCAGAGTGAACGCATGCATGAAAAATAGAATAGTGCCTACAACTTCTGCACTCATGCAGTCCACTCGCAATGATAAGGATGACCCTACAGTCTTCTATTGTGTTGCTTATTAATACCCCCATTTCCTAATTATGTGCCATCTTCATGTTCTTCATTTTTGTATTCACAAATTCCCACAAGGTACCTAGAATATTTCCTCCCAATTTAATAACTATTTTCTTTATGTGAAGAAGTTTTGACAAATTAGGTTTGCAGATCAGTGAAGTTGCCATTCATATATAAAAGTTTATCACCTTGTCATTCTTCTCTACCTGAAGAATTTGTCTCAATGCATGCTTTAATGTTTCATCTTGTTTTGAGCTTGAACCGAGCAATAATCAGACATTTCCCAAAATTCATGGGGAAAATGAAAATGAACTCCTGTTTATTGAGCACTTATTTTGAGGCAGGTGTTTTAACATACATTACTTCATTGAATTTAAAAAACAAAAAGTGAGGCAGGTATTATTGTTAGATTGATAATTGAGATGTTAGTTATGGGTTAGTAATTAAAAATTCTGACTTGTTATTGAAATTTGCTTTTTCTCTCTTACTTAGCTAGAGAAAATATTTTTTTGGCATGAGTCTGGTAAAGAGCAGTGTACATCCTTTCTTTAGAGGACAGTTGCCTCCTCATGCCTGGTATGCACTCTGGTCAGGCCATTCATTTAAGCTGTCCAAACATGTGTCCAAAGCAGGCACTATCTCCCCCTTTTACTCCAGTTTCATTACAACAACTTTTAAATTTCTAAATAACGGGTGATCTATTTGCAACTTTGTTCTACAAACATTAGAAAATTTTATTCCATCTAACTGGTTTATGTGTAACTTAAACCAAAAAGATCATGGTGGTTTATCTACTTTGGGTTAAAAATTAGTAAAAACAACATTTCTGAAGATTAATGAAAGTGTATTATTTAAAAATGGGTTATAATTTCTACATTAGTCCATTCAATTATAAGTTTCATTTTTTTAAATTCACATAGGCTTGGAGGGTCCACTTAAAACAAGCAACAGTAAAGTAAGTAGATGTCCTTTTTTTTTTGACTAGGATTCAAATTACCTTCAGAATTGTTCCAAAAGGGATTATCTTCAGTGTTTAAAACTGTCGTTTGTTATTGTGTGTCTAAGCACATGCCAAACACTCTCCTGGACAATAAGCGCCTTATCGCTAATCTTCAAAACACCCTGCAAGGAGGATGTAAATTGCCTCATTTTCTAAATGTAGAAACTCTGGCTTAGACTACTTTAAATAATTTGTGTGAGGTCACAAAGTTAGCTAGTGGTGGAATTAGAAATCAAACATCATACTGGTTATGTAACTCCATGTAGTTAAGTCATCCAAGCAGGTCTTTTCAATTGTTCATCTTTTTTGTTTTTGTGCCTCAGTGACAGTCGGAGATAATACAATCTCAGGCATGGAGTCAGGGGTAGAAATTCAAGACATTTTAATTATTCAGTGATATTTTTCTGTATAATAAACCACTGTAAAACGTTATGACTTAAAATACAGTAACACCATGTCTTTAGCATTAATGTTTGCAATTCAGGCAGCTCTGGTAGCAGGGCATTCATCTCTTCTCTGCCAAGTGTCAGTTAAGACTGATCCAAAGCCGACTCCTGTAAAGATTTGCCGTGTGCAGACCAACTTTTCTGTTTGTTGGAACTTGAGCTGAGCCTGTGAACCAGAACATATACATAACAGCTTTCATATGAGTTTCACATGTGGTAGTTTGTTTTCAGAGTTGAGTATTTCAAGTGAGAAAAGCCCTCTGGATAGTCCAGTATTTTTCCCAGCTGCATCTAAAATAGTCACCCTCATAGAAACAACTCCAGTTGTTAGGGGTGGGGTAGTGTGATAGTAATGTCAGAGAACTGCTATCCGATGGATTTAATTGCTCATTTATGCAGAATGAGTACTTTTCATGTCTGCTCCACAGCATTGTGCTTGTAGTTGCTTCTACATGGTGTTACTTTTCCCAAAGTGATTCACAGAGTAGCTTTAGTGATAACTGTTCATGCCACTGTGAAAGCAAATTTAAAAATTAAAGAAAAAAATTGGTACTCCTATCTTCCAGTAATTGTGGCGGTTGGTATAATATTAGTAAGTACAGAGAACCTAAAACGATGTCCAACTTCTTCATAATTTCTTCTAGCACTTTTCCACTATCTCATCCCATGGTTTAAAAACCTTCTGACTTCTTATTTCTGTGAAGTTCAGCTCAATCTCTTTTCCCTAATCCAATAGTCTCAGTATAAACTTTCTTGCCTTTTTAACCCTGTCCAGTACAATTTTTCGAGACTAATCCAAATTATTACACCCTCTGTGTAAGGGACTATTCTTTTATGTCAGACTATTCAATCATTATTCCTACATTAACAGATCAAGTGAGAGATTTAATCACTCTGAAGGGCAGAAACAGAATAAAAGCATTAATATGGAGAAATTGTTTGGGAAGAAATAATCAAATTAAAAAGAAAACTGCTCAAATTAATGCAAAATAATGGATAAACTGGGAGAAATAAAAGGAAAAGAACAAATATAAACAACATATTATATAGCTTAACTAGAAATATATTATTTAATTCCTTCACATATTTGTAGAAATATCTGCAAATGGAAATTTTGTAAATACATTCTTTGTTTTCAGATCATCGGAATATTTTAAATTATTCTCAAAACAAAAAAAGCATAAATACCTGTATCTCTGTGTTGAAATTAAGCACAAATATTACAAGAGATTATCGGCATCAATATATTTTCAGTAACATGAGACAATAAAATACATATGAATATTGCTTAAAGCTCCTGTTTCTGTCAAACTTATATTGGTCTATGCTATTTATGGTGGTTGTTTCTATAACCATTACTATAATGCTACCTAATTATGATTGTTATGTAAATTTTATGTAAATTATAGCAATTATCATGGAAGTTAAAGGTAAATTTCATTTGTATTCTATTAGGTATGCTTTGGATAAGGATGAGGTTAATTAACAGACTTAATTGAGTTGAGCTTTAAAGAATAAAAGAGATTTCAAAAGGCAAGTATACAAATAGTAAATAAATACTCACCAGACATTTTATTTTATCTTCTTGGTGAAATAGTGAATTGTTCACTACATGTTGTACTTCTTGTGACTAGAATTTAATCTTCAAGCTTATAGAAATTTAAATTTAGTAAATAGATTTTAAAAATCTCTTACTATAAAGTCTTATTGTGCACAAGAATGTCACAAATTAATTTTAATTTATTGTTAAAATATATACAAATATATCCACATGTGTATATATATTAATTTAGTATATTAGTATGCAATATGTATATATAATACTATAATACAGATGATGGTGTGGATGTGATAATTTATGTATTATCCAACCAAACCAATAGCATCTAATACTTTCTGTTGAGAAGATTCTATCGTTTAATATTTTTCCCAGGAAAATTTTATTCATATAGTGAAAACTATAGCATCATATGGCAGAACAGATGGTTAGTAATAAAACCTTGCTTTTATATAGCACAACAATTTAAATGCACTTGCATTTACATTATTTCAGTTAAATTTGGTGAGATGATTAATGATGACTTTTGCTTCCAGCAGTCTTTTCAACATTAAAACAGGAAAGAGATCAATTTCAATGTCACTCTAATTTTCAGTAGAAAGTTCTTGTTCTTATTTTTACTTTTACAAATGTCAGCTACAGAAATATCATTTGAATGTCAAAAAAATTGAGACTTTGATCTTGAAGTTAACTTCATATAACTAAATAATTAATTCTTTGATCCACAGTTTTTGAGTACTGCTATTTTTGAGAGAAAAGATTAAAAAATTGGATAGTTTTTTTGGATTTTTTTTTTTATTGGTACCAGGGATCGAACTCCCTACCATGTGCTTGCAAGGCAGGCACTTATGCTGCTGAGCTAAATCCCCAGCCCCCCAAAATTGGGTAGTTTAATAGAGAATTGATACATACCAAAAGTATTTAATTATTTGCATAGAGTGTGAATTATCAGCGCTGTTGTGAATGAAGAAAAAGGAATGATAATGGAATACTACAGATATTTAAATGAAACTGAAGAGCTAATCTGACTAATAACAGGAAGAAAAGAAAAGAAAGTGTTTGCATTGAATAGCATATATTTTCATTTCTATTTATACATGTATACTTAAATGTTTTGCATAAGATGAAATGTAAAATTTGTAAATATTTCATCAATTTTCAGATTATCAAAATAACCAAGTCAGCATCTGAGGGATCACTGAGATAAGAATTGGGTGCATTTTGAAAGTGTGGCTTTGTTCCTGTAGAAGTGCATAACTTAGAGCTTAGGAGTAGTATTGGAAACTTGAGCAAACAATGTCTTAGCAAAGCTAAACCACTGATAAAACAAAAATTACCCTTCAGAACATAAGTTGCTTGCTTTAAAAATGTTTTCTTATACAATTCTCAGCAATAATTATCAGGTTTGCTTTCATTTCTATTTTTTCTCATATTATTACTAGCAGTAATAGTAACCTGACTAGCAGTAATAGTATTAATGATAATATCTCCATTTTCTAAGTGCTTGCTGTGTCCAAGGAATGTTTATGTGCCCATTATGATTTTAATATATTGAGTTAAATATTGCTGTAATCCACATTTTACAGAGAAATAAACTAAATTTTCGAGAATTTAAATAACATGTTAACAGTATCATATTACTGAAATAGGAAAAAGTATCTAAAATCACAGCTGGTCTGACTGTAGAGCTGTGTTCTTAGCCAGTAAATTACTCTGTCCTTTAGTACTTGTTGAACAACAGATTATCCTGGGAAGCATTTGATATCTACACTGCCATTGGAATACAGCTTCACCTTTGTGACTAGGAAGAGCACTGGCTTCTAGACACATCTTGTTGCAAAACTGGCATGTTGGCCATTGGTTCACTTTACCTAAAAGCATCTGCATACATTTCCTGTTATTTTGGGGAGGCTGGGGCATTGTGCAAATTCAGGATATAGTGACTCATCCTCTACTGTTAAATCCAAATTATTCTGTGATTTAGATTGAACTAATCAGAATCTTTCAATCCTAGCTTTGACTTTTGAGGGAGTAATTTAAAATCACAGTCCAAGAAAAGCTAAAATATTACTCTCAGTGGTACCAAGGTACCTGGGTTGATAGTGGCACCAAACATTTCCTTATAGCATGTCTTCAGTGGCAACACTCAATACACTGTTCCCTTTTGACAGCTTAATTAAATAATTTCTGTTTCTCCTGTCCAATACTTCTTACTCCATGCCTAATTCTGAGGCTGTTTCAGCTTTTGCTAGTAGTTCCTAGAGTCTGGATCCCTCATGCTTTATTATTGCATGGAACAGCAGGATTATTTGCTTTGCTGCTTGAAACTATTTTAAAGCAATGACCTCATTTCCTCAGAGCTTGAAAAAGAAAAGTTGTATTTTGGTACTTTGTACAAATCCTGAAACAAAAAAATGTCCTCAAGGATCTATTTCTAAGGAAAGAAAATCCTACCATTATTGATAGGCTTTAAGAAGGCAAACAATAATTTTTAATATTTTTGTTTTGCGATAGTAAATTATAGACTGAGGCAATTTCAGAAACTGCATTCAGAGCCCTCTCAGGCAAAACTGCTAGGGTGTAAGTCTGGAAAACCAGGACTTGATCTTTAGAAAAGATGGGCTGCTTGCTTTCAGCACCCCCAATTAAATGGACCAGAAACTATTAAATTATTTATATTTCATGCTTGTTCTGAATAACTCAGAACTAAACCAAAAATCTTAGAATTTTACTGTGCAAAGAAAAACTGCTACTCCACATAAACAGTAGAAAATAAAACAGTAAGGCAGTTACATAGAGGAACAACTCATTACACAGTAATTTTATAATGTGTGATAAAACTGATGACTATGAGCAATGGAAATAAGAAAATAAAGACACTGCAAAATTTTTTCTCCAATAGAGAGTTTTCAGAGTATTATTTTTCAAATCTGGTTGTCTAAAAGGAAAGAATTTGTTGGGGGAAAATCTTGAAATCATTTTATACACCTCTCCATAATAATTTTTTACCCTTTAAAATGTTCTATAATATGAAAAGTTTCAAACTTGCACAGAAATAGAAAAAATGTATAATGATCCTCCATGTACCTAGTACACAGTGTCAGTGCAACAAAGAGCAGGACCAATCTTGTTCATTTACCCAAACTTTTTTCCTTTACCCACTATTTATTCTTATGCAACATTAGCCCACTTTTAATATCACTGCCTCCTACAAGACTATGCCAAAGAAAATAGCATTATTTACATCATTTTTGCATAAAGCTATGTTTCTTCAAAAATATTTGAAAATATTTACAGTACCTTTATTGTATTCAAAAATATGAAAAATATTTACAATACCTTTATTGTATTTTTATGCAATTTATGAATAATTCCTTAATACCATCCAATAGTCAATGGCCTAAATTTTTAATTTTTCTGCTGTCCTTTTGCCTTTCTCTCCTTTTCTCTCTCTGTGTCTCTCTCTGTCCCTCTGTCTGTGTGTGTCTCTCTCTCTCTCTTTCTGTCTCTGTCTCCCTATCTCTCACTTTCTTTTTCCCTATGTTTGAAACAGGAGTTGAATGAGGAGGAGGCATTCCAATCGGTTAAATAAGTAACTTTAAACCTCAGTTCATTTTTATATTTAATTCACTTCCCTGTAAATTTTTAGAGAAACTCAGTTATTTCCTGGACATACTGAGAGATTTTTAAAAAGGAGTTGTCTATATCCATCCTGAAAGATTTGTGTCTTTTTATGATGGTAGTTGTCATAGATGCTTAGTAACACCTACAAGTATTAATTCAGTAAGGCTTGCATAATATGAGATTCCAATAACTATTTTATTCTCTGGGATATTTCTGTAATTCAAATATCACCTGATCTACTTTCACATACAAAGATTCAATTTTTAAAAAGTGTCAGAATCAATGCAATATTTTCCCCTTATCTCTTAAAACATATCTAATTAGTCCTCTACCATTCTTAATAAAGTAACTAATTAGGATTTTATTTTTAAGTGAGGTATTGTTACAAACTCAGAATATATTTATATGCTTATCCACTGCAGTTATATCCCTAATGATATTCAAATATTTCAACTTTTTAAAAAAAATTTATTTTAAAGAGAATAAAACAAAAGAGGACAGAATTAAGCAGATCAGAATGGAACAATGCAAACAACACAGCACTTCACAACAAGACAACTGGATATCAACAGTAACTACCATAATATCTCTTTCTTTGAAATAGTTGAGCATAGCTTCACATATAATAATATCAAACATAACAAAATAGAATAAAACCATTCAAGAGAATGAAAGTATTACAAGGTATTCTGTACCAAATAACAGAAAATGAACAATGGTTACTATAATATCTCATTTTCCATAAAATTTGCTTATATTATTACACAAAATATTTCAAGTTTGATGAGTGGGCCCTGAACAATTGACTACTCAGTTTTGGTTGTCTTTAATAGTTTCCTGGGTTGTTAATGTGAAAAGGTTTTACATCTTCTGCTCTAGTTCACAAATCAGCCAAAAACTTCAAGAAATCTTGTTCTGTTTTAAGAGAAAATGTACTTCCAGAGATGAAGAATTTGTTCACTATGCATAGAATTTTTCAATGAATAGAGCTGGATTTTTAAAGACATAAAGCCCTCAAGGGAATAAGACCAGCAAGATGACAGAATGGGAAGTTAACTGCTTATACCTGACCAAACCAATGAGAATCCTGTTTTAATCAAAATACCAATACAATTTTTTTACAGAATTGGAGAAGGCGTTTTAAACTATATATGGAACCAGAAGAGACCTAGAATAAGAAAAACAATTTTGGGCAATAAGGGCAAGGTAAAGGGCATCACAATCCTGAACTCCAAGTTATACAACAAAGCTATGGTGATTAAAAACAGCATGAAATTGGAAAAAACACAGACTTTTGGATCAATGGAGCAGACATTGCAAAACTAACTCCAGGCACCCCCAGCTATGCTAACTTGCACAAAGGGTCCTAATCTTTTCACTAGAGGAAAGATCACCTCTAACAATTGGTGCTGGGAAAACTGGCTAAGTGCGTGGTGAAGGTGGAACTGAAACCCATGTCTCTCACCATGCACTAAACTAAAATCAAATTTGATCAAAGATCTAACAATTATAACAGGAACAATCTGCTAGAAGATAAAACTCTTCAAGATATAAATGTAGGCAAAGACTTTGTGAATGAAACCTCAGTTGCACAATGAATAGTACAAGAGTCAACAAATGAGAGCACATCAAATTAAAAAGCTTCTTTACAGCAAAGTGTCACCAACAAAATGAAGAGGCAACCTACAGAATGGGAAAATATTCTATTTGCTTCTCATATGAAGGACTAAAACCTAGAATATATAAGCAATTTAAAAAACCAGACACATCAAAATTAAAGAAACAATCAAAACAAGGGCCTCTAAAATGAGTAGATACTTTTCAAATGAAGAAATACAAATGGCCAATAAATACATAAAAAAGTATTCATCATTGATAGCCATTCAAGAACTGCAAACTTAAATATTAAAAACTAAAACAATATTAAAATTCCATCTGACCCCAAACAGCTACCATCAAGAAATCAGCCAACACCAAATGTTGGTGAGGCTGTGGGGAGAAAGGAATCCTTGATCAACTGATAAAACTACTATGGAAATCAGTATGTAGTTTTCTACAACAACTAAAAATATAAAATTCCACTTGATTTAGGTATACACCCTCTAGATAATTTAAAGCTTCTCAAACTAATTTAAACCATCATAGTACAGTGAAACATGCATACCCATGTTTATAGCAGCTCAATTCACATAATAACCAAATTTTGCAAGCAGTCTATATGTTCATCAACAAATGTATGGATTTAAAAAATGTGTGGATAAAGAAAATGTGGTATTTATGCATAATAGAATAATATTCTACAATAAAAAAGATAAAGCTGAGACATTTGCAGAAAAATGTTTGCTTCTGGAGACCTTGAATGTTGAGTAAAGTAAATCAGACACACAAGCTTAAATACTACATGGTTTCGCTGTAAACATGGGTACACATGTATCACTGTGGTAAGATGTTTTCACTTCTTCTGGGAATATGCTTAAGAATGGAATAGCTGGGTCAAATGGGACTTCCAATCCCATCTTTTTGAGGAATCTCCAGACTGACCTCCACGGTGGTGGTTGCACCTGTCTACACTCCCATCAAAAATGCAGGAAGTTCCTTTTCCCCCACAGCCTCTCCAGCATTTGTTGTTGGTAGTTTTGTTGATCCTGGCCATTCTTTCTGGGGTGAGATGGAATCTCAGTGTGGTTTTAATTTGCATTTCTCTAATGACCAATGATGATGAACATTTTTTCATGTATTTATTTGCCATTCATATTTCTTCATCTGAGAACTGTGTGTTCATCTTGGATGCCCAATTTTGGATTGGGTCTTTGAATTTCGGGGGTCTGATTTTTTAAAATTCTTTATAAGTTCTAGACAGAAGTCCTTTGACTGAGGGACAATTCACTAAATTTTTTTTCCCAGTTTGTGGGTTTTCTTTTCACTTTGCTGGAGATTTCTTTGGACATGCAAAAACTCTTTAATAAGACATGATCCCAGTTATTGATTCTGGGAAGTATTTCCTGTACAGTTTGGTTCTTATTCATGAATTCTGTACCAACCCCTATGTCTTCAAGATTTTTACCTACTTTGTCTTCCAACAGATTTAGTGTTTCTGTTTTAATATTTAGATTTTTGATCCATTTAGATTTTAGTTTAGTACATGGTGATAGGCATGGGTCTAATGCTAGTTTTTGGCATACAGAAAGCCAGTTTTTTCCAGCACCATTTATTAAAGAGATGATCATTCTTCCAGTGAACATGCTTGGCTCCTTTATCAAAGATAAGGTGGCTGAGTGTGTTTGTAGTTGTATCTTCTAATCTATTCCATTGATCTTCAGGTCTGTTTTTATTCCAATACCATGTTGGTTTTATTATGGTAGCTTTGTAGTATAACTTCAAGTCAGGGATTTGTAATAGCCAGATCTTGGAAACAACCTAAATGCCCATCAACCGAGGAATGGATAAAAATTTGTGGTACTTTTATACAATGGAGTACTACTCAGCTATAAAGAATGATTACATTGAGATATTTATAAATAAATAGATGCAACTTAAATCCATGCTCATAAGTGAAATAAATAACACTCACATGAATAAATACCTTATAGTCTTCCCAGTGTAAGAAATGGTAAGGGTACAGAAGATATTATGGTAATCATGGTTCACCATTATATTGCTTTGAAGTCGTATGTTTTCATTCATTGGTTGGAATGGTTTTATTTTGTTTTGTTTGATCTTAATATATGTGATGGTATGAATAGTTACTTTGAAAAGACAATATGGCAGCCATTGTTGATTTGATATCATCTTGCTCTGAAGTCCTACCATGCTCTTGTTTTTCTATTACCATTGGTTCTATCACATTGTGTCTTATTGGATTTTAATATGTATGATAGTATAAACAAATTTTTTATGGAAAATGAGATAATATAGTAGCCATTGTTCATCTTCAGTTATTTGGTTCAGAATGCCTTGCAATGCTTTCATTCTATTGAGTGGTTTTATTGTATTTTGTTATGTTTGACATTATTGTGTGTAAAGCTAAGCTCAACTATTTCAAAGAAAGAGACATTATGATAACTACTGTTAATATCCAATTGTCTTGTTGTGAAGTGCTGTGCTGCTTACATTGTTCTGTTCTGATCTGCTTAGATCTGTCCTCTTTTGTTTTATTCTCTTTAAAATAAAAAATTTAAAAAATTAAAAAATAAATACTACATGGTTTCTCTTATATGAAAAAAAGTGTAAATAATATATGAAATAAAAGACAGATAATAAGGAAAAGGAGAGAGATAAAAGTTACTGCATTCTAAGTGTGCCTCTGCTTTTGGTTTCTAGGTTTATTCCAAGATGGTGTAAGAGATTACTTTACAGGACTTCCATTTTTTGGATATGTTATGGTCTTCATGGTTGGCTTTACATGCAGTGTTTTGCTCTATTGGAGGCAGCTCATTATTGATTTTAACTGTACCATTATAGATTATTCTACCTTTTTTAGCTGTCAATTAGTGAGCGAGATGTTTTGAAATTTTCAGTAATATTTGTGGATCTGTGATTTTTCCTTTAGTTTCATGTTTTGCTTTACATAGGTTATTTTCTTAGTGAAATATATATAAAGAACTGTTCTTGTTAGAGAACTGCCTTTTGTATCGTTCTATGATTGCTGTAATCCATATTCATTTTGAAGAACAAATATCAAATTAAGACAATGTCAGCATTTTTGCTGGGTCATTTCTAGACTAGTGTATTAACACAATTTTCTATTTAATTTATGCCTTTATATTTACTTATAATTGTTGTATTTTTAAAAAACAATTGTTTACTTTTTATCTAATAAATAAATTGTGTTAGAAGACTAATAGAAAAGAATTCTGAACTCAGTCATGGGAAAAAATTCAGTTTATGAAAGCCTTGAGATGAGCTAGCATGTTGGAACACTTTGATGAAGGTCAAAGCATGGAACATATTAACAATGATATAAAAGTTAAAAAGTGCTGGGGAGGATTAAAGCAAACTTCCTGTACAGTGTTGGTGGGAGCACAAATTAATATAGCCATATAGAAAACAATATGACAACTGCTTAGAAAAGTAAAAGTAGAATTACTGTATGATTCGACAATCCCAATACTCTGCCCATTACTGGGTGTAGATCTACACCAACTAAAGTCAGTGCACTGAACATGTAACTGCACACATGCATGTTCACTGCAGCATTATTCTCAGTGATTATGTTATGGATGCAGGGTATTTATCCACCATAAAATAAATGAGTAAAGAATATGTGGTATAATTTTATAGTGAAATACTATTCAGCCTTAAAAATGGATGATTTTTAATTTGGGTTTCTCACATAAGAGAAACCATGTAATGTTTAAACTTGTGTGTTTGATTTATTTTGCTTAACATTATGGTCTCAAGGTGCATTCCTTTTCTTGAAAATTACAGCTTTTTTATGGTAGAGTACTCCTTTGTGTACAAATACCACATTTTATCTATTTATCTGTTGATGGATATACAGACTACTTCCATGATTTAGTTATTATGAATTGAGCTGTTATCGAAATGCTTATATATATATATATATATATATATATATATATATATATATCTGTAATATTGTATGTTTTACTCTTTGGGGACAATACCTAAAAGAGGAATATCTGGGTCAAATAGAATTTTTTCAGTCTTTCTGAGGCAGTGCCATATGAATTTCCATAGTGGTTGTGCTAGTTTGCATTTGCAGTACAATATAGAAGGGTTTCGTTTTCCCTGAAGTCTCATCAGCTTTTGTTGTTATTTGATTTCTTGTCCACTCTTTTTATAGTAGGAAAGAAACTTAGTGTTTTCCTCGTGGTACATATTTTGGTTCTCAACAACACTAACACAATTTTACTCTTTTTATCCTACATAAAAATAGACACTCTAGGGCCAGGGATATAGCTCCATGGCACAGGACCTTCCTGGCCAGCATGAGATCCTGAATTCAATTCCCAGTAGCAAAAAGAAAGAAGGAAAGAAAGAAAGAAAGAAAGAAAGAAAGAAAGAAAGAAAGAAAGAAAGAAAGAAAGAAAGGCACTAAGTTATTATGTGATTTTGGAAAATAGTTAAGACTTTGACATCTGTTAATCCTTAGTACATACCTCTGTAAAGATCAAAAGTTGAATAACTATATTTTAAAGTCCTTAGGTACATTCCTATATTTGTTTTTGATTGTTACCATAATGAGTTATAAAATCAATAAATGAAAACTAGAGAAGTAATTATATTACATATCTGGAGATCAGATTTTTTTATTGAGCTAAAGTCAAGATGTTGGCAAGGCTGTATCCTTTTATGGGATCATATGAAAGAATTCATTTCCTTCCCCTCTAGTTTCTAGAAGCTGCTGCACTGCTTTCTGGAGACATCTTCCCTTGATCTGCAAAGCCAGCAGCATTGCTCCTTTATGACATTTCTTCTATTTTAACATCATTTTTTGAATCCAGCAGGAAAATATTCCCATTTTTAAGGAATGATGTGATTAGATTTGGACAAACTAAGGTCATTAAAGGCTATCTTTCCTTCCTCAGATCTGAAACTCACTATCAGAGCTGCAAAATCTCTTTCTCCTTGCAAGGAAACACATTCACAATTTCTCAGGACTAGGACTTGGACATCTTTGTGTAGGAAGGGGTGCTAAAGAGGTTTTTAACCCCGTCAGGTACAGTTCTTTCTGAGACTATGTTACCAACTATGCACAATTTTATTTTCAGGCATTGTTCATCCATATGAGCAGAATTTATACATATCACATGTGTAAAACAAGATACTTCTACTTTGTATTTTGGTTTGGGTAATCCATTTCTAGTTCCCATTGCAGACAGGTCTGTTCTATTTGTACACTTATGATATATCCATTGATTGGTTCACAATTAATAAAGCACATTATATATGTTAATATATGTTTATACTTTCTCCACAATCTTATTTATAAATGACAGCATACTGAATTTTTAAAACATAGTCTTTGACTCAGTACTGTATTGAGGTATCATTCTTTTGTAGTATGGAAAGTTCTCATTGTTTTTACAGCTGCATTGCCCTCTAATTTTGTGGCTATCCATTTATCTGACACACCTCTCTTAATGGGAGTTGATTATTTCTAGTCTTGGGTGAATTAAAATAGTGTTCCAATAATTAATATGGTCTTTGGTTTTTGTTCTGATTTTGCTTAGTTCTGTTTTACTTTGCCAATTGTATTTCTTTATCAGAATCTAACATGTAGTATTATCAACAACAACAAAAACCTTATAAACACATGTAATCTGGTTATCTTATGCCAATTCTTTCTTCACAGAGTTTGTAACATTCTACATCTCTGTGTCAGTTTTATTTGGCTTACATGACACAGGCTTGTGGTCTGCAACCTTTGTTTATGAACTGTAGCTATAAAATTGCAAGCAATAAACTTGCTCTATAAAGAAAAAGAAAGAAAATACTTTGCATTTGGCCAGCCATCCAGGCTTCATTGAAACTACTCAGCTCTTCTTTTTAAGGGTAGAATTAGACATAGATTCCATGAAATGAGTGGATACTGCTATGTTTCAACAAAACTTTAGAAACAAAAGAGGTAAGCTAGATTTTGCCTCATGAGTATAATGTGCTTTTCTCTAAAGTACACAATTTTAAAATATATTTTAAAATTGACTATCCATTTTTTTACAACAAAGTAAATTTTTGTTAATAAAATAGAACATCACACAAAAATCACTTGAATAAATGGTTCACTTTCTACCCAGTAGCAAGAAGAAATTAAACATTTCGTATATATTCTTAGAAAAATTAGATATTTAACACCTCTACCTGACTTGTGATATCTTTTCTGTACGAGCTGTCTTATTAACTGTTTCAAACATGTTCATGTAAATAACACAAATCTGTACCGAGGACCTTTTGTAGAAGTTGTAACAATTAGTAGGGAATCAGCAACTCTGTGGCTTGGGATAGAGCCAACATATGGGTATTTTTTATTAGATAAATTTAATGTCTTTATGAACATCAATAGATTATCTGTACTGGTTCAGTCTCCAGTTCTGTACAGTAAAGTCAAAGCAATAAGTAAGTCATTTATACTTCATTTGAGTATTTCCAAAAATACCGAAGACATAGTAAACCATTTTGTGCTGTCAGTGATTGCCCTAGAATTTGTTAAAATCAAATTACTTACGTTTTTACCCATTGACACAGATGTCTAAATCTATACATACTGTGTACTGCTCTTCCTTCTGGCAGCACTTTAAATGTAGTAGTTCAAACTGATTGGAAACCTGAATTACAGTTTTTCTGACACTCACTAGAGCTTTCTATATTACTCAGTTCTGCCAGTTGAATTAAATATTACATGAGTCCATATGTTGTTTTCCTAAATTGTATATTCCAGCCAGACTGGCATCACTGCCTTAAACATTGTGCTCTTATTTGCAATTCCAAGCTTTGAGACATGCTTTACTTCTAGGAAATATTTCATAACGTAGCTCATACTCCTACTATTTACTCCTTGCATTTTATTGGGAATTTGTCAAGTCTCATGGATTGTGTAGACTGCCTGACATTTACTAGGTAAGACACATTTGCTGCTTTTATAAAAATTAACAATACAAGGCGTAAGAGATACCAACAAACTCAATGTGTTATTGTGATTATTAGCCACAAAGCAGCATGAAAGACTTTGGTAACTTTTATGGTGAGAAAGAGAGTGTTTGGTTTCAAATCATAAGTATTAGTTTGCTAGGATATTGCATGAACAAAGTTAGAAACAACAAAAGAAAAGCATGACATGATGATGAAATTTTAAGTTTTTAGTTCTAGCTTGAAACAATTTGGGTTTGTTTTACTTTCTATGTTGTCTAATTTGGATACGTCACAACTTTTCTAATACTTTTTGGGGAACTATATATGTGTTTGAGTGCTCTGTGCATACATGTGTATACATATATACATATTATTCATGAATCATACTATTTCTACTATAGTAAGAAGTTTAAACTCCCGCAATAATAGATTTCACAAAGGAGGAAATAAAGTACAGAAATTATATTTCAACATTTAAAGTATTTTCATTCTTGATATAATGAAGATGCAATCAAAATAGCTAGTTAATGTTTAAAACAATGTTACTATAAAATATGTAATGCCATTATGGGTCCTTAAAATACTCCCATTTGCTTTGCACATAGTCATCATTTTTGCTACCTTTCAAGGCAGTTATAGAAGTTTTCCACGTATTTACAAAGTTTTATCTAAAATATGAATTCTGATGTCAATGTCAGCCGACCGAAAGGCAGGCTCATAAAGCATTATGGCATGCCTTTATCCACGTTTTCCACCAGATATAGTGATATGTGACTTTTGCTTCTTCCCCTAAGTAAAAATGAACATGAATATTAAAGATTTTCAATCATTTCAGAACATCAAAGCAGTCATGACACCACAGCTAAAGACAATCAGAAAGGGAACTTCCAGAAATGCTCAAAAAGTGGAAAGCATTAATGAATAAGTGTGTTCAAATCAAGGAGAAGCATGTTGAAGGAGACTGATGATAAAGTGCTTTTAGTGTAATAAATTTTCTTTTAAGAATTTAAAAATTCAAGGTTTATTTTAATCATATATATATATATGTTCTTGCAAATGTGTTTAAAGACTACCTCTCTATTTCTCATGTTACAAATCTATAAGTCAAAGAAGGCACTGCAGTAGAATTGGTCCAAGTACACATTGTGAGTCATTCCCATCCCATATTTCTGTTATGCTGTTTCTTTGCTTCAGGTAGTACTTAATTTTGAGAATACTAACTTGTCATCTTGATGATTAATGCTTAGAATAGTTAGCTTTCTATTTCCAGTTGGCAAGCATGTTTCTATTGCTATTCTGTTGTTCAGCTTGTGGAGATGCTAATAAGACAAGGCACTGTCAATTGATTATAAAATATGGTATGAGTATTCATACCATATTCATAAGTATTCATAAGGTGGAAGTATTCATAAGGATGAGTGATGTGCTTTAGAAAATGCCACAGTTGACAATGAAATACTTAGCTTCATAATTTGGGGGCTAAGAGACAAGTTTAATGGAATTTCATTTACATTAAACAAAATGGTAAGCAACTGCCATTTTTATATATACACTGTTTTATACATTAGAAAAATTGATGTTTCTTACAGAATTGTGAGGAAATGTCTAAGTAGGAAGCATCAGGAGTCTATCTCCTCTGTGGAAAAGAACTGCATTAGGAGGATCTATCAGATACATAGCAAATACTATGGAATTTTTAAGAATATTGTGTCTTACAACTCTAAAGAAAGGCTTGGATGGTAAACTACATTTAATTTTAGTGAGTTTTAGCGTGAAGCTCAATAATAGTGGCATATTACCCACCTTGCAGCCCATGGCAGGTGGTGCAGGAATTGCAGGAGGAGCTTACCCTGTCATATCGGAGCCACAACAGGCGTTAAAGAACCTGTTCTGCAAATATGCTGGATCTATGTTGGGATAGCTGATTATAGTTTCGCATGATAGACATGTAGAAACAAGCCCTTTCATTATTGCAAATCCCACTGCATCCCTGCACTGTTGCAAACTGGTCCCTTTCAGATAAAATAATTTCAGTGAATGTAAATGTCAAGTACATTTTTTATTCACCTTCTCATTTTGTTTTTGTTTTGTACCTATATATGAAAAAGATATTAAAGCCTAGACATTATATATAGAGACAGAGAAAAAGAACAAGTCTGGAATGAAAAGAAGAGAAAGTGATAGAGTGCATATTTGAAGGAATAATGGCCAAAAACCTTTTAAATTGTATTAAAGGCATGAATAGAAATATCCCCAAAACAACAGCTAAGATACACTCAGAGATACTCATATGGAGACGCACTATAATTAAACTCCAGAAAGCCAACAGACTCCTGAAGGCATAAAGGAGAGTTTCAATAATACTATCTGAAAAATTTCTCATCAGAGACTCGGGAAGCTTATTATATCCAAATTTGGGCTACGATATTCAAATTTTAAAAGAAAAAGATCTGCCAACAAAGAATTGTATATCTTGTCATTTAGAGTTAAGAAAGTAAGGTATGTTCAAATACACAAAAACTGAATGAATTGTTTGTTATTAAATATGCCCATTAGAAATGTTTGTGGGAAATCTGTAGTTTGAAATGAAAGGGCATTACACAAAACTCACACCTAGGCAAAAGAGTAAAGATTTTTGCAAAGGCAAGTACATGAACGGTGACAAAGTTAATATTATTGTAACATTTTGTTTTCCACTTTTTGTTTTCTATGTGATTGAAGGGAATAACACAATTAAAATCATATAAAACACAGTACTGTTATAGCTTTCACTTGTACTTTACATCTTGTTTTCTACATAAATTAAGAGATAAAGAAAAAACAGCTATCTCTTTATAATTTTTGATATATAGCATATAGACATGTAATTTTATGAAATAAATAGAAGAATGAGTAAGTTGTAAATGATCAAATTTTGAATGTCACTGACATTGCCATTAATTCACATTAACTTATGTATATTAAATATATTCTTAATATCAAACTAGGAAATAGTTATAGAATGTATAGGAAAGAATTGAGAAGAAAATATGAGTTCTTCACTACTAAAAAAGAAATACAATTAAAAAATTTATGATTGTTAATTGTGATATGTCAATTTGATGTAAGAACAACATAGCAGTAAATTTTGAATGTGTCTGGGAGTGACTGATGAGCTAGGCCATCCTGGATGTAGGTGGCATCAGCCAATAGACTTGTGGCTTGGACAGAACAAAAAGAAACAACTTCTTTTAGGAGGAGCTCTGGTCTTTGCCATTGTCTTCCGACAGTGGTTTCCCATTTCTGCATCCTCTGAGCCTTTCGATGCACTCTTCATCCTCTGACAGAGACCTGAGCTGGTGACTACAGTGAGGTTTCAGGCCCGCCACCGTGGATAGTTACTGGGCCCTTTTGCTCACCAGTGCACAGACAGACATTTGGGGTTATCAGCTTCGGGTTCTGTAGACTGCTGTTGGTGCTCTTCCTCTTCTGATTCAGTAAGCTAACCTAAGAAATCCCTTGTACAACAAAATAAGAATTTTGTATTTTGTTCCTCTAATGAACCCTAACTAATACAGTGATCTGGAACTAAAGGAAATGGGGGTCTAATAGGTGCAATATATAGAAAACATACAGTAACATGACAGAAATCATTTCCTTCTCGGTAGTAACATTAAATATGAAATGGCTGTACTCTCTAAACAACACACAGGTAGTAGCAGACCTGAAGAAGACATAGTTAAAAAACTAGAGGAATATAACAATGTTCTCATGGATTTTTAATTCCCAAGTAATTGTAATGGCTATATTAAAGATTATGTTAATAGAAAATACAAATGACCCATTTGTATTTTGCTATCTATAAAAATGACCCATTTGCTGTCTATAGGAGATAAATGGGTTGAAAGTGAAAATGTGGAAAAAGGTATCTGTGTTTGAAACAGTAACCAAATAAGACAAGGACTGGCAATCCTAACATGAAAGGTAAATTTTAAATAAAAAAGGTTATGTCCAGGCAGGTGGTGAAAGTTTATAATCCCAGCACTCAGATGGCTGAGGCCAGCGAATCACTGAGTTCTAGGCCAGCCTGGCTATAAAATAAGTTCCAGGCAGCCTGGCCTACATAGTAAAACCCTGTCTCAAAAAGAAAAAAGAAACAAAACAAACTAAAACAAGAAAACAGGTTATAAAAGTCTAAGAAAAGGATTATATATTAACAGAAGTTTCAATACAGCAAAAAGCTATGTTTATAAACATTTTCTCACCTAACAACAAATCATTAAAATATTTATAGCAACATTCTTAGAATTAAACTGAGGAACACAGAGCTACAAGAATAGCTTGAGACATTACTTCACTCCCATTATAAACAGAATAATAGATATAAACTTAGTAAAGAAACAACGTAATAAGCCAACTACATCTAAGAGATTTATACATAAACTTCAACTGTAGGATACACATTTCTCCCCAGTTAACCTGGAGAGTTTTCCAAGATAAACTGTATGCTAGGCCATGTATTAAATTGCAATTAGTTTTTAAAAGATATATATTATAAAAAGTATCTTCCCTAAAATGTGAAATAATCACAAATCAGTGACAGAAATAAAGTTAAATAAAATCCAAAATTTGTGGAAAATCAATGTACATTTAAAAGACTAATAGATCAAAGAATAACTTCTTCATTGTTATGATCTAATCATCTCCTCAAAGCTCTACCAGTACAGTCATAATGGTGATTAAGAAAGAAGATAAGAATTTGAAGGACACATTTTTTAGGCTATAGCACCTTATTAATCAGAGAGTTATTCATAGTGATTAACCAAGAAGTACTCTACGTGCACATATTTAAATGAATGGATGAATAAAATATGATATATACTTATAATAAATAGACTTCTTTCCAGTCTTAAAAGTGAATGAAATTCTGACATATGCTGCAACATACAGGCACTGTTTTGAGGATATTTTTCTAAATAAACAAAGTAGCCCCCCCCAAAAAAAGGGTTCTTTATGTTTCCACTTAAATAAAATAACAATAGTCAAAATCACACAGACAAAATGTAGAAAGATGGCGGTCAGGGGCTGCAGGAAGGGGTGAGTGATGAATGTGTTTAAGGGGAATAGGTTTTAGTTTTGTAATATGTGGATATGTAGAATTATGTGGATGAATGATGGTTATGATTGCATTATATTCCAAATTATATGCAAGTTGTTGAACTGTGTAATTAAATATGATAAATACTGTATGTTGATTCACTGCAGCAAAAAAAAATGAAAACAAAAATGCTAATTTCTTTCTAAAGAAATAAAATGTTGCATCTTCTTAAATATCAATTCATAAATTATCTTAAATCATTCAGAAATACTACATTGTCATTATTAATTTATTTAAAAATTTTTGTATAGCTACATATTATTAAAATGCCAAAAATCTCAAACGTAAAGATTATATATTTTTCATTGCTATTACCTCTGTCATCAGTGTAAGTTCTAGTTAGATAGTCCAGTGAAAATAAAAATACTTAACATAATGTTTAATATAGCCATTACAATTACTTGGGAATTAAAAATCCTGAGTAACTTGTTATGTTCCTCTAATTTTTAAACTATGTTTTCTTTAGGTCAGTTTAGCATTTCTTTCACTACATTTATCATTTCTCCTTTTACCTGGCAAACTATTTCTGATTTGAGTTCTTTTATAGCTTCACGGAGTTGTTTCTTTACTTCGATTTCAAGAATTTCGGGTGTATGGCTTATATTGTCCATATGCTTGCTTGGGTTGGGCTTGAAGTTTGAGATTGCATTTTGCTCTTTCGTTTTGTCATTTTCCTATATTTCCGGGTTTTGAGTGATGTTTCAAAGCTCCCCCTATGCTCTGAGAATTACCTGGCCCACTTTTGGCTCCTGGGGCAGACTGCAGGCAACTGCTAGCTGCTTGGAGTACTCTGGGTGTGAGCCAGTTAGGCCTGTGGGGCCTCCCGTGCATGCTCCGGTGATTTTAAATGCAGGGTGTGGTCTTACCGCCTGGGAGCAAAGTTCCAAGATTTCCCTGTGTCCTGGGATTCAACCGGCATGCATTTTCAGGGACTGGGCGAGTACATTGTTATGAAATGTGTCTTATATATCGAAATATTAATATTTATTTTGCTTATATTATTACTTTACAAGATAATATTGTTCATATGAATATTTGGGAAATTTACATACAACTTTTTTCACATGTATAACTTACTATCAAAATATTAATCTCTCATGAATTTGTAAGGCAAGCGCTATAGCAAGGTAGTTTGTGCTATAGCAAGATAGTTTGTTTTCACTTACTGTACTTGTTTAATAGTTTACACTTCAAAATTAAGCCCTGGGATATGGCTGTTGCTGAATTACAGCTCTCAGTCTTGGTATTTGTCAGATTTCCTAGCATCACTATAGACTAGAAATGCTGAGTCTTTTATTTGTTTTTAACTTAAAAATGCCTTTTGAAATAAAAAGACCTGCAGTTTTGTGATAATTATTGAGAAAATACATAAAAAACTAAAATTTATAACTTGTAAATGCTTTGGGTTAGGCTTGAGGGTATATTGTTAATTTCCCAATGTAATTTAAGAGCTGGACAATTCCCAGTCAGCAGAATAAAGCAGGGGTCTCTAGAGAATTTGCAGTTACTTTTTAGTCTTTTTCATCTGGTTAGTACTTTCCTCTATCAGGATAAGCAAAGAGGAAGAATTTGCATTATATGCCTGTGTTATCTGGATTACCATTTGAACAAATTTAATTACTGCTTTAGTCAAAACAATATATGTTTCAGATTTGACAAGGTGAAGAAAATAGTTGGTTTATTACTCCTTTTTTAATATAGCAATATTTTTATTTCTGACATTACACTTTGTAATGCAGCTGAGTTATTATTAAAACTGGGTTTAACAAAGATGTGCTAATGATGAGTTCACTGATGCTGCATCAGGACAAAAATAGGTGATCTGTATCTAACTTTATGTTGATGATACAGTGGGAAATATGTTTGTTTAAAAGACCATCTGCTATTTTCAGGTATTTATATGCAATTCTATGGTGGATCACTAAACTATCTTAGCTGTAAATTCAAAAACACCATATGATATTAACAGTGATAAAGCCCCTATCTGCCCCTAAATATTTGTCAAAGAGCTGATTTTGGTATGCTATTTATTTGAAATGGCTTTGGTTGCCTTAAGTGTCTTATTCTTTAACATATGTTTGCTTCATTAACGTATTAGGCTCATCAAGGTCAATATTTTAAATTTGAATTAAAAATATAACAGGAGAATGAAACAGTAGCTTATTCAAAACCTTGAGTTATATAAGAATGAAAATCTCATTGTTTTTGTTGTTGTTTTATTTTGCTTCATTTTTCATTTGGCTTTATTTTTGTGTGAAACAGTCCATGCCAAAGTATGTTATAAATCTACGGCTTTATGATTTTTTTAAATCATCAAGAGAATTATTGACAAAATACAATTTATTGGGTTCCCTAATGGTCATTTTAACATTATAATTGTCTCTCATTTTTTAGAGACTTCCTTCAAAAGTAACTTTAAAAAGCTGAGCACTTCTAAAGCAGTTTGTAAATATATGCTCTATGTCGTTACAACACTAGAGTATTTCTTACTCTCATGCCCGTAACAGGTTGGAAAACTGAATAGGTAGTCTCAGTATTTCTGCTTCAGAAATTTTTTGTTCATGGATCACAGCCAGAATAGAAATCCTGCTTCACTTAGCATCATTTGGTGTTACAGGAGAAACCCTCTAGCTTCAGCATACAATCTCTATCTTCCTGTTCCCTCCACTTAGAAACAGCAATACATGCAGATTGTTGATGCAGAGAAGACCAGCTTGGAGCCCCCATCCTAATGTTTCTTGGTATTTTCCTGTAGCTAGCACTACTGTTTCCCTGCAGAGTTGCCTGGGAAGGTAATCAAGTTATGCATTTTGGAAGTTTGCTACACAAGAATATTCTGCATATTTCTACATTTAAACATAGTTTTTTCAAAACATTAGATCATTTCTTGGCTTATGTATCATTCCTCATTTCCTTCCCAAAATATAAATACTACTTAATTATTATGGTTTATGTCAGTATCCCCCAAGTCTCATGCAATCATGGACATGGCTGTATCTAGTGTTTGTGATTGGTTCATTGTCTAGCACTTGGATTGGAGGTGTGAGTGCTACATTTGCCACAGGTGGAGCCAGCATATAGTGTAAGGGCAGGAAGAAAGGATGTTTCTCTCTCTTGCCTGTTCCTACCTTGCTTTTTGCAGCTGGCCAGGAATGGCAGCCCACCATGCTACCCTGGAGCCAACTGAATATGGACTGAAACCTCTAACGTGTAAGAAATAAATCTTCCCTTCCCTAACTTTGGGTGTCAGGTTTTTTGTCTCAAACATGAGAGAGAAAAGTAACCAAGACAATTATAAAAGTGTTTTTAATATATTTTGGATAATGTGTTTAGCAAAAAATATTTTCAATTTCATCTCTGACTCCTACTCTATATGTTTAGTAATATTTTTATTGAAAATAAGGGCTTCACTTTGTAATGGATTGATGAGTCAACAAAGAAGCCACTTTGCTACTTTATCAAAAATTTGTCAAGAAGTTAGTATTATAAAATATTTGCTTTAAATGATCATTTTCTTTGATGGTTGTTAGGTAGAGATAAGGCATTCTTGATATTTTATCTAGTTTTCCTGAGGAGAGAGAGAAACAGAGAGAGACACACAAACACTAAAAGCTGAGCTAAAACTGCATATTACATTTGGACCAGAAGAGCATCATAAACCTCATAATGACCACTTAATAAAATTAAATTAAACTTCATAACATAGAATGTTAAACATCATTAGAAAATAAATTTGCTAAAATTTATTTGACAAGGTGTAAAATGGAAGAAATGATGATATTCTACAAGTTGTTAGATTTTAAATAAAATTGAATGTATGATATAAATGAAAAAAAATGATTACACTGCAGAGAAATTGCTCCTCATTTTTTTCTCAACATACATAATAAGCACAAAGACCTTTTTACAGAGGCTTGGTTAGAAATGTAAATTATTTTCCATTAGCGGTATTATTTTCAAGATTATTGAGTATTTAAGTAACCTTTAATTAGTGTATGTGAATAATTCTCTCTTCATCAACTATAAATTTGCCTTGGCAGCTAGAACAGATGACTCAGACATTGACCTCTGAATTTCCTCATTAGTACCCAATATTACAAGTGCTTCTCCTGAACCAAATGCAAACTTTAAATGTAAATTGACCACTTGATGAAATGAGTAAAATGCATCCAAATGCTAAATGATATTAAAGAAAAAAAATAAGAAAGGCAAATCGATCTGATGAAGTTTGGCTAAATGTAAGTTATTATTATCAATCATAAGCAACAAACTAATTTTTAAAATGTCAGGAGGAAATTTGAACTTTTAAAAGAAAAATAAGTACTTTATTAATAAAAAAGCAATAGAAAATGGAGTGTTAGCAACTTTATGCTATTCTCATAACTAGAATAAATAGAGTGCTAGAGACTTTATACTATTCTCATAATTACAAAGACAAAAAATAACCTTATTGACAGTTGAAGCATTTAAAATTCTTCCTAGGTCTGTATAACTAAAGTTTGTACAAGTTAAGTTGATTTTAGATGGTGAAGATTTTTCTCTTACAATTTGAGAGGTGATTGAATTATTGGAATTTCAGTGTCTGAAAAAATGCATTTATTGATGAAGACGAAAGGATATGGTCTTAGAGCTACATCTGTGCAACAATTTTTTACAGGAATAAAACATATGTCAAGTCTAAACTCTTGGTTTTCAACCACACATCATCGATATTACATGACCAATGCCATTTACTGCTGGTTAGTTGAGCCATTTTGAAAGGATACATTCCACCCACACTTCATTACAATTAACTAAGATTATAATTGCTGCTGTATTTTGCATCCAGTCTTCTCCTCCAAGCCTAATGACCAGATGCAGGTATAACAGATGGACTATGTCTCACATGGGAGAGACCAGTTTCTTCCAAAGTCTGCTCTAATACTGTTTTCAGCTTTTGTACATTTGACTTCATTATTTGTAGTTCCTTTCCTGGTAATTTCCTAATATTTGTTTCTATATGTATTTGTCTTAGTTACTTTTCTTATTGCTCAAATAAAATATCTGACTCCAAAGTTAAAGAAGGAAAGGTCTATTTAGTTTGCAGTTTGTAGAGGGTTTAGTTCATAGTTGACTGACTCCAAGGCAGGTAGCCATGGCAAAAGGGCACTGCAGAGGTGAAACAGTTTGTGGCAGGAAGAGGCAGAAAATCAGGCAAGTGACAAAAGACAAGACAGTTTCTGTCCCTTATATCTTGTGTAAAGACAGGTAGCACTCACACCCCTAATCCTAATATTGCACCATGAATCGATTCCAGCATCACATTTTAGAAAATCTATGCCAAACCAATCAGTGGGCTAACTTAGTCACACTCTCTAGATTTGTCACCTCTGAAAAGCCCCACCTGTGACTGCATGAGACTTTGGGGTGACATCTGGACTCAGGTCATAAAAGTTTTTAACTGTCAAAACATCTTTCTATCTTTTCAGTCACCAGGCAGTATCTGCCCACAGCATGTAACTGTAGTTAGGATATAGTTAGGATCATGTAATTCTGTGCTTTAGCTCATTGTTCCTTACCTCATGAACATGTTCGAAATGCAGGGTCTGTCTCATCTAGACTTGTGGAATGCAACTGTGCCCTGTAGATTGATCCACAGGTGAATGAAATACACAAAATTTGCAAAACACCCACACTAACACAGTTCATTCAACGAAAAAGGCAAAATGACTGTGTTGCTATAGTCCCTCAAGTCATGTAGTTGGAACTAGGTGGATGCAAAAAGCTTGGGTTAGTCAAGGAAGTCATTCGCTTTCTACTGTTTCATATGTCTGATGTGTACATTCATAGGGTCACATGAGCACATGGCCCTGAAGAACACTGACTACTGAGACTCCAGCTCTTCAAAACAGCTCTTCTACTACACATTGCTGTTTTATCATTTGTGAGCCACAGTATGTTACTACAGCACCCAAACATCTGAAATGATACAAAAGTTATTTTTCTGCAAAATAAGCTAATAAATATTCATTTGCTAAAGCATTTTATTTTGTGAAACCTATGAAATAATATTTTACCATTAACAGTACAGAGATTGGACATGTGAACTGTTAACTAAGAAAACAATCCCATCCATTGACAGAGGAGGTGAATATGTGCAGGTATTTTAAAAAGTGTAATCTAGATACAGAGGGTTTTTTTTGTTGTTGTTGTTATTTTGTTTAGGAAGCCAAAGACAACTTCCTCCATTGTGTATAGTATGTGTGTGATATTTCAATGCCATGCACTTTCAACATGCCTACTATGGTTAGAAGATTTCAATATATAATTCAGGGTCAAAGGGTAAGATTTTGAATTTTTTCTCCATCTATGCCACTGATGCCATTACAAAGCAAGAAAAAATGTACAATAAGGGTGTGAGGCAATTTATAAAATGCATATGAGGAATGTCTGCCACGATGAAATAAGTCTGTTATTTCAAAATAAGACTTTCCTGAAGAAAAAACATTTGTCATTTTAAAATTTTAAATAAATTAAAGTCTTTATAATAATGAGGATAGCAAATTAGTGGTAGGTTAAACATTGCACTATATCTACAAGGGATTTTTGCCCCTTACTATTCTATTTTTTATATGTTCCTATATGGGGGAAATATCACTGATCTGTCACAACAATTAGTACTGAGTATATAGAGAATGATGAGTGATCAGTCATTTCTTATACAAATAAATTGGTAGCGCTAATGCATATCCAAAAAAAAATTATGACATTCCATGATGGGTGTGGTGGCACATACCTGTTAACCCTAGCTACTTCAAAGGCCGAGGCAAAAGTCTCACAAGTTCAAGTCTGACCTAGGACACTTAGTGAGACTGTCTCAAAACAAAACAACAACAAAAAAAATAAAATAGCTGATGATGTTGTTCAGCACTCCATGGCTTCTATCTATAGTACTGAAAAAAATGGTACTACGTGTAAGTGAATGTGTATTCTACCATTCATAAACATTCTATGCTTCCAATACACCTTTCAGGAGGCATATATCTCTGTATTGAGTTCTGCTACAAAATATCATTTTATTATAAATTTGTCATGTGTACAAGAGTTGGGGATATAGCTCAGCAGCACAGTACCTGGTTGGCAAGCCCAAGGTACTGAATTCAATTCCTGGTACAAAAAAATGTGCATCATGTACATAAAATATAATTTTCTAATTTATAAAAAAAATAAAAAATTTCCAGGAAAATTCAACTCAACATTAAGAATAGTAAAACAACCAAACTTCATTTCTAGGAATATGTCCAGATTATTATTTAAAAGAGTAAACTTTATTACTAACCATTCTACTTACTATAGTTTCTTTGCAAATTTCCTAAAGACAATTATTGTTAAGAATGAATGTTTCTCTGAAATTGTTGTTGATTTGGGAACTAAATAAATGCTTTGAAATCCTTGGAATGTAATCATTTCTCTTTCTTTGAGTAGTATACTTCTTTTAAAATTTCAGAGAATTAAATACATTTTTGGAATTTTGAATCACACACATGAATCAAAAATAGAATAGTATTATCTCTCACGAATTTCTTGGTTCTAGTAACGCTTCTGATGTAAAAAAGAAAAATCTCTTTCATAGCTCAAGAAACATTTAAAAAGTTTTGTTCATAGAATTGCTCTAAAGACCCAAATGGTTTATCATAGAAAAGTTGATTCACAAATGTACATTTAAGCACCTAAACTTGACAAATGACTAGAATACAAATTTATGAATGTTAGTTAAGACATTTTCTAGACAGTTATGTGGCTAATTCGTTATGCTTCCCTAATCTGCATTTCAAAGTTCTGTTAATACACACAAATTCCTGTGATACATGAGGTCATGAAGCCTAAAGTGGTCTAGTGTCCTTGAAAGATAGAGGTCTTGATCTTCATATCCTGTCAATGATTAGTTTTTCTCCAATTTCATTTTGTTCCTCTGCAGTGACACATTTAGCAGTGACACATTTGATTTTAAAATACTTACCAGCATAAAAGTATCAGTTTGAACTCACTTACAGAAGGAATATACTGGTCCAAAAGTTAGTTTCCTTCACATTTAATAACTCTGAAACTTCACAAATTATGAAGAAAATATTTTGCCTGTAATGTTTTAGAACTAAGGGAATATGAAATTTAGAGCTCATGGACCAGAATCAAGCATAAGTTTCTAAGAAAATGAACTACCTGGAGCTTTACATGTCTACATAGAGGAAACAAGCAGGAGGATTAGCATCATGACCCCTTGTTATGTAGGACAGCTACATCAGGAGTGGTCATGACAAAAGCCTCCTTGACCCTGCAGAAATCACATATCAGGTGTTACCCTTTCCTAGTACACAAAGAGTTTGCATCTCTCAGCTATGACTTTCCCACTGGTAGTATGGTGGCATCAACTACCTGAGTCTCGATAGCTAACCTTTGACTTGTCAACATTTAAAAACAGGAATAGTTCACAGGACTTTCTGTCTTAAACCAAAGGAAATGCCTGGTTAAATTTCCTAAGATCTTGTGTTAATAAAATGGTGTCATGACTTGTTTGATGCTACGAAGTTTTTATCCATGAAATCGACCATAAAAAAGTCCAAGGCAGATAGCAAATTCAGAACAAAAATTGAGATTATACAAGATTTTATTATATGTCATTGGTCACTAATGCCTATTATTGTATGCAAGTATTAAATATTCCACTTTCAAACAAACTTCAAATTTATATTAAGCACAGTCTTAGAAATGTACAGGAATATAGTTTCCAGATTTGAAAAAATGTGTTTTCCATAATGTATTCATACATATACCTTTACTTCTACTCAATAGTAATGAGTATATTTTTCAAATAATTAAAACTGATGAGGTCCTGTAGTCTTTCTGAATGCAAGTAGATAATTTATCTTGAATGTATTCATTTTTCCTATACTATACAAAAAAAGCAAATGTGTGCTCACTGTATATTTTAATTCAATTCTGTTCTCCACAATAAGACATAATGTGTAGGTATTACATAATTACTGCTGTAAAGTTGTACTTCTGGAAAAGTATACTAGATGGAAAATGTTCATGTCTTTCTGTGATGATCAGAGCTGCCACAAGCAATACCCACATACCAGCTTTAGCACCTGACATTTACACCTTGATAGATCCAAGGAACAGCTGCTAGAACTCAATGACAAGTCAAGGTTTTAAAGAAACTTGGAGTATTTGGTGTCAAGTGCAGTCAAATGCAATGAAAGATGAGAGTAATATTAAAGAAATAAAAAATAATAAAGAAAGGGAAGATCTATACTAAATACTCCAAATGTCAGAAAAAAGATACATTGTGACTGAAAGCAAAATGTAGCTATAGTATGGTACAATATTGGAAATAGTACAATGCTGGAAATAATTTGGGAACTACAACACTCATTTTCATTGATATGGACAATTTTTTCCTCTATTCTCTTTCTTTCTACCACATATAAGCAAATATTTTCCTTTTTTATCCTCATGTTTTATTCTTTGCCTTCTGTCAGTCTTTAAATTATCTTTATCCATGCTCAGGTATTGCTTTCCAAAATCCCTCAGGATAGAGCTGTGTTGTAGTCAGAGGTTGTAAGGAGAACAATTAGAATATGGAGTTTATAATATTATTTTTATGATGGGCACCCAGAGTTAACACAAGAAAATGCAGGAAATCTGTCCACAACACATGGAATATTTAGCCAAGCTCCTGAATCCCACAGCAATGTCCCACATGAGTCCAGATGAAGACCCAGAGCTCATGACAATGCCTCCCGTGAGTCCAACGGGAGGTCTAGAGCTCAGAAGAAGGGTTCATGCCAGTCTCTTTAAGGATCCGTGCTGGAAATGCCCAAAGGTCAGTGGTAGAAGCTAGGAAATCTGTCATTGGGGTGAAGGAGCTGTGCTGGTAGGTTGAGGGTTTTACACTGGAGAAGTCACAGTCACAGCCAAGGCCAGGGCTGTTCTGAAAAGCACCACAGCCATCCTCAGTGACACAGAGGCCCTGAGTTCTTCTGATGATAAGCACAGTAGAGTACATGCCAGAAAGCCAGCACGATGAGTTCATCCTAGAGATTAAACAGCACACATCTTCCCCCTCCAGAGCCAAAAAACAATGCTTAATGTGAGGACTAGAGCTTCTCCAAGAAAATAAATGGCTCAAACAATAACATGTAAAAAAACTCCACAATGCCTCAATGCCTTAATGCCTCTCTTCTCCACATCTCTATTTGTGCTGGCGACTTTCCTCAGGTAAAACATCTACGCTCAGCGTCCTGTTGATTTAATTCATCTGGCATTAAGTTGACCACCAGTTTTTAATGCATAACAAGCTGGAAATCCACTTTTACAAATAAAATTTTTCCACAAGTCACTTTATGAAATATTTTGATAGTAAAGGCAGAGTTCAGGAATCTTTATGAAAAAGGAAAGAAAATTCCAATGAAAATAATAACCAACAGCTAACTGTAAACTTCAATAAATATAATATAATACATATTTCAGGAAAACATGAATTTAATTCATAAGGGAAATTATGCTTAAATTAGACAATCAAAATATTGATGAAGTGAAATTTTGGACAAATCAAAAAAAATGAAACAATACTGAAAACCAGTAAAATTGTATTAAGAATTAAATAATCCTTAAAACCAGAAACATGAAGAATTTTTAAAGAAATAAGCTGTGATTTTTATTTCTAAAGTGCATGCATGGGGAATATTAAAAATATGACTAAAATCACATAAATAAATTATGATACCACTATCCAATCTTGAGTAGCATTAATGGTCACTCAGGATGATCTCAGGGTGACAGCAAAAGGTAATGTATTGACTAAGAATGGCAGAGAGACCCTCTAATCTGGCAGGAAATAAGAGTTTGTTAAATCGGGAGGGATAATCTGTCTATCTGCGGTAGAGATACAAGTGTACCTATCTGGTATTATTCTTCAATTTCTCTACTGTTTGACAGTGTAATATGTTTAGGGATTTAAAAGAAGGCAGTGAAATGTCTCCCTAAGGCCAAAGACTTGTTTTCATATGGCTGAATTTTATGTGTTTTTATGGCTCCAGAACTGGTGTAGAATTATTGTACTTGTCTAATACGTGACCTTTGGAAGACTTGTTAGTGGCCTGAAAACAAAAAACGCACTGTATTACATTCTCCCCTTACTGGCATGGTCACCTGTCACCCTGGCATTTGTTCAGAAAAAGAACATTACAAAGGGCACTTTCATACATGGGAAAATACATCATTTTTTAAACAATACAGTTTGTTGTGTACCACTTGCTATCTAATAAATGCTTTAGGATTAATGTGGGTTAATATAGACTCTTACATTCTTTGTTATAGAATCCTGTTGGTTTCTTTTGTACACTAGATTTATGAATCTCCACTAGGCCAAGTTGTTCAACCTCTCTGAACCATAATGATCACCTATAGTGTACGATAATAGCTATCTCTGTAGTTTTTGTAATGATTAAGTAAGGTTAAGTACAAACATTCTTGACACATTATAGGAGTGCTATAAATAGCATTACCATTGTGTGCTGATGCTATTTTTAACTTTTACCCAGAGAAGTGAGTATATTTATGAGTGAGCACATACATAATATTCACCGCTGAGGTTTTAAAGAAAGTATTTAGACATGTAATAGACCAACAAAGACATTTTTATTTAAAGAACAAAATTGTATAATAGCATAGTGAATTGAAAAATTCCTTGAGGAATTTTAGATATTTTATAACTAGTCAATAAATACAGACTTTTTATTTTATTTTGAAATTATTATTCCATTTCTAAAATGTAGAAAGCATATCATAAAATTATTTTTGTCTTGTAAGATGAAATATGTAAGCAAACTAATTAATTACTTGATTAAAGATCTATTTTATATACTTATTTTTCACCTCATTCAAATATTTTTAAAATTTTTTTAACATTTTCAGCTAATGAAAACATAACATTGTATGTATTAATGGGTAATATGTTATGTTTTATACATGCTTGAGAGAGTAATATTTAAATCAGGTTAAATGTATTTATTTCTTCAAATATTTAGTATTTCTTAAGGTTGACAAATTTTAATAGCCTTCTGCATAACTTTTACAATTTAGTTATTTGTAATTACTTTATTGTGCAAGAAGATACCAAAACTTTTTACTCAGAACTCTAGTACCCATTGATCAATTGATCAATTTCTGTTCATCGTTCCTGCTCATTAACTCTCCCTGTTTCCAATAATTACTATTCTACTCTCAACTTTTTTATACTCCACATTATAAGTTAAATGACACAGTACTTGTCTTTCTGTGCCTTGTTAATTTCACTCAATATGATAATCTCCAACTCTATCCATATTGGGCTAGTGACAAGATTTCACACTTTTATGCATACATAATATTCTACTGTAACTATTTTAACACATTTTCTTTATCTATTTATCAGATGATAGGCACTTTGTTTGCATGTCTTAACTATTGTGAATAGTACTGCAATGAACATGGGAGTGTATATATCTTTTGGATAAACTAACTTCATTTCTGTTATGGTTTGTGTCTAGATATCCCACCAATGCCTCATGCAGCCATGGGAGTGGGTTTCTAGAATTCATGATTAATTCATGAATTCCAATATTGGTCCAATATTAGGATTATAGGTGTGGGTGCTACACCCACTCCTTATATACAATATAAGAAACAGGAAGAGTTTTCTCTGCACTCATACCTCCCTTTTTGTTCTTGCTGCATTTGCTGTCTTCTGCTGCCATCAGCTGTGGTCCTCTGCCATGAACCACCCTGCCTTAGAGACAGTCCATTATGGACTGAAAGCTCCATAAACAATGAACTAAATAAACTTTCCTTCCTTCATTTGGGGTGTTGGATATTTTGTCTCGGCCCCAAGAAAAAAGTAACCAAGACAATTTCCTTTGTATATAAACTTGTGTGGGATTGCTGGATCATGTGATAATTCTAATTTTAATATTTTGAGGAATTCCTATACTGTTTTCCATAACGAATGCATCAAATTTTTACCAACCACAGATTGCACATTATTCTTTCTCCACATCCCCACCAATATCTTGATTCTTTCAAAAATAGTTACCTGTTGGAGGTAGATTATATGTCTCTGTAATTTTGATTTTGATTTGCCAGATGACTAGAGCTGTTGAGGATTTTTCCTTTTGTCTGTTGGCCAACCGTGTGTCTTATTTTGAGAAACGTTCATGTGGATCTATTGCCCATTTTTTACTGAGTATTTTTTTTTTCTTTTTTCCTTTTTACTACTGAGTTTTTCTTTCTTAACATTCTGGAAATTAACCCCTTGTAATATGTATAGAGGTCACATATTTTCTCCAATATTATAGATTGTCTCTTCACTCCTGATTAATTCCTTTCTTGTGCACATATTTTAATTTGATATAGTTCCTTTTGCTTTTTTTATTTTTGTTTCTTATGCTGTTGAGTAATTTTCAAAAAATTCTTCACCATTTTAAGGTTCAAAGTGTTTATTGTTATTTTTTTAGTCTTCAGTTTCATAGTGTTATATTTTACATTTGCATGTTTAATACACTCGGAGTTTACTCCTATCTGTGGTAAATAGGAACTTAGTTCTTTGTGTAGGTGTCAAATTTCTCCACTGTCACTTATTGTCCTTCATCTGATGTGTGTACTTAGCTCCTAGACAGCTGTAGTTTAATTGTCTACAGGTGTACATGTTGACATCTAGGCTTTCTATTCTTTTCCCTTCTATGTGACTATGTGCCAATACCATGCTGTTTTTATTTCAATAGTTTTGCATTAGGTTTGGATGTCAGATAGTGTATCCTTCTGGTTTCATACTTTTGGCTCAAGATGCCTTTGGCTATGGGGTAGAGGGTTGTGGCTCCATAAAAATTGCACAGTTGTTTTTATCTAGTTCTGTGAAGAATTCCAAAGGTATTTTGAAAAAGTTGCATTGAATCTGTAGATTGCTATGGTTGGTTAAGGCATTTTAGTAATGTTAATTCTTTCAATCCATGAACATGGGTGACTTCGTTTTTTGTGTTATCTTCAACTTCTGTCACTAGTGGTTTTCAGACAAATGGTTATTTGATATTTTGAAACTCTTTAACATTTATGTACTAATTTTTGAACTATAAAATCAGGTCAGTAAAGTTATTTTTATATTGTTTTGAAGTTCTAACTGGATAATTTATAAGAAAATGCCTAAAGTTTAAGAAAGTTTAGTATAAATAGCTTAAGAGGAGGGAATGGAATGCTTATAGAAACATTATATGATTCTTTGTGCTGTACCTCTTGCAGTTATAAATCTAACACATGCCTCAATTCTAAAACCTAAGTTAGATTGCCTCTTAATTTATCTTCCTTATCTGGCCTGCAGAATGCATCTTGTTCTAATACCTCCTTTTTTTTTGGACAGAGCCTTGCTCTATAATTCAGGCTGGGCTTCAACTTAGTACTGCATAACCCTGAATGGCTTCAGACTCATATCCTCCTACCTCAGCCTCATGAATGCTGGGATTAGGGCATGTACCATCACATCTGGTTGAAATCTCCTTTTCTCTTCTTCATTTTTGAATATTTTTCCAAGGAGAACCTCAACCATACCTTCTGTGTGAGGAAATCCATCTATAATTCATAAATATACTTGTTAGAAAGTTCACTAAAATGTCATAAAAGTTCTTTCTGAGTCAGGTTTTTTGTTTTTGTTGTTGTCATTGTTGTTATTTTGGTTTTTTTCATTCCCTCAGTTCCCTGAGTCCATCACCCTACATTAGTGTCATCTCAGATTTAGGTAAACAAGCTATGTCATCACATGTTCCTTTTGAGCTGTTTCTACAAGCTAGTTCACCTAGAGAATGCAAAAATTACATTGAATCAATTCTAGACAAAATGTGTACTTCATGTTATTTGATTCTTCTTTAGGACAAAACACAATATAGCTGCACTTTTTAGAAAATATATGTCTACACCAGAGAACTTTAAAAAAGATTGATTATCCCTAGATCTTCCAAAAAGTTATTTTGTGGCTGGTAGTTTTACAGTAAATTGAAACTCATGCATCTACAGAATTTTTAAAACATTTTGAACTGTTTGAATTCATCAAATATTTGAATATTTCATAGTATTTCAAAATATTATTCCTGTTGCTGTACAGAGTGTCAGTATAGATTATTTTAAATAAATAACAGAGAAAATTTCCTTGTTCTTACCTGTAGAGGACTGTAATATGCTTTGAATGTAGTTCTAAGATAAATAAAATCCCTTTTACATGCTATATCCCTGGATACATAAAATTACCATTTTCCTGTTTAAAATACTTTTTAGTAACTCATAAAGAATCCAAAAGAAAACTTCTGAAAATTTTACTTGGATAACTTTGACAAGTTTAACTTCTATATCCAAGAAATTGATGAAAACACCCAAGGAATAATAATCCCCATAAACCAAATAATTCCACCTAAAATTCGGCAGCTGTTGACACCGTAATATTTCACAAGAGCTTTACAGGGTGAACATTTTTAATATAAATGACTGCAATATAATAATGTATTGACTCAGTGAAAAAGAGAATCTGTGATAATTAAAATTAGCGACACGTGAACCTGAGTGGCTAGCTTTAAGAGTAAGAGGAATTCTGCTAAACACAAACCACTTTTGAGAGATACAGTAGATTACAGAGCAACTAATTATCAGCCCCAATCTTGGAAAGACTGTTTCAAACACACTTAGAGGCAGATGCAGTCATCAGCCAAAAATTGATTATTCACAGGTGGATTGCCCACACTGCAGTCTACAGTCACGGAAGATTCCCTTGCTCAGCTGCTGCGCTTCACCTAAGGCAAACTTCAGGCTTCCGCTTGCATTTCTGCAGCTCAGTAAGAATTCCTTACTTTTTGCAAATTATGCAAGGACTTGGACATTCAGGTTGCAGCTTTGCAAAGTCCAGTCAATGTCTACTGGCCTCCCTCTGCTTTCACATTCTCAGATACGGCTCTTCCAAGTCTAGAAGTAAGTGCAGGCCTTCAAACCATTTCTGCCTTGAGCCTCAGCTATTCCCTAAAGAGACAAGCATAAGTTTCTTTATAATCTCCTTCTTTGGATAGATTCTCAGGAGATTTGGAGTCTAGATTGATCCAGAAATATTTTCAATTTTAATAATAAATTATTATAAGATATCCAGGGAAGAAGCAAGAGCACAAAAAAAAGCAAAATAGAAAATCAGAAAGTTTCCTTGTCTTTCTAAACAGAATCAGGAAAATATTAGAGTGACATGTACTTTTGAAAAGTCCTAACATTTAAACAATCAGTACACATGTAAAATGATTATAATGAAGCATTAATGCAAAATTTCATAGTACTACTGTGGATAAGGCTTCAGCAAATTAAGGGTGGTGTGCATCTTTATTAAACTATATTTCCAATGATTAACAAGGTGCCTCACATAGACTAGAGCTCACCAAATAACTACTAATTAAGTAGAGACTATTCACAGAGAGAAATGATTTACTGTACCTTTATTTATAGCTTATAAGAAATCTAAGTTCAAACCAATAAAAAGAAAATAAACTTGGTGATAGTAATGAACAAAATCGTTGAGATAAAGGATAAATATGCATAAAAAATTTCTCAAAATGATTTCATATAATATACTGAGCTGATTGAAATACAGTTTGATTTTTCAATTGAATGAAAAATTATAGAAATTTTGCAACACTAATTTATTTTTCTGGTAAATTTTGATCATAGTTAAGGAGAAGAACATTGATCTCTTTTTAGCACTGTTTTGTTTCTTCCTTTGCTGTGTTCAGTATGCAGCATCACATTTATTCAGTATTTACTTCCTGCAAGGCACTGTGAAAAGATGAAATATTTCCCATAGACAAATTAGCATTGTCATAACAGAAAATCACTGTAAGAAACATGCTCTTCCTAAGGCATCAGGAAAGTTTTTACTGAGTAGGTTATATTCGAGTTGAGATCTGATAGATATAATTTTGAATCAGACTCAGCAGAGTACAACATTGAGAAGAGAATTTTTGTAAAAGCATTTTGTTAGAAAAAATTTCTCAAGGGTGGAAAAGCAGGACAGGTAAAGTAGTGAAAGTTAAAGAAGTATGAATTTTGAGCAAAACAACAAGTAGTAGGCAAAGGGCAACACTCCAAGGAAAATTTCAGGTGTGATATCTTATCCATACAAAACAATAAAAAAAGGGGTTTCAGATAAAGTGTATAGTTTGGCAAAAAGTAATCTTAGGAGATCTGAGCAGGTCACTGACTGTATCTGATTTAAAACTGAAGGCAAACTTCACAAAGGTGCCATGGGGCATTCTAGGCAGAAGGAATATCATGTGCCAGGTCTCTACGATAGATCAAAGCTTTCCAGAAAGTGAATGAAATTCAATGAAAAGGACACAGCTAGGCAGAGGAAGGTGCAAAGTGGAAAAACAATTCCATTCTTGGCCAGGTATGCTGTATGAGCTATAACAATACTCATTACTCAAATCCAAAATTGTCAATGGCTTGATGTCATGAAATTTATTACTCATCACCATTCACTGGATTATTTTGTTGGAATAATCCAGCTGCCTAAGAGTCTTAAATCTTGTGATTATGCTATTTTTTTGTGTTGCCTGCATCTCTTCAGAATAAAGAATAGAGATTCAGAGGACTTCTTCAAACCTGGCTATAAAGCATAGTTAGTACTTTTCCTTATATTCCACTAGTTATCTGATAATAATTAAAAGTTAGGAAAGTAATAGTATGCAAGGTAAATGCCCGTAAAAGCCCACACTATGATGTTTTAGTCATTAACTTTTTCAGTGCATAATGAAACAAAGGTTTATGTGCAAAGATTCACCAATTAACTAGTAAAAAGAGAACAATTGAGATTCATGACCTTCATGACAGGTAGAGAGGAAGAGTAGGATACTGCATGCTATAGTCTACACAAAATAAAATAAAAAGGAGAATATAACAGAGTGAGAATTATCAATATGTTAAATACTTCTAGAAAATAAAATAAGCCTTGAAAATGACAATTGATTAAATAGCACAGATGAGACATTGATGACGTGTAAGAATTGTTTTAGTAGAGTAATAAGGTATATCATTACTGAGAAAAGATTAGAACATTTAACACCATGTCCCTTGAACATTTTTTCTGTTCCCAAGATTCTTGTCAAGTCAAAGAGGTAATCTAAGTGGACATAGCATTAAAGGTCCTGATAAGTCTAAGAAAAGCAAAGTGGAGTTTCCATTTTTTAGCAATCCCTCATATATTTCCCTGTAAGCTTGGAGAAATATTCATACATTGGAAATTAGGGTTGAGAGTAGCAATGGGATAGGTTAAAGAATAATTAATAAATTTTGTAATAATGTTCAGAAAGTTTGAAGAATGAGTTGGCCAAAGGAACATAAAAATTCTCTTGAGTACAGTTGAAATATCAACTGTGGCAAATCATTGTTAATTTACAATGATTTATAGTGCTATTAATTTTCTCCATTAATCTTCTTTAAAAATGTTTACTAGTAAAAGTGGGTAGATGTATTCAGCCAGGATTGGAGTTGTGCTAGATAGGCAGGTGAACACAAACAAGGGCAGGGAAACTTAGGGTATTATCATAAGTATGGTAGAAATTATAGTAAAAGTTATACAGGCCATACCCTAGTTAAAATTAATGGGGAAAGAAATAAGGCTGACAAACTGCAAGACAGTAGAGGTTTAGATGGGCAAGAGGCCACAAAGAGGTGAAGAAGTCTATAGGAGAAGCCAGACAAGCAATTTGAGAAAATGGATCATTAGTGCAAAGATTAAATTACACCTTTTGAAATTGGGGAAGCTTGGTTTGTTTCTGGTGACAACTGATAAGACAGCAGCTGAAGTGAAGTAACTATTGAAGAAATTCATGACAGAATAAAATGCTGAAAAAACAGGGTTTACTTATAAAAATGCTGGAGCCATCCTGGCTAAGCTCAGGCCAAGATGTTCACAAAAGGGAAGAGAAGGCTTGAAGACTGTGAGTGTCCACCAGCAGTTTACTGAGTAGTTACTTTGAACTTTGATTTCTGGAAAGAGCTGATTTTATAAGAGTGAGTAAAAGTGAAGCCCCCATATCTCTGCAGAAATATGGATCAGAGACAAATGGAGACTTAAAGTAAATCTATTGTCAAATAGATGCTGTTGTCCCTTGAACCAAGTTCATCCTTCATATGTTGGCAATGTCAACAAGTCTACTTTATTCAAAGGATCATTCCTATGATACAATTTTTCTGTTTTGCAATGCTTATTAGAAGAAAAACCATGTAATGAGATAGTTTTTGTACAAATCATACATTACTTCCCACTTAAAGATCATTTCAGAAAATTCTGAAATGACCTGAGGATTTTTTTAAAATTTTCAAATTTAGTCATCATTGAATTTATTTACACATTGCAACTTTTGAAATGACTTACCAAAATACTGTAACAAAGTAATAATGTTTTACTTAGTATTTACTATACCTGGATAGACTATTTGCACACAATATTTCATCCAATCCACACAATAAATTATAAAGTAGTTGAATTACCCTCACTTAATAGGTTAAAAAACTATTACACTTAAATGTTATTTAACTAAAATTCAATGGAGCAAGGATATAGCTCAACAGCATAAGTGCCTGCCTAGCAAGTGCCAAGATGTGAGTTTGATTCCCGGTACCCAATCCCCATCTAATTGTGAAAAATCTGGTGAAACCAATATTCTAACCCAAAAATAGTACAACTGTAAAATTTTTTTCCTTTTTTAAAAATTTTTATTTAAAGAGAAAAAAAAACATGTAAAGGGTAGAGACAATACAGAATTTCAGAGAAAAGATAAACAATAAGAAATCACAAGTTGATAAATTACATATTGTCCTCTTAGAAATAGTTGTTCAAGTTACAAAATTAAAGCATACAAAGTAGATCATCAAACAGTGAGAGTGTATACATGGCTACACATACATGAGTCTCTACATGTATTTCTATCCTTTCTGTATTAGAGGGAAAAACAAACATCGTAAGACAAAACAAAACAAATTCCTATAAAAACATGAAACCAAAGAATCGTATAAAACCACAGTACAAGATGATCTACAATGATTGCTGTATTGTTTCTTATTATCTTCAATAGAATTGCCTATATCATCAGGCATAAATGAATATAGCAGTATAATTGAATATAGCAGTACATAACAATATTAGTAAAAAATAAAACATTGTAGACAATACAAAACTTCAAAGGAAGGTAATAATCAAACCAGAGTGGATATTCTAGTGAATCTTGTCATCTTAAGTGCAGTTGCCTATACTCTCAGACTTGATACTATCAATCATAACAGCTTGAATAAAATCTATCAATACAAAACAGTGATATAACAAACCAGACTTGATTACAATCAGTCATGGTAAAACAGTGTAGGTTTTACAGACCTTTAGATTAACTTAATAGGAAATTAAGGATGATTACCGTACTATATTCTGTTATTTTCTGGATTACTGTTTGTACCCTCAAATCTAGTACAGGTAGAATGACTGGAACAGAATATAATACATCTAAGCAAAGTAGTGTGAGTAATGTGGGTTTTTAAATCCTGGTGCATTATTAACAATATAGTGTATCAAGGCCATCTATGTTAGAGATTATAGCCAAACTTCTCTGCCTCATTTCTGCTATGCTATATTTCTGCCTTTGTTTGTCTACTTTTCTCCTTCATTCTACTGCCTGCCCCACTCACTGAGGCCTTTCTGCCACTGTTCCTAAAATCCTGTTTTTTTTTTTTCTCTCTCTCTAGAATGTCCTTCAGTATTCTCTGTAGGGTTGGATTCGTGGTCACAAACTCCCCCAGTTCCTCTTTGTCATGGAAGCATCTTGTTTCTCCATTAATTTCTAGTGACGGTTTTGCAGGATCCATCAATCTGGGCTGGAGGTTATTTTCTTTCAGGGCTTGGAATATTTCACTCCAAGCTCTTCTTGATGTGATGGTCTGTGTGGAGAAGTCAGCAGTGATCCTGATGGGCTTATCTTTATAGGTAATCTATTTCTTTTCTCTGACAGATTTTAATATTCCATTTTTATATTGAATTTCTGGTATCTTGATTATTATACGTCTGTTGTGGTTGTAGGTGGCTGGGATTCTGTATGCCTCACATAACCGAATGCCATTTTCTTTTCCCATGCTTGGGAAGTTTTCCTTAATTATTTCCATGAATAACTTTTGTAATTCGCCTGTATGTATTCCTGCTTCTTCGTTCGCATTTCTTTTTCTTCAATTGTAGATTCTCTTATCACCTTCTAGCCTTTGTATTGTTACTGCCTGTTTCCTTGTTGTTTTTAAGAGATCTTTCCTTTCATCATCACACATTGCAAACTTGTCTTCAAGTTTTGATAGTCTATCCTTCATTTCTTTTAAGGAGTTTTGCCAGCTTTCAATGGAATTTTTAATTTCCTGGTAGTTTCTTTGAATCTGCTTCATGTATTCTATATTTTCTTTATATTCTTTATCGAATGTTTCTCTCCTTTTTTTGTGTTCCTCCCTTCTACTGTCTGTATCTTCCTGAGAGATGCTCCCTGAGAGCATTGCTTTTTTTACTCTACTCATGTCTTGCTTTACCTGATTTAATATTTCAGTTTTGAGCTCGTCTACAAGGTCCCAAAGATATCTTTTAATGTCCATTGAAGCCATGCCTGCTGTTGTGTGTTTGCTGCCCTCAGTCTCCCTTGTTTTTCCCTCTCCTGGATCAGGGCTCTCAGGGATTTAATATTTATTTACATTAAATAATTAAAATTTCATTCACTTCAGAAAGTTATATATTTGTATTAAAATATGTGGTCCCTTGTCCACAAATCATTGAGAATTTTAGTACTTACAAGGCATTAAGTGTGAAGCCTTTCTGTGCATGGAAGTTTGTACTAATCCACAGGTGGTGAAAGTGCGATGTCAGACTTGTCATTCTGAACATTGCCTTCTAATGCAATGGTTACTATAAAAATATACTTGTGTCATTGTAGTGGATGCCATTAATGCTGTTAACTATCAAGCAATCTCCCTAAATAGAATAGCTGTGAAACTGCGATTTTAAAGACTTTGTATCCATTTCTGTGAAGGCTAGTGTTCACCATTTAAAGAGATGCTTATAGTATTTGTACATTCATCTTCCAATAGCCCAACTTCAAAATGTCCATGAATGCTAAATAAAATAAATGAATTATCCAGTTGCCATGGTAAATGAGCAACACAAAGTGCATTTTGAAAAGACATTGACTGAATTTTGCCATCACACAAAACTTGCAATCAATTTAAATCAACATTTACCAATTTGCACCGTATTACAAAATTGGGTACTTAAGCATAAGCAACGTTGAATCTAAGGACTGGAATTGGTATTAACTCCATAAATTATGACATTTCTGTAGTCAGTTCTGGGTTAGTCCTATGAAAAATAATACAGAGGTACCACAGATCACAAATGTTTCTCTTTGCAAGTCATTTGTTTTCAAACAAGCATTTTGCAGAATTTTATTTTTATGGCAAACTTCCCTTTGAAGACAGCCACAACCATGGTCATCACTCACCCACCTCAGTTAAGGAATCTGATCCACTCCACATTCTGGGGAGAATGGCTATGATCCTGTTGATGTGGGTAAGATGGCTGAGGGTGTGTTGGTCACCAAATGTAGAGTTCATAGAAAGGAGGCAAAATTTTGTCAAATGCCTCTATTTGCAAACAGAATTGTTCCTGAACAGAAGTGTTCATGAAATGAGGTATTGTTGTACTATACTTGCTTTAGGAATCTGTTGAATACTTATCATTATGTCTGAATTTATAAAATCTGCTTGGTTACAGTTGAGTGGAGAAAACAGTAAATTTTTAGGGTGATATGCAAGGTATAACTTTGAGGCCCTCATTGAATATATGCTATATTTTATATGGATGTCAAGGCACATATGATCAAAAATCAGGTAACCTCTTTATGGACATGATGTTAGCTGTCATGCTACAGATAAAATGTATAACTACAATAACACAAATACTATTACTCCACAAATGGTTGATTACTTTGCTTGATCTGTCACCCAGAGATGTGAGTTGAGCAAACACTCCCTAGAGGAAACCAACTCTCTTGAGAAAGAACTTGGATTCAGAAAAAAAGAAACAGAGAGAGTGACACTTCCACAAAGATTTGAGTGGTAAATTAAAAAGAATCTTGATGATAGATTAAAATAATACACATCTACCAAGTTAAAGTTTAACAAGATTAGTAACAAATGAGAAAGAATGTATATGATTTCCTATCATATGAAAAATCTTACAGTGTATTGCATGACTGTGCTGAGATATGAAAACAAAAGCCATATGAGAGTACAAATACAAAAGATATGACAAGAGATAAAAGTATTACAATAGTAACAAGTAACAGGTCTTAAATAATTGAATGTGAAACAAGGACAAGAAAAAGCCTCAACCAGAGTTCCAATATGTTAAATAAGTAATAAAATTATGGCTGTTCATAAGTAGAAGAGACACAAGAAATAGAAAATATTTTTGAGGAAAGAAGGTAAGGAAATTAAGTTTGTCCATTTGTATTGGAGGTGACAATCAGAGCATGCAGGTCAGGTTTCAACACATTTATCTGAATTAATATAGGTAGGCAAAGGGTCTCATGCAGGTACATACCAATTTGAAGATCATTTGCATTGTAGTGATAGTTGCAGTCATGGATACTGATGGCATGATAATAGAAGGAAAAAGTGGCTAAGGGTATAAACTGAGGCTCGTCTACATGCAAGTGGAGGAAGTAGTCAATTGTGAAGATGGCTAGGAGAATCAGAGTCATGAAAGTATCTCTACAGTTCCTAATAGAGATGCTTATAGTACTTGTACATTCATTTTCCAATAGCCCAACTTCAAAATGTCCATGAATGACAATTTGCTTATTAAATAGCAGGACTTCAGTCATTATTGCACTTTATCCATCAATACAACTGTTATGTACATCAGGTGGTTTATTTTCTTCCCTTGCAATTTTTGTGATAAATAACAGCTAGAAACATTTCTGCAATTGCCATGTAAAGAGTTTGCTAGTATATCCTTTGGCCAATATTAAAATTCTTTTTTTTTTTGGTACTGGTACTGGTGATCAAACTCATGACCTTGAACTTGCCAGACAGGCGCTCATGCGGCTGAGCTAAATCCCCAGCAATACTAAAATTTTTAATTCCCTTTGTATTTCTTTTCACCCAAATACATTCGTAGTATCATGCAAAACACGAATCCAAGAGGAATATTAATTGTACAATCATTTGATTAATTTTCCTTTATAATGCTCCTGTGAGTCATCTCAGAAAATTCTGGCAATACTGTGCATATCACTGATATACTGCTAATCTTGTTTTTTCCCTTGGTGTCTCTGAAATCATAGCTCAAATATGAATAGAAATATCTGTATTTTAATAGGATATTCTTGCCTACAAACTCAATAATAACTCCATTGTATATTCTAAAAAGCTATTTATGCTTTAAACATAATTCACATTAGAAAATTTAATTTAAAAACCATGAGTTACTCAATAGTAACAAGAATTTCTTCATAAATAGATGACTTTTTATCTAATAGATATGAATTACCCATCATTTCAAATTTATGATAATTTAGTAATAGTATTATACCATGAAAATGAACTTGTAACTTATGAACATTATCATTGGAAGCATCAATGAAATTGGTTGTTAACTTCTTACACAGTTGAAATGCCTTTTATTATTGCTATATTCTGTTCTAACAAAAAATCCATCTGTATTCTAGCAATGAGACACTTTAATAATTTTATATAAAAATTCAACCAATGAACAAGAAAAGGTATTCCTAAATTTAGTTAATCTCCATTTTAGAAGTACTCATAATGGCAGAAAATGAAACTGAAAATATCACAGAGCTATGCACATTTTCACTGTTAGGATTTCTTTGCTAATTGGCAAGGAAATATGCATATTATAGAGGCGCAGAAAGGATATTTTTAGTCAAGATTTTCTAGTAAATGTACAAAAGTAATGTATTATTGTATTGAAAGCCATTTCTATACAGGTAAGGTAATTCATTTCTCTTCTGGTTCAGTTTTTATTTTTGCCTGACCTCTTTCCTTTTTGCATCCATATGAACTCATACATGTGCAAATGATCTACTTGTTCAATGACCTCATATTTGCAGGTGAGTTAACAAGATCTGTAGGCCTCTAGGACCTTTGGTTTATGTTTGATATTGAGTATGTGCAGATTCCTTTTCTTTCTGTTTTGTAAACTTTGACAAAATTTGATATACTTAATTACCTGACCAGTAATAAGTACAGGAGGAAAATATATGAATATGATAACTGAAAATGAAGGAAACAGTGCCAAAAGGATTTAGGTATTTATAGAAAGAGACTAGAGCAAAATTTCTACTTCTGAATCATGTCTTGAACATATTCCTGCTCTGTTTCTCTCTGTTTTTCTCTATTTCTCTGTAGGTCTCTCTCTCTTCTCAGTCTTTCACAAGCTAGAGGTAACTCAGTGACAGCCTTTTAGAGAGATGATGAATGTAATGTAATGTTTCTGAACATGAATTTTAGTTGTGGGAGGGAACCTAATTAACCAACTTAAACTACTTCTATTCAAACACTCCAAAAAGATAACACCAGTCACAAGTGTTAAATATCTGTTTTTGCTTTACTTTGCTTACTCATGCATTTATTCAACATTTGCTATGGCAGTTTATCTAAAATTAGGTCCCAAGTAATTTAAACAGCCATGCCCTTTGTGAAAGATTCAGTAAAAAGCTTTAAATCATAGTGACAGCCATTAGAAGTTGCTTAAAGTAAATGCATTTCTGAATAACTCTAGAAGAAACAATAGAAAAAAAGACCTGTGATTATATCCATAAAGTCCTGAAAGAAATTACTCAGCATTTAAATGTTTCACTTCAAATAATGGAGTTCCATGTGTTGATTCATGTGTTTTATACTGCCTATCATAAGTAGAATAATAGTATTCCTTTATTGAGCATTTATTCTATGTCATATTCAGATTTGGGTACTTCAATGTTATAATATTCAATTTTCAACATTTTTGAATTAAACTGTATTGCTGTTCTCATTTTAGTAATAAGTAATTGCAGCACAAGGAGTTTAAAGAACTTATCTAAATCATACATCTACTTAGTGGCAGAGATACAGTTTCCATGGAAGCAGTCTGGTTCTAGCACACAGGTTCCTAACTTCTGTAATGTTGTCTCTCCCAGTGCTATCACTGAGTGCTTTATATTATGAATATTAGTTTTACTGGTTGTTACAGGTAAGCCAAAATCATTCCAAAGTGGTGATGGAGAATTCTAAATCTTTAAAGTAACTCTTTTGTAAATTTCTTAACTTAGAAAAAACTGAACAAATAATTTTAATGTATTGTTTGAATATTATAAATATATCTGAAACTATGAAATTATGACTCTCTGTAAACACATCTGTCTAAGAGTTGGGTGCTGCTATTTTTGGACCAAGAATTCTGACAAACTGGTATAACTTAGAAACATGGAGAATAGATTTATAGTATTATAAAAATAATCTATAAATGTTTATCCTGAGAAAAATTTTGAATGTTTTCCCTTAAATTATGTCAAATTGCAACACTAAAGCAGTTCAGAATATTAGCAGTGCAATTATTTAAATGTTTATTATAACACTTGCTACAGGTTAGCTATTTTAGCTCACAACACAAAAGTTGATAAATAGGAAAATATGTATATTGTACATAAAATTTAGAGTAAAAAGTATATATATAACATTTAGAAGTTGCCTGCAAAATGGTCTACATTGACAAAGAACACATAGGAGATCTGAAGTAAGAAAAAAACCTGGACTTTAAGGAAAAAATTCACTAATTGGAAAAATTTGGTTTGTGAACAGAAACATATGGTAACATTTTGTCTCCATTCTTGAACTCCACAGGATCTTGTCTATCTTCCCAGCTCTGATACATGGTCACAATTTCTCATTAAGACTATGATCCCAGACTGACCTGTGCAGGCTTGCCTTGAAGCTTTTATGCATGCACACAGTACTGTACAGTATTGTTCAATCCAGTCTGGCTTCAAAGAAAGTGAAGAGCAAGCATGTGGTAAAAAGGAAGTACACAGTGATAATGTGACAAGAATGAGCAGAGGAAGAATGGAAAGTAGGTTTAGAAGAAAACAACCACTGAGCTGAAGAAGAAAATTGTAGAAAGCCATGAGTGCGGTATTCCTGTGACTGATGTGACCTCAAAGTACAAGATGGTGAAGGTAACAATCTCAGTTATTTTGAAGACTAAAGATGCTGTCGAAGGAGCTGACGTGGCAGAAAAGTAATAATGTTAGCCAAGCGGAGGACACAAGTGGTGGAAGAGTTGGAAAAACTTTTGTTAGTGTAGTTGAATGAGAAACAACTGGCTTGTGATAGCATTAGTGAAGCTGTCATGTGTGAAAAAGCCTGGAAATCACATGGTGATTTATGCAAGAAAACCCCACTTTAAGTTTAACAAATGATGTATTCAAAGCTGGTAGAAGATGGGCTGATAAATTCTGCAAGAGAAGTGACATCCAGTGTGCTAAGACACAGCAAGGCTTCCAGTTCTGACAAGACCACTGCAGAAACCTACAGGAAAGAATTGTAGAGTTCGTGAGAGCAGAAGCATACATCACTGTTCACCTGTGATGAAACACGGCTCTTCTGTAGGAGGATGCTAAGCAGAACCTATATCACACAGGAAGAAAAGGCACTGTCAGGACAAAAGCCCGTGAAGGACAGATTGATACTTTTGTTGTGTGCAAACACAAGTGCTGATCTAAAGACTGTCACTACGGATACACCATTCTCAAATAGCTTGTTCTTTCGAAGAACAGAATGTAAAGAAGACCAGACTTCTGTCAGATGGAAGGCTGATGTGCAAATGTGGACCACAACACAATTTTCATGGAGTTGCTTAGACTTATGTTAAGAAATAACTTTCTGACAACCAACTGCCTGAAACATGCTTCCTCTGATGATAATCCCCTGCCACCTCTTTAGTCTTGGTGAATGATATGGAGGCTGGGTATGACTTCAAATTCTTTTCCCTTGAATAAAATTCACGAAGCAAGGCACCAGTATAGTTCTTTTTTATCTGCATCTGCTATGAGAGTCTGGGACTTTAACTAATACCAAACCAAATATATGTTGTTTTTCTCTAAAATACCAATAAGTATCTATGATGACCCCTAGTTTATACAGTAGGCATGGTAAGAGATAAATAACAATAAGCAATACTTAAATAGAAAAATGTTTGAAGTGTTTTGTAATAAAGCTGCTAGCATCTCTATTCTTGAAACTTGAGGACACTGTGAATTAAAATAAGTTTTCTTGAACATAAGTACTTTGATAGCAACTGATCAAAGTGAAGACTATTGGGTGAATGGAGCGCACAGCCTGCTTATGGGATGTGAAGGGATGATTTACATCCAAGGCAGGACGCAAGCAGTGAAAAAGTTTATCATGTGAATCAGAACTTTGAAATATAAAACTTAATTTTTCTGTTAAACTTCCATTTAATATTTTCACACTAAGCTTGATCACAAGTAATTAAAACCATGAAAAGTGAAACCCAGGATAGTGAAAACATAGATAAGGAGAGACTAACGTCAAATTCTTTGCCATTTTCACATTTAGCTATTTTTATTTATAATCACAGAAAGTGATTTTTCTTTCTTGAAGAAAAAAATTGAACACTGACTCATCTACTAAGAAACTTAGGGAGAATGGGTTGATACTTACCTCTGAGTAAAACAATGATTTCCGATTTTATTTCAGAAAGGATAAGGGAAAATTATTATACCTGACTGGGGCAATCGCAGATGCCTTAGAATGGTTTTCTGCATGCCATCCAATCACTGCTGTAGCCTTAAAATATTAACTATCCCTTCTACTTTGAAACACAGATGTTGATATCATTGCTTTCATCCATGGTAGGGTCAATTCTGTTTTTAAATTTCAATGAAAATTCTACACTACACATAAAAATCTTTGCAGATAAATTATCTAACATAAATTTTTTTTTCTCAGAGTTCCCAAACTGCTCAAATCTCTCTCTAACATTAATTTACTTTGTCTTACAGAATTTTGAGTTGTTTATATGTATGTACCACATTGTTTTAAAATGTTTTCCATATGGACCATATGTTGCTGCTGTTTATTTTATGAAAGTAACAATATGCTTTCTCTGGTTTACTGTGAAACATTTGAACAGGTACATACATGCATACTACCCAGAGTTACATTCATTTGCTTTATTACTTTGCTGTACTTATATATACATAAAAATAATACCTAAAAAATTAAATGAAACATATGGAATGCACTTTTTAATTTATTCTTCACTTAATGCAGTTTATGAGTATATTTTGTTATTATTAAATAATCATCAAAATTTATACTGAATGTAGTTTTAAATTAAGTTTATCTGTGTAATTTAGATATACATAATGGTCATGTTGATCGTAAGGAATTTATACCTGTACATGATTTATTATGATTCCCTTTTTCTCATGTAGTTTTTTTAACAGTCTAAATGTCCACAAGTTATTTGTGTAAAACAAGAATATCCCCCCCAAATATTATGCTTTCGGAGGTGTAACTTTTGGAAAGTGATTCAATCATGGGGAATTAATCTCACCAATAGATTGATCCTTTAAGGAGTCCATACCTGAATATATTGTTAGAAGGTAGAACTATTTGGTAGAAATAGGTCAAATGCCTTTGAAGGTTATACCTCTTTCTGGCTTTTCCCCTCATGCTTTCCTTTCTGGATGTCATGATATGGGTATCTTTTCCACCACATCCTTCTTCTATAATGTATTTGTCTTCTGACCAGCTGACCATGGACTGAAGCTTCTGAAACTGTGAGTTGAAATGAACTTTTTGGCATTAAATTGTGTTTGTCAGGTATTTTGTCATAGCTTCAGAAAAGTAACTAATGTACTATCTTGAGCATATATTTTATACAGTTATTTTTCAAATATTTAAATTATTGTTTTAGTTTTAAATAAAATCAGTTTAAATAGTTTGGATTTCTTCACTAATGTGAGTATTGCTTAAATAAATAAGATTTATTTGGATTTTTGCTAATGACTTTTTAAAATTTTTACATTGTACTGGATTTTAACATTTAGTTAGATGTATAGCTTACAAATATTTTCTTGCATTCTCTAGAATTATCTCCATAGATTGATGATTGTTTTCTTTGATGTGTAGAAGAACATTAGTTTAAGAAACACTCATTTGTCTATTTTGTTTTGTTATCTGTGCTTTTGTGGTTTTGCCAAAAAAATCCATAGACATTCCCATATGGTGAATGTAGTATTCTAAGAACTGGTCTAATATATGAAAGTTTCAATTATTAAAACTTGTTGACTTTTTGATTTCTAACACCTTTATTATATGCTGTCTTCAAGTCATTAAACACTTTCAACACTCACCAATAAAAGCAATGAAGCATAATATTTTACACAATTCACATTTATTATTTTATATTTTTTCACACCACTTACCTGGTTTCATTGGTGTTTTTAAAATTTGTAGTGGAGATTCTTTGTACACTGGTTTTAAATATTTTACTTATATAGAGATTTAACATATTTCTGTAAGCTAATTTCTTTTTTAAAAATCATTCTGGTAGTTGCTGTTTAGAGTACATCATGATTAAATTCTTTGCAGGGAGCTGGCACATGCGCATAACTTACCCTAACTGTGTCTGCATCCTCTTCTCTCTCTTGCCCCTTATTTCCAATTCTTGGCCCTCTTTCCTTTAGTAAAATATCTATCTCCTTATTTCCTGTTATCTACTTTTTATTTTGCTTTTTAATTATACATGGGTTTTTTCATGTAGAGAAACCATGTGATATTTAAACTTTTAATTAAATTTATTTACTTTTTTCACAGAATATTTCAAATTAATTTAAAAAAATCCCATTGCTTTGGTTTGAAAAGAAGAGTGCTAGCTATTTAAAAACTGAATTCCAATGAGGTTCATTTTTTATTCTCCATGATAGTAACTCACTAGGTAATAAAAGTAGTAATTACATAAAAAAGAATGTATGACTTAATAAGTGATATGTTCATCTACATTTATTTTTAGTATATTTCCCTAGAGACAGAAAGTAAGCTAGAAACCTCTAGCTTTATTTTTTATGTGATATCTTCTTAGTGAACTTTAAAAATAGAAGATAATATTGTTTGGCCTTACATTTAAGGAAGAAAAGTTTTACAGGATTTTAAAATGTATTGAAAACATTATTATATAGGAAATCATCATATGATAGGAAATTATCCTATAATCACATAAAGTATTTTAATATATTTGCTGGGCATGGTGTCTTAAACCTGTAATCCCAGGACTCAGGAGGCTGAGGCAGCAGAATTGCTAGTCTAGGTTATAAAGTGAGTTCAAGGTCAGGCTAAACTGCATAATGAAACTTCCTCAAAAAGACTATATTTCTGAGATATAGAAAATTCACTAAGCATTTCATGTATACTCATAAAGTTGTACTTACAAGTATGATTCTCAATAAATCTGTTGTGTTGATTATAGAAATTAATATACTGAAGGAAATGACTCAAAAGGCAAATGATATACCCTATGCCACTTAGCAGTTTTAAAATAAGGAAAAAAAAACAGAGTGTTCACAAAAGTTTTAGCCATAAGAAATAAAATCAAACTGTACATAATAAACATAAATAAAATCAAACTGTACATAACTCCAGGCATACTTAGTCATTTTATCTTGACAAAGTTGCCAAACATCTTCACTGTAGAAAAAAGATAGCCTCTTTAATAAATGGTGCTGGATAAACTGGCTTTCCACATGCTGAATTTATATCTTTATGCACTAAACTAAAATCAAAATGCATCAAACATCTAAATATTAAAAGAGCCGGGGATTTAGCTCAGTGGCATAAGCGCCTGCCTGGCAAGCTCAAGGTCATGAGTTCAATCCCTGGTACCTAAATAAATAAATAAATATTAAAAGACTCAATAAATGACAGGAATATAGAATAGGTAGAACTCTTGACACTGATATAGGCACAACGACTTTATGAGCAAAGCCTCAACTGCACAGGAATTACTACAAAAAATTAACAAGTAGGAACTCATCTTAGGAAAAAATTTTGCACAGCAAGAGAAACCACCAACAGAGTGAAGAGATGACATGCAGTGTGGTGAAAATTTTTTTCCAGCTGTTTGTCAGAAAAGGACTACTGTCTAGAATATATAAAGAACTCAAAAAATCAGACAACCCAAATGTAAAGACTCAATCCAAAAATGGACATCTGAGATAAATAGACACATCTCAGATGAAGAAGTAAATATGGCAAATAAACATATGAAAAAATGTTCAACAGCATTGGTCATTCCAGAAATTCAAATTACTGAGATTTCACCTCACCCCAGAAAGAATGACTATCATCAAGAAGTCAACCAGTAACAAGTACTATGGCTGTGGGGTAAAAGGAACCTGTTTCCACTGTTGGTGGAAATGTAGACTGATGTAACCAATATGGAAATCAATGTGGAGAAGAGTCCTCAAAAACCTAAGAGTAGTGGTATCATTCAACCCACCTATTCCTCTTCAGATTAGCTTCTCAAAAGAATAAAACCACAGTGATACATACACATCCATGTTTACGGTGGCATACTCTGTGATAGGTAAATCTTGGAAACAGCCCAAATACCTATCAACCAATTAGAGAGGATGTGGCTTTTTTTATACAATGGAGTATTCCTCTGCCTAAGCTTGAGACATTTCTAGGTTAATGGATTCAACTCAAAGTTATACTCTTAAGTGAAATAATTGGGCACACATGCAAATACTGCATTGTTTCATTGGTGTTAGAAACTGAAAATGTAAATGAGGACTATAACAGATATTGTGAAATAGGACAAAAATGTTCACATGGAAGGGGAACTAGGGAAGCAGGAGGGGGAAAAGAAGGAAGGAAAAAGAAAAAAATGATGAGAAAAGCAGAAAAAAATGGAAGCAAAGCTTTTGTAAATAGGGAAGGAAAGAGGGTCTGAAAGAAAGGTAGGGGAATGAAAAAAAGTGTCTGGTTATATGATGTACAGGTACAAATTTTCTATATTGAATGTGATGCTTATGTATACCAATGTACTAATAAACTTAATTAATTATGTTGAAAAATAAAGTATTTGATTTTAAAATTCTAACATTTATGTACATGTAGTAAATATATTTAATCATTTCCATTGGCAATTGATCTTCACAATGATTACTTATGCAACATTTTACACAAACACATGTAGACATACATACACACAACACCCTTTTTTTCTTTGGAATTCATATATGAAAGAATATGCTTGCCTTAAAGTTTTTATTTGTATCCATTAATGTGATTTTCAGTTTTACTATAGTTTGAGAAGCTCAGACTACCTTAGAGGAATTGGTATACATGAGAAAGGCAAACCAGAATTCCATAGAATAGGATTACTACTAGCCCTTGGTACCTAAAAAGACATTGACTGGTGTTTTCAAAATAACTAGGCAAATAAGGTGTGTGTGTGTGTGTGTGTGTGTGTGTGTGTGTAGATATTTAGTTGTGTCTGTACATACACATAGACATTATGAATATATCAATAAGTTACACAGCAATACCTCAAGTCACAAATGTTTCTGTTAGCAAATAATTTGGCTTACAAACAGAAGCACTGGGGCAAAAGTTTGCTGCCATTTTCAAACACCACACAGGGTAGTGAATATGACCAGTCATCTTCCCAAAATAAATATGAATGTGGTCGTCTTCCCCAGAATTGTGGGAAGAATTCAGTTCATGAACCATGGTACCACTGAACATGTGGGTTGTATTGCATGTTTGTTTGTTTTGTATAAGACTGTAGATGCCATTAGTTCTACAGGGGTTTCTCTATTTTCTGGAATGATTTCATAGCAAGAGTCACTAAAATACCTTCTTGGACTTTGTTTAATACCCACACAACTTTTGAAAACTGGAAGTTCATAAATCTTATTAGGAAATTGTTTCATTTAATAATAATAAAATGAATTTAGCATTTGAAGTATATATGGAACATTGTGAAGTTTAATACATTTTCCTTTCATTCAATTTTCTCAAATTTTTGAAGTGGGGATTAATTATCCTGTTAACAACGCCTGTAACATCCACCTTCAGGACCTATATTAATAGTCTTCTGCATTCAAATGACATGACTACCATTGAGGAAACAATACTGGTAGGTAAAAGACCTACTGGATACATTCTATAAAGTGCAACACTGAAGATATTTGAATGGAACTCAATTATTTTGGAATTAAAATTAATGTTGTTTATCTTAACTGTAGTCTTATAATGATCTAAAACTTCAGCTCTGTAATTGTTCTTCTGAAATTAATAAACCTAGTGACTTTATGGCTTATTTTGTTCTTTAAAAGAAACATTCAGATAATTAAAAGTAATATTCACAGTTTATACTTCTGATCATATTTTTTACACCAAGACTGATCTTAACATTACAGTATTTAATTCTAATATTGCAAAGAAAATTAAGTTTAATATTATAGACTGTATATTTTTAAATCTAAAAATATAAATTAGGTACTACTGATTAGAAATTAGCACAACTGAGATGATCTTTGTCTATTTAAAGTATTCTTATTCTACTACACTATGGATAAAAAATAAATTTTAATAATCTAGCTTTAAATGCATATTTTTCCTCCAAACTTGTTTCCTAGCCATTAAAACAAATTATTATGATTTTTGACTCTTGTATTTGTAGTTGTGGACTAAAGGTATATTTGTAATGAATCTGTAATTAATTTGAAAAGCAGATTCATGTTTCTGAAGTATTGAAAATATCTTTTTATATATAACTATAACCATGTACATGGTAATAATTATGCTATAATTACCAGTCAGGTAAACATTTACTTACCAGTGATTATATTATAATTTTAGTTTAAGATGTTTACATTAAATATGGAAGGATATTACTGTGCAGTTAGATATTTTCTCTACCTCTTTATTACATAGTTATAGAGTTTAGTTTTCTGCATGGAAATTACCATGCAAATATGTACATTTACAAAAATATTTTAAACTATATGGTTGATATGTAGAATATTATGATAATTTAAACTAATATAGGAAAAAATACAACTCCCAACCTGTTAGATGTCAAATATCCCAGGTTTGTGGTCTTGCAACTTCGAGGAATGAAGTCAAAAGCCAAAGGAAGCTAGGAGAGCTTTATTGGAAATAGGGGAGGAAGAGTAGCTTCCAGACTTTCAGGAGGGGTCCTGAGTGGATTTCCACTGTAACCGTTTGTTACCAGTAATTTATATAGCAAAATTGCCATAGGAATATAAATGAGTCAAACTACTAACAACTTATATGATTACAAATATAGCTGCTTATTGAATATTGATCCAATAGGAAAATGGGTCACTTAACAAAAGGACATGGAAGGAACAAAATCATTTTGGGAAAGATGGGGGTATGGGTCCAGATGGTCTAGCCACCCACCGATGCATCTGATACATATATGGGTCACTGGTTCACGTGGTGCACATTACAATAATATCTCAAGTTGTTGTTTATTTCTAGGGAGTCATGCAGACCTTGATATTGCTTCTCTATTGTGAGAGCTGATTCTCTTTAGATCTGCCTCTGGTAGTAACTCCTGATGTCTCAATTTCTTTGCGCTGACTTCCTGAGGTCCCAATGCCTCTCTGAATGTGCAGTAATTTCTATCTAGCTTAGCTGCTTATAATGAAGGTAATGAACAATTTTTACTTAAAGACACACTTTTCCTGAGAAATAATGTTTTAGGAACAGATTGTGTTCTTGAGAATTTCCTATTTGCTTGCAGATTTTTCACTTGCAAACTGAGCAGACCCTTGTCCATATAATGAATATCTTGAGAAATTTGAAACTTTCCCAAAACATAAAATGTCACTATAACATCTATTTTAGCAATAAAATACAATGAAACATATCTGGAAAATGTAAGGAACCCCTGTAAACCTTGAGTAATTTTATAAATAAAAGATTGAAATCATCTGTAAACAATATAAATATATTCTGACTGAGTGCTCACTACAACTATTTCTGATACTATCTTTTAAATTTTAATACAATGAATGAGTCATTCATAAGACAGATAAAGTGTCATAAAACTAGGTACCCCATCACCATTTTCTGTTAAATTTCAGTTTTTGTAGCTAAGAACCACAGTTTTCTGGGTTTCTTTGATCAAAATCACAGGGCACTTCTGAAGAGCCAAGCACTGTGCTGTACTTATCTGCCCTTACACACCTTATATTTAGTTGTTCATTACTTCTACTAAGTGGCTATGTGCTGTGTTTATGACAAAGTGTAACATTTTATCATTCTGTAGACTTATCTTACATATGTATATGTTCCCCTCTGCAATCTCATGTCTTATGTCTCTGTCAGTTCTGTTCTGCTCTAGCTACGGTAACCTCTGCTTTGTTTCTGAAGCACAAACATACTGAACTCTTTCTTATTTCTGCTTCCTCTGGCTGAAGATTTCTTTCTCAGCCCTTACAAATCCTAGCTATACATCCCCGCAGCTATACATCCAGCTGTATACACATCCCCGTAGAAAACCTCTGTGACTATAAAGTTCCCTTGACTGCTTTATTTTACTCTGCCCTTTACTTAACATTTAACACAGTTTATGTACTTACATTCAGAAATGTAAACATACAATAATTATTTGATGAATGAACAAATAAATGGAAACTAGCTAGAAATAAAAAGTTTCCATGATCCCTTTTTGACAAATGCTGCCTTTTATACTTTGGAGAATAATGATACAAATTACCATATTAAAGACTCTGAATATTTTGTGGTAAAGAAATCTACTTTATTTTGTTTGACCCAAAGTCTTCCAAGCTTTTTGAACATGAAATCTCTTTTCAGTTGTTTCATAAATAGTGTCTATTAAAATCTCTCTTAGGTTTTGTTCTTTGGAGCATCTGATGGTAAACAATAGCCTTCATTTATCCTATGTATGGAGATTTTCAAAATTCAGAATATGATTTAAATAAAGGTGCAAATATATATATGAAAAGTTTAAAGTATTGAGAAGGTTAGAATGTGTTTTCTGAGTGAACTGAGCAAAATTGGAAAGGAATAAAGCATTTTGCCACTAGCTTTCTAGCCCATGGTTGACAGTTGATGGAATAGTACATGGAGCAATGTGTTTTCCTTTTGCTTTCTAAATTTGTATTAAGCCCACAGCAATTCTGCACCAAATTTAATGATGTTGTGGGGAAAAATGTCTAATATAAAATATTTTATTATAAAAGTACCAAAACATTAAGGCTATACTATATCTGCCTCTATGTTTGACAACACAGAAAAAAGTACTATAGTTGTAGAGAGGAATGTAGAATGTTTTTTTAAAAATGAAAGTGAAAACCTGAACTGAATAGGCATTATTCCCTACTGTTAAACTCTGTGGGATGCTTTTATTCTATTTTATGTTTGACAAAGTATAGTTTTTCATGTTCAAATTTTGGGGAATTTTAGCCTGCTGTACAATAATGGATTAACTTACATGGTCTCTAGCCCTATCAGAAATAATTGTTAAAATAAACTTGTTATAATTTCTTCAGAAAATTTTTGAATTTTGTTAAAAAAAGATTTAACAGTAAAGGATTTGGAAGTCTTTTTCAGGATAGTATTTTGAACTACTATTATTGATAAGAATATTAGTTTAATAAACTTCTGTTTAAAATGCCTTAATTGTTTAAAAACTGAATTTTCAATGAAGTGTAGAAACTGCATTAGAATTTGAACTTCATGTTGTAGAAAATAGTTTATTTAATTAGCTCATGAGTAGGGCAGCTGGCTAGTGGAAGGGCCTAAGGTAGTGGAGTGACCAGCCATACTGATAAAAGTTAAGAATGGACAGCGAACTAGGACTTTGTGCAGAGAATGAACTTCCTTAGGCAGCATGGGATGCAGCCTGCCCCCTACTAACAGGAGTTCCAGCCACTTCCTACTATGTTCCTAAATTTTGAGAAAGTTATAATTCAAATTAACCAGTTCCTTCAGTGATCCTAGATTCCTGGAAATCCTACATATTGGAAAACTGGAGTTAAAACCTGAATCATAATTGGTTATTTTAAATCCTCAGGCCACTAATCAACTAAGGAATTTCCATGCTCTTTTAATCTATTCTATAAATATCACTAGATAGCCAGACGGCCACCACATTGAGGACAGCTGAAAATCCAGGAGCTGTGTTCCTTATTTCCATTAAAAACTTGCCTAATCTCATTTGATTCAAGATTTCATTATTTGTTTGCAGAACCATGAGCCCAGTACACAAGAAACCAATGTCACTCCTACCAATTAGTAATTGTCAAGAGTTTCAAAGAAATGTCTTCCTTTGCTTAATCTATGACATTAGATTAAGTACAAGCTGCTTGAACTATTATAATGTCAGAAAATGTATTTACATGTGGATTATGTCCTTTGAGAAGATTCAAAACAAAACAGTGATTCTTTTCTAAAATGGATTTTATTTGAGTTTAAATTAGCCAAATTAGCTGATAGACTTTTTGCTTTCTTTAACTAGACTGATTGGACTGAATCCTTTCAACAGACATTGAAAAAGTTTAAGTGTTTGTCTGACATTACATCCAAACTCAGTTCCCACAACTATGAATTAATTAATTTAATTGACAACTACAGATTCTAAAACTTCAGTGGATTTTAAGATTTAGTCAAAGTACATTTATTGAATATGCATCCAGTGTGCTCATTTGAATGCATTCCTTGAACTTTTATTTTATACCAGCTCCCATATTTAATACTTTATGCTTTTATCTCATTTCAGTCTTACCAAAAAACCTTGAGGTGGGAATGAAATATTACATTGATTTAAAGAGGTCAAAATTTAAAAGTTGACTCTATAGAAACAAAATCACTTACTGACAATTTGTATTGAGGAATACAGACATAAGTTTTGATATAATGAATATAGAATTAGTTGAAATCCAATAAACAAGTATAAATATTGTAGAGATTATAATTGGTTACAGCAGGAATGAAATGTAAACTAAGCTCTTTCTCTCTCTCTCTCTCTACTAGGAGGCTTGACACTGAATTATATTCCCAGCAACATATACATATTTTTCCCTTGTTTTGGTGGGATTTGTGCTAAAACTGTTATTTACAGGCATGGGGAAAATGAAAAAAATGGTGGTCAGTAGTATTAAAGGAGATATTGAGGTTGGAATTTCATGCAGTTAATCTGTATTTTTGCTTTAGGAGGTACCTTACACAGCACCAAGACAGACACATCATATTCTTGCGAAACTGAGATAGCCATATGCAGTAATTAATTGACATTGGGTTGTAATTATTCACTGAGCATTTTCTAAACTTGTACTCTGTTTGAAGGAGTTTATTGTTTTCCATATGCAGACATATGATCTATTCTTTAGGTACTGGGTATTCAGGATGACAAATATATGGTCAATTGTGATACAATGTAATATATGTTAACAGAAAGTTATGCTCAGTGTGTGGCAGATTTTAAGTCAGTGTTACTTTTGTGGAAGCTAGTTTAAAAAGTCAGTAATTTTTTTTCCAAGGTGTGTCTTTTGAACTATGAATTAAGTCTGAGAGAAACAACACAGTGAAGGTAGAAAGCGTATGTTGAGCCTGCATCCACTGTATGGGGAAGGTCAGGAATCCTTGTGCTGGGATGACTTCACCAAAATCTCTTTTTCACTTTGCCGTTTCTTATTTGTGTTTCACATGTTTCACATCCATTGCTGTTACACAGGCATAAAATGTTAACAGATCACAAAACGAGTATTATTTAATTAATGCAATCATTGCCTTCTTCAATTTTCTACCCTATAAGGAAGATTTTATTTAGCATTTAGTCTACTTTGTGCTTAAATGTGACTTTTCCTTGCAGTTATTGGTGGTATATTTCGTCATGCGGTGTATATGAAATCATACCGATCCTTTGATTTACTCATGCCAAGACAGTTAACCACTTTCCAAACTGAGCTCACAATCTCTGAAGTTCAAAGGTCACAAACGTACCCACATATGGTGGCCAAGCAAGCAAATCTCTTGAGAGAAGTTGGCGGGATGCAGATGAGTTTGTGCATTTCATGTCCCTGTGAGGCTGTAGGGGCTGAGGAGAGATGGAGAACTTTGTCTGTGCCTCAGAGGCCTTATCATTACCACAAGCAAAATGAAACTTAGTCTAATTAGAAGCTCTTTTCTTCTTAAATATCTTTTTTTCTTCTTAAACATCTTTGAAATATTCTATTTGATCGGTAACATTTAAGAGTAATTTAGTCCACAAATTAATTTCCTTTCATCCTAATGTTTTTATATTCAGTTATTGATATAAGTTTTGTAATATAGAATACTAATCTCTACTGTATAATTATTTTTATATTTCTTTTGATAATTTTATTCCCCTTTCTTCCCTAACATTGCTGTATTTTCTGTTCTATGCATTAATTTGTTCTGAAAGGAAGATTTTATTAAAAATATTTAGGTCTGATAGTTTTAATATGAGTAGATTGCAGTAGGAAAAATAGGTTTGAGAATTCACTGTGGACAACATAGAATAATATGGAACACTAAACTACCTTACTCTATAAACATAATATGTATTAAGGGAGGCATGAAAAAAAAATTTGCAAAAATGTATGGCATGATTTCCAACTGTGGTAAGAGAAAATCTAGCAGAGGAACTGAAGTAAATGAAACTTTTCCATTTTCACCACTAGAAATATTTTAAATGCATTTGAAGAATTACCAAATTAAATTTTAAGAAAATAATATGAGCCATAAATCCCATCTTGCTCTGTAAATCTGGTGATATGTTTTAGAATCATATATAAAGAGTTAATAACAACATAGGTTAAAAGCTTTAGCATATAAATTACAGGTTCATATAATTATTGATGCATAAAAATTACCATATCCCTTAAAATATAGACTTCTCTCTACTGTAGGTCAGTTAATTGTCAGAAAAGCAATAGAAGGTGGGGGGCACTGAGATATGCTAAGTGCAGGTACTAATTCACTACAGTGAGTATAATCACTAAGTACAACAAACATGCACAAAAGTAAAAAGAAAAAAATGCAAAACTTATGATAACAAATTAAAAAGGCAATGATGATCAGTATGCATATTTTCTAAAATATAATATTAAAGATTTGTACCCATATGCATAAATATGTATGAGTGCGTGTGAATGTGAGTGTGTGTGTGTGTGTGTGTGTGTAGTGGCCGGGGTACAAGCATAACTATTCCTACAAAAAAATTAAGGTTACCCATATTGAAATACATATACAGGAATAATTAGAATTATCCAATCATAGAGTAGTTAGAACCTTTACTTACTTCATCTCAATAACTAGATTTGATCTAACCTTCCAATTCAGTATCCTTTCTCAGTTTTATTCTTTTCATATGTTCATAGTACTTGACCAGGAACTCCTTTAGAAGTTACTTTAAATATATTCTTTAAATATTTGGCAGTTTTTCCAGGAAATAATGCCATTAAAGTATTATTTCCTTTATCAAATAACACTTTTAGCTTTCCAATACAATTGATACAGGAGAAATACAACTCCCAACCTGCTAGATTTCAGATGTTCCCTGTTCATGTCCCCTGAAATCAAAGAATGATTTCCAAAGGACGGTGAAGGCTAAGAGTAGGAAAAGTTTATGGAGATAGTTCCCGAGTGACAGGAAGGATCCTGAAGTGGGCTTCCACCAAAGCCCTTTGTCAGGACTAATTTTTAGAGTAAAGTAATAAAGTAAATATAATGTGAGTTAAACTATAATCATCCTATTAGATTCCAATTACAGCTGCTTAGCTAATGTGGATCCAACAGGGAAGAAAGTCACATAGCAAAAGAATATGGGAAGTACAAGGACGTTTTGGGAAAGGGATGTGCCAAGGTGCTCTGGTCACCTACCTTTCTGGACTTTCTGAACCAGGTGATTCTAATTACAGTATAATCACTAGGTAATGCTTATGCCTTAAGAAGGCTTATGGGTCTGGCCATCGCATCTTCATACGGAGGGCTGATCTTCCCGTGCACCTCCAACAATAATTCTGATACCTTTATTTTGTTATACTGACTTCTGTGGCAGCCCAATCCCCTTCTGAATGTATGTTAACTTCTACCTAACTTACCTGTCTAAAACAATAACAAGAGAACAATATTTCTGACACCAAAACACCTATGTAACACAACCCAAGTGGTAATTCCATTCCCTTTTTAGCTCTTTGTATTTTCAAGTTTCTTTTACTCATTTTCATTCATCTGTTGCCTACTTCCTTTGTGCCAAATTTTAAGAGGATAAAATATTTCCATTCATTCATGGATTAACCTACCAATAGGATTATTTTCCAACCATATAATTTTTTTTACTAAACAAAAGACTATTCTGTATTTATGTTTACAATTTAAAGAATGTTAGCAATTTTGTAAAAGTTTTATCAAAAAGTTGCAATCAAATAAAGTCAGCCAACTGACAAAATGTCATTTCTTATTTTCTACAACCACCATCAATGACAGTTAAAGAATCATTGACCCCACATTCACCCTTTTCCTCCCTTAGTTTCCTTCTAGAAAATTTGATCTCCCAATGCTAAATGTTATTATCATATATTTATAGATTCCTGAATAAATTAGGTCTGTGAGGATGTTTTTAGTCCCAGTCTTAGCTTACCTAAACTATCTGTCACTATGCAAACATTTTCCTATTGTAGTTCTTGCTCAGATAGTTCCTGTGCTGATTATTTTTTCATGTCCACTTGACTAGGTCACAGAGGATTCAAACATGGTTAAATGCTATTCTGACTGCATTTATGAGGGTATTTCTGGATGATATGAAAATTTTAATCAATATTGAGCAAATCAAATTGACTTCCATGGTGCAGGTTGAATCTTATTCATTGTTCAAATAACACAAGGAAAATTTTCCTAAAATTCTCTGTAAAACTCTTTTTTTCCACAGAACTTCAAGAAGACTTTTTTTGCATTTCTCAACCTTATATAATTTATTTAATGCTGAATTTTCAAAATCAATGTATAACATTTTCAACTTCTACTACTACCTAAGTCTAGAATTCTTTTCTTTTCTTTTCTTTTCTTTTCTTTTCTTTTCTTTTCTTTTCTTTTCTTTTCTTTTCTTTTCTTTTCTTATTTTAACTTCATTTGTATGAATCAGAATTCCTCATGTAAAACAACTATTGATGAATTATTAACTTTAATTTTATGAGTTTTATTATACTAAATAATGAATAGTAAAGGGTAAAAAACACAAAAATATCACTTTTAATATTTATTGTTTACAAAAAAACATCAAAACTTTCAATGTCAACTGTTTTTGATGTACTAAATCTAAAAAAGACTAACAGATAAATTCTTACATTAACACAATAAAAATACCAATAGAAATTTACAAAAGAAAATCTTTACTTCATTTATTACACCCAAGGCAGTCTGTACACATGACAATAGCATATTCCATACAAATATATTGCTTATACTGACAGCACATGTGTTTTGATTTACTGGTCTTTTGTAGGACATAGTTGACATCTCAATGGTCTTTCTGCTTTGTCAAAACTTGTCTTATTATATTACACAGTGTAGAGTTCTTAGTAACATAAAATATCAATAAAAAAGTAATAAATTCTCAATATGTATCATTCATGTAGAAAAAGCACCAACATTTTCATATCAATTGTGTGCTTTAAAAACCTAAAAGATAACATCAGAAATAAACTTGTTTGTATGAACTACAATGAAAATACCAACAGCATTCTACTACAAAAATAAGTTTTCTTCAACTGTCACATGCAAGGTAGTCTTCAGAGTCTTCACACATGACAACTGCATGTTCCATGGACAGGTACTGCTTACACTGATACCACATAGGTTTTGTTTTCCTGTCCTTTCTTGTAAGCCACAGTTGACATCATTTTTTACTGTTGTTATAATAGCTCTTTGGGGTGCTGCACCTGGCCATTCACTGTTAGCTCCCCAGAGTACTCCAAAATTCGTTAAATCGTTCCCTGAGGAGAAGCATTTTGTTTATCCTCTTCTGATAATCATCTCTTATAAGCTTCAGACACAATCTTGTAAGAAAGTTTTTCTGTGACATTTTGCACTTGTTATTTTCTTTGTAAACTATCATATATTTATGCCACACATGCTTAAGATGAAGTACAACACAACCATGACCAATGCTTTGTGTTTTTTTTTTATTTAAAGAAAAAAACCAGAAAAAGGGAAGCAATAATACAAAAGTCCAAAAAAAGAAAAAATAAAATAAAATAAAAACTAAGAAATCAGTAGTTGACAAATTGCATAGTGCCATCTTAGAAATAGTTGTTCAAGTTACAGAATTAAAGGACACAACATGTCATTCAAACTATGAGACTGCAAAGAGTTCTGATCAATGATCCAACAAAAAGTTAGTAATATGGTTATCAATCCGACACACTTAAACATACATGCAGTTTTATCCTTTAGAGCAATTTCTATTCCTCTCTTTTTTATAATAGCAATTACACATTTTGGGTACTCCTACATTTCTTATTACTTTTTACACTAGAGACACAATGTGATATTTATAAATATGATTCTTATTTATTTCACTTATGAGAATAGGCTCAAGTTGCATCTATTTCAATATGAAGGCTTCAAGATCATCCCTTTTTATAAACTGAGTAATATTCCACTGTATAAAAATACCACATCTTTTTCATCCACTCTGCAGTTGATGGGCATTTTGGTTGTTTCCAGGATTTAGCTATTACAAATTGTGCTACTATGAACATGGGGGCACCTATATCACTGTAATATGACCTTTTCAGGCTTTCTGGAAAAATACCCAGGAGGGTAATAGCTGGGTTGAATGGAACTTCCAATCCTACTCTTCTGAGAAATCTCCGTACTGATTTCCATAGTGGCTGCACCAGTCTGCATTCCCACCAACAGTGAAGCAGTGTTCCTTTTTCCCCGCAGCCTCGCCAACATTTGTTATCAGTTGTTTTCTTGATGGCAGCTGTTCTTTCCAGAGTGAAATTAAATCTCAATGCTGTTTTAATTTGCATTTCTCAAATGACCAGTGATGGTGAACATTTCTTCATATATTTATTTGCCATTTGTAGATGCTGTTTTAATTTGCATTTCTCAAATGACCAGTGATGGTGAACATTTCTTCATATATTTATTTGCCATTTGTAGATCATCCTCTGAGAACTGTGTGTTCATCTTGGATGTCCATTTTTGGAGAGGGTCTTTGAATTTGGTGGGCTTGATGTTTTTCAATTCTTTATATGTTCTGTATATAAGTCCTTTGTCTGAGTGGTTGCTGGATAAAATTCTTTCCCATTCTATGGGTTTTCTTTTCACTCTGTTCATGATTCCTTTTGAGGTGCAGAAATTTTTCAATAATATGAGATCCCAGTTGTTGATTCTTTGAAGTGTTTACT